>JAWNNP010001732.1:600000-961889 GCA_035044805.1 Leucophenga maculata | reverse complement strand
ATGGCTTCAGCCTATTACACAATACGCCCGACAAAGTCTTATATCCAATGGAAAGGAGACTTATTCCGCGGTAGTTGGCGCAAACAGCGGGGTCTCCTTTCTTAAAGATAGGACAGAGAACACTAGATTCCAGTCATTGGGTATGCGTTCATCGGACCATATCTTGCATAAAAGCTGGTGCATACTCCTAACCAACTCTTCGCCGCCGGTCTTAAATAACTCAGCTGGCAGCCCATCAGAGCCTGCCGCTTTGTTATTTTTCAGCTTTTTAATAACTGAATCGACCTCGTAATAGTCCGGTGGCTCTACAATAGTGCCATCATTAACTGGTGGTTCCGGTGTCATTTCTCTTTCGGCGGTATTGTGCGCTTCATCGCCGAGTAGGTTGGAGAAATGACTCCTCCATAATCTCAGTGATTCCTGTTCATCCGTTACCAGACTTCCATTCTCATCCTTACAGAAAGTTACTCCGGGCTTAAAACCTTCAGTCAGACGCTTGACCTTTTGGTAGAATTTTCGAGCTTCATTTCTGTTACGGAACATCTCAACATCCTCAAACTCCCGCCTTTCTTGCTCCTTTTTCTTGCGTCTGAAAAGGCGTTTCTCCTCTCTCCGTTTCTCTCGATATCGCTCTCTAACAGCTCGCGTTGCTCCCGACTGCAGAGTTCGCTGATAGGAAGCGTTCTTCTCTGCAGTAGCATTGCGACACTCCTCGTCGTACCAAGAATCTAGGGGAATTAGCTACAAAAATTTACTTTTTTTATACAAAGTTGGGACAGATTTGTATGGGGGATATTACTTTAAGAGGACCGAGCTGAACCTAAATATAATATTTTAACGTAAAGTAAAATATCAACTTAATCTAAAGGAGGAGTACGTTTGCATGGTATACCAAAACACTTCTTAGTGAGGCGGGAGTTAACACTATTATCAAAGAAGAAGAATCTGAATATCCAAGTTCTATCTCTTATAGTTTCCAAATTTTCGATCTTCATGCGGACAACGCACAGACAGACGGATGTGTTAATATCGCCTCGACTTCTGATGCTAATCAAAACTATATGTATATACATTAAGGGGGATTCTGCTTGTTACATACATTTGCAAAAACTTAATACATATAGCCTTTCTAAAGTAGAGTTAGTATATCTTTTTGAAATTCAAAGGATTCATCTAAAACAAAACAAACGAATAAAAAATAGTCCGGAGGTCCGATTTTGAGACTTCGCCAAATTTTACTAAAGATGAACTGCGATGAAAATGCACCTCCATTGGCTTTTTTGTCCATTACATTTCTTTGTAATTTTTTTTATTCGTTTGTTTTGTTTAAGTTGCATCTTTTGTTTGTTTTAACAAAAAAAGATGCAAAAATTATGCTTTAGTTGTACACTAACAAACCTCGCATATTCCTTTCATAGTTTGCATTCAGTGCTCTCGAGTGTACATTTTAGTAACTCTTGCATTTTGTCAAAGCAATTTGTAAATAATTTTCTTATCTGCATTGTACAACATTGTGGCTATGTGCAACGGATGTATGCATAAAGGGTGTATCGACAAGAGATGGCTCTCGAAAATATTAAATTGTGGAGTAGCACTTGAGTTTTGATTGTAGTCCAGGAATTACTTTACAATTTAGTATGCAAAAACACAATGGGGTATGAAGAGTTTTTACGACCAATTTAAATTGGTTTGATTTTAAATTGTTAATTGGGTATTTTCTTTGGCTGCCGTGAGCGTCCTAAATATGGAAAGAAAAATAGAGAAATTACACTTTAGTGGTGTAGACAACTTCGTCTACCTTGGATCCTTGTTGGTCTGAATATAAGGCAAAGAATCACGATTCATAATATATGTTATTTTGGATTAAGCTGGCAAATTAGAAGTAGAGTTCTCTCTCGAATGACTTAAGATTTACAAAACGCTGAACCGAATGAAGAGGCTTTTTCGCAGGAATTTTGGACCAATTAGAGTTAGCGACCGGTTTCGGTTATGTAAGAACGATGTGCTGTATGAGCTATTCGATTGCGCAGTGCATAAAACTCCAACGGTTGCACTGGCCACCTCATTCGAATGGACGTATGAGTTCCAGCACGCATCGTGTACATTTTAGATACATATCTTTAAAAAACAAAAATTCCGGTATAACGCAAAACGACATAATAACATTATTATTACTTGAAGCAGATGAAAAAAAGGGTGCACATGTAAAGGACACCAACAAAAAAACCACTGGAAAAATGTGCAAATATCAACGCACATCGGGCAGCTAGTCTATGTATAAATAAATGAAACGAAAACAGTTCAGGACCATTTCCATGCTTTACCTATTCGCTTGGTTTTTAAAGGATTAAAGGAGTTATTGCGCAAATTAGGGTCTTTTAAATTTTTTAGCTTAAAATTGACATTTTGCAGCTTTCAAATAAAGTATGGGAATTGATATGCCTCCCCATTTTTCTTTTGAGCGGCATATAAATATAAAAGGATGGTTCTAAAGGTCAGTAATTTTTCAAATTTCCCGTGCATTAACTATAAAAGAAACACTGCTCCAATCTATGAATAGATTACTCTAAAATTGTTAGCAAGCTACGCCAGACAACATCGTCGTGTTAAAGAAAATTTAAAAAAAATTGAGTTTCATGTGCTGAATAAAAAACCACCATTGCAATCGAGCCTTTATAATTCTGTGCTGCTTATACATTATTTATTTTTTTGAAATCAATGCATCAGATCGATGCTATATCATTAGTAGCTCTGCACCATTTATTTTATTAGTTAGAAAGTGGTTGTCTGAGTTTCGTTGTGGTTCAATGTGCTGTTCGCACCAGCACAAGTGCCGCCGAACGTTCAGATCGCCTAAAAGTGGTCGTCTTTAAATTTCATGAAATGATATTGTACGATCGGAGAATAAAAGTGCATGAGTTGGCTGAGATTAAGATTTCAACTGAGCGGGTACATCACATTTTACATGTAAGTACTTTTGGACATGAAAAAGCAATCCTATAGATGGGTGTCGCGTGCACCAAAGAAAGTTAAAGTAGATCTGTCGGCAAACGAGGTCATGGCCACAGTTTTGTGGGATGCATGCGATGTCATTCACATAGATTATCTTTAGAAGGATAAAATGAAATTAAAAAAAAAAAAATCCAACATATTCTCAAGTCATCTGTGATTATTTTCTCTTTCTATTAGCTTTCAGACGAATGAAAAGGTTATCACTGACTCGGACGTAAATATTTTGAGGATATTGTGAAAAATCAATTATTCGTAATGTTATGCAAATTGAAACATTGTATAATGGGTATTGAAAGCACATTCTGAGATTTTATATGAAATTTCCAGTCAGTTCCAGATCGTACTAAGGTTTGGAAAGGTTTTGTATAGCGGTAGGCCGCTATACAAAACCTCTCCAACATTTCTTAGTGTTTGTATGAATATTTTATTATTGTTTTTTTCATTTAGCTAGAAACTTAAAATTTGGTGTATCTTACTTGAAAAACAAAAATATATATTCCCACTTTAAGGGGTAGCCCTCAAGCAAATCGTTAGAAACAGGGGATCTCGTAGTCGAGCCCAATCAATGAATGAAGAGTTGTTTCTTAGGATTAAATAAAAATTATTATTGCTTTCATTAATTAAAAAAATTATTATGTTAATGACTTATAGTCGATTAAAAGTCAAGTGGGAGAGAGATGAGATGAGTTTGACGCCTGAAATTTGTACTGAAATTTACAGAAATTTCTACAGCCCTAGTTTATAAAAATGAAACTAATAAGAGGAATTCAAGAACAGATGTGTTAACGAAAAACATGTTGATATCTCTACTATAAACGTCAAGACTTATTTTTGAACAAAAATCGGAGTTCCTAGTCGACATGTTCTTCTTAAATTATTTGACATATTTCTAGCCGTTTTTCTGACCTCATTAGATTCGTGAAGTCGTCGAATCGATTGCTATTACAGCTAGATCTGCACCCATCATAGCTGATATATACTATGTAACTAGTAAAGAAATATCATTAATGTTTATAAAGTTAAAGTAAAAGATAATTCCAAGGTCAGACGATTTTAGAAATATTTTTCTCAAAGATTTGCCATGTAGTATTCAATTTGTGACTAATGTCATCAGCGAGTGCCTACGTCTGTCCAATATTCCTACACAATGAAAAATTACTAAAGATATTCCTGTTTGGAAAATAAATTAGCCACCTGATTTGCCATCATCCTACCGTTCTAAAAGCTTGCAACAATTTTGAAAAGTATCATCCGAATTGAAAATATTGTGAAAACAAATTTCTCTTAAAATCTATGGGTCATACTAGCTATTAGATATTAGAGCATCATTCCACTCTGTCTGGAAAGATGGCCTTATCCACAAAATTAATTTTGTATTAAAGACTATCCTATTTTACTAAATGGAAAATTTTACCCTGAAAAAACACAGGCCTATGAAATAAGCGAAGCGCAAGAATATATATACCTTCCCTCCAGCCATATCAAATTACATATATCATGAATACGTTCAATGAGAAAAGAATGTTACATACTTAGGTGTGTTATGCTTCATCCGAAGATAGCCTTCAAAGATCAAACTATCGATGCCATTCAACAATAAAAATATGCTTACTAATCCGAACTCTATACCCATTGATTAATAGCTTTGCCAATAAAATGTATATATTTAGGTAAATTTTTCAAGCCATTATATTTTATGGGGGGGCCTATGTTTTGTGAGATATAACAATATGCTACATCAACAGGGTTTCAAGTTGTCAAAATAAAAATTTAAGCTATTAAAACTTCTCTGTTTTTATTTGATCTGTAGTCGAGTAGGTTAATGAATATTTACTGAAAAATATTAAAACATAATTTGAATAGGCTCGTTTGGACCGATTAGATATTGTAGAGAAATATATTCGTTATTTTAATATAAAAATTATTCAATGAAAATTTAATATTTATTGCTCTTTTCTTTAGTTTGTGAGAACAAGTATTGTTGCGACACCCTGTATCAATACAAACTTTGAGTATGAGTACATTTAACCGCAGTATTCTATTTTTCAACTATTCTATTACTTTTCCTCGCAGCACCCTTCTTATTTAACGCATTGTCATCACTGCATTGTCATACAATATTCAACAGCCAGTCCTGCCAGTTCTGGAGCTGCTGCTTTTCTCTTCCCATTTTACAACAATACTTGTATATATTCATAATACATTTACATTCAGACAGACAAATATATCTTCCGATTGTGAGTCATGTTCAGAATTATGAAATTTTTATTGTTCAGCTACTCGGTGGCAATTTATACTGCGATGTCAGACGCAGGACGATGAGAGGGCTGAATTGAGAATGCTCTGAATATAAAAGGACAAAAAAAAAAGCATAGCGATGAAATGTCGGCACTATCAATTTGAAGTTTTAGCTTTTTTTATATATTTTTCAGTCATTGTCTATTCTGTGACGTTAGTTGTTGTTGTTACATTCAGATGATATAGCCAACAAATGTTGGCAAATTGTTTAGAAGATAGAGTGAGAGAGGTAGTGAAAAAGAGTGAAACAGAGACAGTGTTGTTTTCATTTTTGTTGACAACGTCACAGCTTTACATGCTTCTGGTCTATAAAAACTTAGCCATTGATCTGCGTGCTAATAGTTTTCCTCTTGTTTTTCTGCAAATTTTCTTTATTGTTTGTTTTTGAAAAATCAAAAAACAACAACCAGTGGAAATATATTACAGGGTGCCGCCTATATAATAAATTTATATGAATTTTTTGTTTTTTTTTTTTTTTAAGCATTTATTTACATAAAAAAATCATATAAGAGAGAGAGAGAGAGGAGTTGGCTCGGCCATTACATACTTCACAAGACCTAAAGTGTGCAAAGACGTAATTGGAAGCATTCGTGCCAAATGCAAGAAAAACTTGCACTTACATTAGTACGAAGGATCGAACACTCAAGGAATAGCGTAACCAATAATTCTCCAGACAGCAGAAAGTTATACTCCTGCATGATAAAGCTCTTCCAAATGTTACGACGCTGGTCGAAACCTATTTGAAAATATTCAATTCGGAAGTTTACCCCAGCCGTCGTTGTTAGCTTCATTTCAATGGTGTAGCTTTTGTATTACCGATTTTTTACTTTTTCAATGTTTGCACAATCGACTAAAAACTTGAAGGTGAGGGTGCTTGATGTATTATAGCTTCATGAAAAAAAAAAAAAATAGATCGAAACACCCGAGGCTACATCTTCTTGATGAAGTTAGACCTGAATGTTTACTATGTGTTGGTATATCGTTAAGTGTGGCAGGATTTGAATTTGTATGATACCTAGAGATAAAAGAGAAGTGTCTAAAAAGCAATAAACCTCTTTCTGGATTTTTGATTTCTTTCGATTTCTAGTTCCAGAAATAATAAAAACAAAGTTTTCACATTTCCAAATTTTGTTTTATTATTTCGGGGTAAATATGGTTCAATTTACTTATAGATGTAAAGGATTTGCGCATATATTTAGTTTAATGCCCAATTGTACTTTGGCAATACCCATGTTACGTTTCAAATAAAAACCTCTATATCTGCGTAAGTAGTGGGTCAGTGAATGGTGGGTGTAATTTCAAGGGTATTGTCATGTCCCATGTATTTCATAATTTAGGATAGCAATGTTGGTTCATTGCAAAGTTTTTCGAAACATAATATCAATGAGTAAAGCAGGCAACCATTGATTGAGTTTCATCGCTTCAAATAGAATCAGATGACGAAGGGAGTTTTGAAAGCTAATGCATTAAGGTATGCGGGCAAATTCCGTGTAAGTGACTCACAAGCTGAAGTAGAACTGCAAAGTTTGCTGCATTAAACAGCGTCACGAATTTTAAAACTTGAGAGTTATATTCGATGAATAGCCTAATTTTTATAAGGAACGTTTAGTCTCAACGGTGATACAGGACATTCTCAATATTAACTGACAGTCCTAAATAATAATATGAATGACTCGTCTATTTTTTTTACTGACAACCAAATCGAATGTACGCAAGAACCTTAAAATAATTTGAAAAAATCTCCTACAATCATCTATACACTAGTGCAGAACTATGAGGTTCCCATTTGAAAAAGAAACCACTTCATTGGCTTTAAATGAAGACAGACATTCTAAGGAAAAAATAATTGGTTAGAGCGCTCGATATGTAACACAAAATTTAAATTAAACGCAGTTTGCAGATAACTATGGTTGTTGGAAAAATTTTTAAAGTTCTTCGGGTAAAAATGAAAAAAAAAAAAACAATCGAAATGAATGATTTGGAAAAGTTCTTACAAAACAAGGCATATGAGGGTCATTTCAAGTTTAGAATGTCACGATTACAGTCATATATTCAGTTTATTAAATATGTTCTTAATATGTTGTACCGGAGAAGCGGGAAAAATTTGTTTCCTAAAAAAACAAAAAGGTCCAAACAGACTGTCGTGCAAAAATAAGATTTACAGTGGACAAACCAAGAACTGGAAGTGGGCATTCAATTGATGGGAATAGGTTAGGTGCATTTTTTTACAACATGGAATTGGCTGCTGAGATGACGGGTCTTGATGAAAATCTTATAAACAGATGATCATAATTGCTGCAAGTTATAGCATCAGAATATATATATGGATAAGTTTGAAAATTAAACTCTTGGCACCAACAAGGGATTTATAAATATGATCCTTGTTAGTATCTTGCACACTCAGTTTACAAAGTTTTGATTCATGCTTCTGATATTATAAATGATGCGATCGATTCGACTGGAGAGCTATCTGAGTAAGTTATGACTTTATTGTTGAGTTAACTTTTATCTTGTTCTATAATGTGTGAGGATGCGCCAGGTCTGGCTAGACTAACAGCAATTTTATTACTCTCAATACTTCTATAATCAGAAACATAAGTTGTCTTAGAGTATTGAGACATTGCTTCATGATCTAAAAATAGAAATAACAAATTTAATTACTGCTGAAAATATGGTAGCACATAAAAATCTTCCACTGTTTGATGCTTATCTTCATATTTTAAGTCTTTATTTAATTATATTTCTTAAAGCTAAATTTTATCGCGTTGCAGCGCTGAAATTAATATGCTAACTAAGCAAAATGACAATGCAAGGCACTCAAGTGCCGTGCCCTTGAGTGCGGCATCCAATTCCCAGTGCATATACATGACAACAAAGTATGAAAATAGAATGTTCTTTAATATTTTTATACTTTGTATTCAAGTCAACGTATGTACACTACAATTATGGGTTTTGTCTTCATGCACTCCACAGTATTATTCATATTTGTAGGTGTAAAGATTCTTATTCCAGTTCTCATGTCACTAAGTAACTGTCTTTGCGTCATTGGTTCCGAAACACTATTGATTTGCAAACAATTTTGATTTCTACAAACTCTTAGGTGTAATGGACAATCAAAATTCATTCAAGAAGTTCGAAGTAAAAAAACTTGTCCTATAAAAGTTCATTTTAAACTTTATGTCATATAGCTTTGACCCGTTTCTTGGAATTGAAATTTTTGAGAATCGACAAAATATGTATTTAATTACTATAGTCTTTGTCAACATTGCGTTCTTTGAGCGTGATCTTGATTTAATGGAACCAAAAAATCGTCCATCAGTTGGGGAACCAGCTTGGCTAATATACATTCGAAAGTAAAAATTTCATAAATCACGAACTTGTTGACGGCCTTTCAGAATAGTGACTATCACCCATCACACCCGTGGTAAACTTATCGTTTGACACTTTTAAATTGAAGGTCTCCTACCTAACCCAACCGGCTAGAGCTGCTTCGAAAATAATAGTCCTTTTCGACATACGAAGTAATCGTGTCGAGTTTCCCGTTCATTATTCATGAAATAAACTAAATTAAATGAGTATGGCAATCTATTTATCTATCTATATAAAGGGTCTATAAAAAGGGATGTCCGCACTATCAGATCTACCGGAAGCCATATTTAATGAACATTAATTGACATAAAGTGATCACTTGTGTTGGAAAAATAAAATCTTAAATTAAAGTCAAGTTATACTGAAAAAAAAAAATAGGTCCCAACTTGAGACAGTGGAAACTCTTTTGTTTTCAGACGTGCCCTGTCAAATTGCACTACATCATCTTGTAGTTGAGACGGATGAACTAATCTTGGGTAATAATTGGGTACGACCATATTGATGGCATCTAGTTAATCAAGATAATCAATAAATGCTTCCAGCTGGGCCATTTCCCAACCAGTAAATTGTGCCGAAATAATGCTCATTCGCAAACCTCGAAAGCCTGCATCCAATCTGGCCTCATATCGCCCGATAAGTTTGTTGACGATACTGTCCAAAGACTACTCCTGCATATAGTCCGACCAATACTGATGAAAAAAAGCTGTTGGCCGCTACGTATGCCGACCGGCATGGCTTTCCTGGCATCCAACCTCTCTCCACAGGTGGTTTCAGCCATCCTTCAAAATCATCTCCACATATTGCGCAAAAACTGACCATATTTTGGATTTATTGTGGGTATATATAAATTAAGACAGTTCATTTAGACGCTTTCCTTAATATACGTAAAGCTACCTCAACGAATAATTGCCTAGCGCAATAATAAAGACCTAGACATTGACAGCTATTTTTAGATTAAACCTATGCAAAATGTAATCAAAATATTGCTATTGCGCTGCACAATCTATTTAAATATGCATCTGGGCACAGCTGCGGTCCCATTTATGAATGCCTGTTGTTTTTTGTAGCAAAAGTAAAACCACTCAAAAGTATAAAACAAAAAAAAAAAAAATAGCTGAGTTTGCAACATATTGCAAAGTGCTAGAAAAAGACAATGAGAGAGGCAGAGAAGGGGACAGTGTGAATGAGTAAACAAAATATTTTTGCGAAAAATGAAAAATTCCACAGTAGAAACACACACACACCGAAATGCAACTTTTGCAAATAGTTTATGCCAACTTGTTACTCAAAAGCCAAGTAACACCGCCGTGCAAAAAAAAAAAACAAAAAAACGCTAAAGCTTTTAGGCTTTTAAATTCGAACATAGAAAACGCAGTCATTCGCATTTTTATACGTTCTTGAGCAAGTAATAACGTTATTTATACTTTAATGCGTTTCTGGCTTTCACTAGCAATCGAGGCTAGAGAACAAATAATGGTGAAATTGTTTTGTGGCAAAGGGGGTGTATGTAGTCATCCTTGCATGCGCAAAAACAAAAACCATATTATACAAAAAAAACAAAAAAAAAAAAAAGTATTTTTATGTAGCCCCACGTATTTTAACGCGAATACTCATATACTCGTATGAGATACTTTTGTAACTTTCATAATTTCTGCACATTATTGTAAAAGAGCATAAAGGATAAGAGTGAAATGCGGTTAGAGGAAAGCTAGAAGCATGTAGAAATGTAGGAAGGACGGACGGAAGGAAGGAAGGAAGGATGTCTGTAAGAAACCGAAATTGAAAACGCTTCGGTTGCAGCAGCGTTACTTTGCACAAAATGCTGCGTTACAACACTTTAGTCGAGCAGACAAAGGGGTGCTATCACGAGTGTAACCCTAAAAGAAATGTAATCTGGTGTTATATGTTGGCAGCCATAAAATATAATTGGTATATTTGGAGCATGCAAATGTAAATCGGGCCAGTCCTCATAAAGTGCATGGATCCTTCCTAATCTTCGATATTAAAGATTCACTTAGGAATTCGTACGATAAAGTATGTGAAATTTATGTGCCGACCCAATCATTTATGCAGTGTAATGGCGAAAAACAGGAGAAAAAATTAATTGAAGATTTCGATACAAAGTGAGTGTCGACATGATTTTGCCAGTAACTACAATATTTCAAGCTTCGTTAGTCGTATGCCGGAGTATTCTTCAAATCACTTGTGCAAGGCTTTTGTATAATATCTATGGTCCCAGGGCGATATGCTTTTCAGGACATTCTTTGGTCTGGGCAACAAGGAAAGAAATGGAAACTGAGAAGGTGCTGAACAACCTTTTTGAACCCAATATTGGTTCGGAAGTTTTAAAAAATTCTAGACCCAGCAACCAAGCATTTTAAAAAAAGGTACCTTATGTGATCTAAAATTGGGGATAAAGAACTGACTGCAAGATGGTTCCTGTATTCGATCAGATTTTTTAGGTATATGCATTTCTCGGAATTGGAGACTAGAGATAGTCTTATACTAGTTAGGTGCAGTTCAGACCACTTTAGAATATAACTTCATACAAATCTATAATATTGATCCGATATGAGTGCACAGAGAACAAGCATATAATAAATTTTATGCAAGACGTTGCCATAGTCGAATCGGGTAAATTAATTTCACAGTAAACTTGTTTATAAAGACAATAAAACAACTTCACTTTTCTTCTTTCAATGGTGAGCAGAACCTGAGAAATGAGACTATGTGAGTACTTCAGACTATTCGGCGCGGATGGATACAAATGAAACACATTTCGTTAACTTATCGAATGAATTTTTTTCGAGGACGCCATAATTTTACATCAGGATTTCATGTCTAATAGAATTTTAAAACAACCAGTGTGAGAAACGAAACAAATATGCACATAAATAATATTCATACAAATATGCCTTAGGCGGGCGGCTGGTTTGTATGGCTACTACTCCTAAAAGTGGGCGTGACATATCAAGCTAAATGTAAGATTTGAAGCCGGAATTTAACTGAATATCTCAAAAAAAAACATTTTTGAATTTTTTCTTAAAATTAAATTCATTGAAATAGAGCAGAACAGTTTTCTTTCCTAAATGGAACAAATTTTGGAAGATTAATGGAAAATTTCGGATAAAAAAATTCAAAATATTCCAGAGTATCTTTTTATGAAGATTTCGGAAAATAAACTTAGAGGATCCCTACAAAATTCCGCCACAGCTTGATGAGTACTATGAGGGTAAGTTACCTGTATGATAAGGTGAGCCTAAATATTCGAACTATAAAGTTAAAATCTCAATAATTTGTTCCAACGAGATTCTAACTTCATTATGCCCCGCTCATAAAAGCTTGCTTCCCTATTGGGAAGCAAGACTCTTTTGAGATCAATTTCTCGCCAGTTAAATAGACATTGACAGGAAAAGATGGTAGTCCGATGGGGCCAGTTCCGGACTATGAGGTGGATGCAGAACGACCTCCCATTCGAACTGCCGGAGCTTCTGGCGCGTCACAATCGAAGTGAGTGGACTGGTCTGATGGAACACAATTCCTCTCCGAATGGCCAAAGATGGCCGCGTTTGGGCGATTGCTGCCTTCAAGTGGTCCAGTTGTTCACAGTAGAGGACCAAATTCACCATTCGCTTCAGAAACGGGTCGATTTGGTTGCGATTCATCACCGATTCGCAGATGGAAATTCGGTCCATGAGGTTTTTTCGTGTCACCAAAATATCGAGTTCTTTTGTGTAGTCAAGCTTCTTCAAAAGCCTTTGAACGATCATATGAATGATATTCAGCTCCCAGGCGATGATACAGCTGCTATTATGGCGGTCTATCTCTATCACTTCCTTGATTTTATCGACTTCTTCGACGACAGGTCTTCCGGAGCGTGGTGCATCTTCCACTTTATCCACACCAGAACGGAATCGAGCGAAGCACTGTTGTGCTACGCAAATTGAACAAGTATCGGCCCCGTAAACATCCCAAATTTTTTCGACCGCTTGCGATGCGTTTTTGCCTTTCAAGTTGTAAAAATGTAAAATTCAGCTAATTTCTTCCTTCGAGAACTCCTTGTTCGACCCTCTGTAGCTCACAACTGAATTCTCCAAGCGAAATGTTGTCAATCCTTTCAAACGCCATAAAGTATGCCCCCATACGACCAACACTTAAAGAGAAAAAAGAGCGAGAAAAGACTTTTGTTCTATTATTACGTTTATAAGCATAACTAGTGGACTCGGCTTGCGCTACTACGTCCCTTCTTTGACTTTCTTTTGTATTCGTGAGCCACCGTCGAGAATAAAATTCTCCAAATCTAATTTAACAATATTTAATTTATCATGGAATGCTACGATTCTTAGCTGACCCAATATGCACTGCCAAGCATACTTTTGTGAACTGTTTTATCAGAGCATGGTACAATATGCATCTAGTGACTCTTGATTTCAGGGTTACCTTCTACGCATAAGGTAGGCTTCAAAGTTTATTAATTGTTAAACATAACCTTTAGCCGTCTAAAGGTTGGATTTTGAAGTAAGCCAAGAATTATAGGCCAGCATACTTCCCTCAACACGCTCTTCCCACAACAGCTCTGTCCGATTGGCACACTTTCCCTTCCTCGAATCATAACCGAATATTGTAAGTGCTTTTACTAAAAAAAAAGTAGCTCTATTACTCCCAACTACTGCCTATCCCAATCATCCACTATTACACATCAAAACCTAACGCATAAATATTATTCAGAAGACTGATATGATATTAATAGAAAGTATATTAAAACTATTTGAGAATTTTGTCAATTATAATTCTCATAAAGTTTTAAAAATTCTGGATCGCGATTATCATGTTTAAGGATGCCTATATTATACACGGGAGTGCACTCAATAACTTTCCAAATTTTCCTTTTGCATATAGATTTGTCATATGCAAATAAGTTACTATTCAATGCGATCAGTTGTTAAAGAAGCACCGTTAGTGATTAAGTTACTCCATATGCGCTCCACAAAAAAAAAAACAAAAAAATTGTACTATAAAAAAATTCTTAAAAACCCGGACCAACATACTAAAAGACTCCATTCGTGTCGCTCTTCATCTCCAGCTGTCAATAATAACTTTAGCGAATCACAAATTCGGCTTTATATGCAGATTTCTTTGGTAAGTGCCAATCCTCCCTTGAGAAGTTGGGTTGGCACCTAACTCAAACACAAGTTATCTAAAGCAAAAAATGAGAGTATACAAACATCCAAACTTGAAGGCACAATCTCGTATATACTACGTTTATACGACACATTTCATGGAATTGCTGAAATCGCAAATCGACTGTTTATACGGCATTTATAATTTTACAAGTAAACTGAAAGTTGCCATGTCAAACAAGGTGGCAATGAAAATAAATAGAAAATTGTAGAAATTAATTTATAATATAATATGAAAAACTATATAATGAAATCTATCTTTTTATAGATTTCATTATATAGTCCAGTTTAATTCAAATCAAAGTCAGCTCAAATTTAAGTTTCTTGAGAATATTGTCCTCGTATACACTTACTATATATACAATACAAAGACAACGATCTCGTGCAATGCCATAGCTGCTAAGAATTTGAACAAATGTAAGTTTTTGTCGCAATCAATTTACACTGTTCCAGTTCATGATGTATTGCATCACTGAAAAGAGAAAAAAAGCCCGCAAAACAAACATAACATTGAATTGCTTTATAATGAATAATATTTATCCAATTTAATTAGTCACAACTAAATCACGCAACTTTAATTAGAGGCGTAAATAGAATCACATCTCACACAACCCATTTGACTAACGAACAACACACAACTCATCCAAATATTTATTGAAAATATTTACTTAAATATTTATTTAATGGAAATCACTTTTTGAAGTCGTTGCCAAAACAAACAATATGGGCTGTTCTCTATAATTCTGATTTCTTTTAAATAAATATTTTGATGTGTGCTCGTTAGTCATATGTGGTCTGTCAGATGTGAAGTTTGAGTATTTGGTGCACACCTTAAGATATATTTCACAAAAATCAGTGAAGAAATTGGGGAGATTAGCGATTTTAAACAGACGACCTAAAGCCTGTATTTTAGAGACTTGAAGAAATATGACAAAAAATTGTGGTTTTACTTAATAAGTGTCTGCTTAAGACAAGTTAATCTCAATTTCTTTTTATATTTAAAAACTGAATGTTTATACACACAATTTTTTGATTTTTCATGAAATGTTTTAATGAATAACACCATCGTATAAACGTAGTAATAGTCTCCAATTTCTGCATGTTCATACGGATGTTTAATCAAACATGATCAAGTTTATATATACTTCATGGGTTCTGCCTCGCTTGCTTTTGTTTGTTTGGCTCTTTGGGTACAAGAGTCTCTTTCGCTTCGACGCTTCTACCCCAACTAGCGCTGTGTTCCAATGCATCATTTGGATTGACTTGCTATGTTAAATATATTTTCTATTTGTAGATTTCGACTTTTTTTCTTTACATTTTTTAATGACACTACATCAATAGTGTTTGGTATTACTTCCAGACTTAGTGTCCGAGTTAAACTATATTTTTAGTCGACGAAATGCTGCCAAAGACTTTAACAAGGTTTGCAGTTTATAAAAACTTTTGGCAATACACTCGTTTCTTTATAGGCAAGTACCTAGAGGCCAACACACGCATTATCATCGGCCGCCAACTCCGTCGCCCGCGCCACTATAAAATGTTTAGCATATATTTTGACTTTTATTTTTTGCTCATTGAACACTCTATCTCTTTTTTGCTATTTTCTCTGTCTAACATTAGAGCGGTTCGATACGGCAAGGAACAGGACAAATAAAGATAAAAAAAGTGTAACATAACCGACATGCGAACCGAACTAGCTGACAATGGCAGCGGTGGCGACGCGTCGGTGGAATGTCTTACGGTTTACTCAAGCGTATGTCCTTTGCAAGGATTTTTTTTTTTTTTTTTGCTTTACTTTATTCCGGCACACTATGACTTAAGGCACTCGCACATCGTGCCGTGCCGTGAAACCGAAGCAGCGTAGTCGTCCTCGTCGTATATCGTGCCGAAGTGCGTTGAATCCGTTCAGTGTTTCTGTTTAATTCGCCACAGTTTGTCGCTGCTGCTGCTATTCAGTTGGCTTAGCGCATCGAAACGAAACGGTTGCAAAAAATCTTTATCCGATTTTGCAAATAAAAATTTTTCAAATCGCGTTGAACACGCTGCACGCAGCTGCTGTTAATACAGTTCAAAAGTGCACAATTACCAAAAAAAAATATATCCAAAAAAAAAAAAAACTTAAATTAAAGCCTTAACTAAATAACTCATTAAGCTTAATTAAAGCAAATATTCCTAATTGCAAAATCAGCTTAATATCTCAATTACTCCAGTTGCGCGCTTATCAAACAAAATGCGATTGTTCGCCAAAGTTCAAATAGAGTTCAGCCTGCCACAGCAGAGTTGGCTGCTTCTCACCTGTGCCGTGTTTTTGTGCAGCGTTTCAAATGGTTTGTTTGCTTCTTAGCTTCAATTATTTTCAAGGCAAATACTATTTGCAAGAATTACAAGAACTTTATCAATAGAAAAAAATACACATCTATCCACAACAATTCTGACCTGCATTTCAGTTTGTTAAGCTCTGCAAAAAAGGACTTGTACGACAATAAGAAACATTTTTTTTGGAAAAAAAAAACATTAATTTGTTTAAAGTGGAACTTTGAAATTGATGTTGAATAAGAAATATAATACAATATAAAAAAATCAAATGGAAAATTTTCAATTATAAACAATGTGACTGAAATCCAGAGTAATGGAGCTTAAGCTTAAAAATTAAAATTAAAAAAAATAAGAAAAAACATGTTTTTATACAAATGTGAACTTAAATGAAAAAAAAATATTTTTTTGTTATTAAAAAAATTTTGATCATCAGTGATAGGAAATCTTTTATTTTTGGGCACCACCTAATGCCGCTGATCAAAATTTGAAAGGTGTCCAAGAGGTCTCACCTTATTGAGAAATATTTTAGAAACCTTTTTTTTAAAAAACACAGGCCTGCAAATTTCGACTATTTTTATTTGTCATATTTGAGTGGTTTCTAATGTATCTTTGTCCGCCGAACACAATGTCTGATACCAAAATTGCCTATAACATCTGAAAAAGTGGGATAAAGGAGTCTCAACACTTTTTTTCTATTTAAGTTGAAGTGCTAGAGACTTCCACAGGGTCTAAATCAACCCTTGACACACAAGTTTTACTTAAAGACCTTGTGGAAGTCTCTAGCACGTCATGTTAAAGAGAAAAAAATTGTGAAAACCCCCAAAAACACCTTCTCTCATTTCACAAAATCCTAACTTTATAACCTCTCCAATATCAAAAATAAAAATACCATACAGGCCTGTGTAATTTTTTTTTTTTTTCAATGGTAATTCTTGAAATTGTATATCTCTGGCTCTGAACAAAATTTTAGAAGGGTCTACAATAAGCTGTAAAAAAAAAATATAATCAGAAATTATTTTATATTTTGTTCTACTAAAATTCGTTATATTATAGAAGGTGTTCTGAAATTTTCACTGAGGTGTACCTCAAACCTCAGTGGTTCCCGCGACACCTTTGCCATTTAGAAACAAAAAAAAAAAAAACAAGTAAGAAAATCACAGTCGGGCGTAACCGACTGTAAGAGGCCCTGTACCAGCACAGGTCGCCTAACAAACACACTAAATGTTCCCCTAGCTTATGACCAAACACATGACCACTTCTCACTGCACAACTAAGTGCCTTATAAAACATTTTTTTATGTATGAAACGAAAAGGGGGGTCGCTCAAATTCAATTGCTTATAAAATCGTCATTTATTATCCGATTTTGATGAACTTTTTGGATTTTGGCTTAGAAAGACGATATCTTTATACTGGCATACTTACTTTTTTTTGTGCCGAGGAAATTTTTAGCCTTGGGGGTGATTTTATGGGGAAGGGGGGGGAGGGGCAAGAATTCAAAATAAACTTGTAAAATTCCGGAGCAGTCCTAGTCGAATGCAAAAAACACGAAGTCTCTATCTATTACCGTTTCCGAGATCCTTTCGTTCATACGGACGGCCAGACGGACAGACGGACATGGCTATATCGACTCCTCTATCACTCCTGACCATAATGGGGGTAACTTTGGGGGGTCTCCGACCATTATTTCTACCTGTTACATACATTTGCACAAACCCAATAGGCTCTTGTACCTTCGGTACAGGGCCTAAACACGGTATTTTAAAAAAAAGATCTCAGAAGATCTCAGATGGTCTAAAATGCCAAGACTATGACATTTCTCAAGCATAGAAGTTAAAAGTCAAATATTTAGGCGACCCATATATTCGTCAGATGTCATCAAGCTGCTTAAAAATTCCGGTACATATGTAAAGGGCAGTCAGAGAAATAAGATACGCTGCAAAGTTAGCAGTGTCTTCCCAATACAAGAGTAAAACAAAGAAGTGACATAGCAACGCACATCGGGTCCACAAAATAAATTCGTTAAATTAAATAAAACTCTGGCTTATATCCTACGAATATAGTTATATATATGTACTAATATTATAGCAATTTAATTTTGCAATTTACTTTCAATTAATTAACCTGCAATTTTTACCCAAAGTATTTCGCCTTTTAAAATTTTTATATGCACCCTATAGCTGTTCCAATTATGTTACGAGATTCTCTTTTAACTTGTTCTTCCTAATATTCTGATAATATTCCATCTGCTAATTAAATTTTGATCCGACCCTCTGTGTGATGCTTTGGTCTATCGATTAGCATTATGCCTTAAGAAATCAATGAGTCTCGTAATTTGAAAACAATAATTTATACACAGAAATGTGTCGAAAGAAACGTGTTCCAAAAAATCATCACAGTTTAATTAAAATTTTCTTGTAAATCATTACTGTTTACGGCACAGCATGGCTATCTTAAAAATAGATAGGCCTTCACAAACTTATTGGACCTCATTTTGGTATTCATATTGCCCTCGAAATTGCTTAACAAATGGATTGCATCTACACTGACTTTAGTAAGGTATTTTAGAGTATAAATATATTGTTGCTTAGCAAGCTTAAAACTTACTATATTGGATATCATCCTACTTCAAATATCGCACTCAATATTATTTGTTTTCAAAAACTTAATCCAAGATTTATCGTGATATCAAGAGTACCTCACAGTAGCCATCTCGGACCAATAGTTTTTTGTTCTCTTCATAAATGAACTTCGTGATATTTTATAACATTGCCATACATTGATGTCAGCGGATGATATAAAGCTTTGTATGTCACCCACAGGTTCTGTGAGGCATGGTATCACCGTATTATCATTAGTTTTAAACTGCACTAAGTCTAAAGTGATGACATTTTGGCGAAGGAGTATTTCAATCACAAATCTTAACTGAAATGAGTTGTATTTTTTAGTGATCTTTGTGTTTATTTTAACACCGAATTAATTTCTGTTTCGCATGCTGATTTTGTATGAGGCAAAGCTATAGGACTGTAAGATTTATTAAACGTTATTCAAAAGAGCTAAGAGTTTCGAAATAATATCTTCTACATGCCTTACGTAACTTATATTTATTTTCTAAGTCTAATTAATTTTTCAACTTGGGCAAAACTCAAAATAGAGTTGCCTGCATTGTAAATACATAGGCTTATTTCTAGTGAAATAGATTCTCGATACAACAATCTTGCCGTAGTCTCTAAAGTCTATCGGATACAAGTTCTATATTTGCAAAAATATGCAGATGTATAATGGAATGGAGCCAAGTGAAGATTTAAGTAAGTTTTAATAGTTTGTTTTGACTCACTTGCAGTTTTTTTAAGTGACATTTTCCAACATAAGAGTGCAGCATCGTCAACTAAAATTTATTGAGATGACCAGCTGCGGAAAATCTTTAGTGAAAATGTTGTACAATAAAGGACACAAGCAGATGCTTTGATAATATTCCATCGACATACTAAATTATGGTGACTGGTCTTTGTATATGTGCACCGAAAACGATTTATCTTATAAAAAGTTTTTGACAATTTTAATTAGTTCAATTGGGTTATTAAATTGACCCAACTATATATAAAAATGAATGAGGTATTATGAGCAACAGTGAGTGTTGCCCAATTTTCTTACTTAAAATGTCATAAAACGGCAAATAATAAATGGAATTAAAAAACAAATTCAGAAATTATGTCTTTATTCGATTCAATATAATAATAACTGAATAAAAGCAAAAAAAAAAAAAAAATCTATCAAAAACATATTGCAACAGCTTTTACTCAGTTTTGTACGTTTTCAATAAGTGAAAGTGCGCAATATTTTAATGAGCTGTTCTTTTCTGTGTAGTTCCAAATTTACCGTTATATGTGGTTGGTAGCTTATAATACACATTCAGTTTAAACTCTTGTTATATACGATGGTTTATTATTGTTTGTTATCAGTAATCACACAGACACAGATAACAGTATAGAGTAATTGATGAGAAGGTAGTTTGGTGGTTCTCGGTTGTTTTACTGGGTTGAATTTACATTTTTTAAACTCTTGTACCCAATTTTGAGGAACACAGCAACTATCCCCAGGATGTAGTCATTTTCCAATAGAACGGAGACCTCAAACACATTTTAAGTTAAAATACGTAAAATAATGTAAAAAAAAAATTAGTTTGAAATGTTTATCTTTTTATTCCGGATTCATAAAGAGCGGAAAATTTTACGCCCGAAAACGCTTTGACCTTTTTCATGAACAAATCTTTCAATGTCAATTGGAGGTCATGAATATTTTGAATTAAGTTTTTTGACCTTGGACACTGGATTCGTAATCAGCGACTCAAAAACATGAAGGTCACCTAGGCATAGAGCATGTCCACCAAAAATTCACTTTGTGGTCCTGTAATTACACAGTCGCCAAGACCGCGCAGTTGGTAAAAAAATTTCAATAATTGAACTCTATCTACTTTTAGTAGAGACTATGAGTGTGATCGAGCGCACATTAAATGTTAAATTCATGTGAAACCATTTTTTCATGTAATAAGTTTCCCCAGCTCTCCTGATTGGTGTCTACTATTGAAACCGACTTCTAGAACGTAGTTTATTTTAAAATTGCATTTCCTAAAGCGTTTTTAATGCCGTTGCCTATTAATTCAGTTGTTATACTCTTCACACTGATGTGAATAATATTATAATCACGGAAGGAAGTACGGAAGACCCCTTAAAGTGTATATATGTATATATTCTGAATCAGCTCTTTGAGACGAATTAAACTAGCCATGTACGAGCAGAGACTTCTGGCTCTTGTATGTATGCATCAAGGACTAGGCCATCAATTTTTAAGATATCGATGAAGTAGGCTTGAGCATTTCCAGATACAGTGTAAAATATCGCATAGCAGTGTAAAAGAAGTACTGTTTTTTTTTTATTAAATGTTAAATCACTGAGTTTTTTCTGTAAATGCAAACGGTTAACAGAAAATAACAGTAATTCAAGAGACGAAAATAGTGATTTAACAGGAAAAAAGCAAAGAAGCTGAAATTTTTATCAGATGGAAAATTTGTGTGTGTGATTACCGTCAGCAGTTTAAAGTTAAGTTAAGACTTCATCTCATTTTCATACCAACACGATTGACTTTACTATGTCAGTTGCTTTGGGATTCAATTTTCGGAGTCACAATAATTCTGTAATTGTTTCGTCTAAGAACAGTTTGAAGAATTGTGGAAATATCACAGAAATATCATCCACAGTCAAACTTCGAACAGTTTTCTCAATTTTTTACACAAAAAAAGTAGAAATTCCTTTCAAATTATGAATTATCACTAATTAACTATTTCATTATTTAGAATTAGTAAAATCATGTTATGCATGAATAAGAATTATTCAATATTGGATACAAGATAAATATTCGACAAATAAATTAATTAAAGTAAAAGCCCACATTCTTGATTTAAAATAAGTGAGTTTGTTTACAGTTGAAACTATAAAGCGTATAGGGTGTATAATTACTAAAACAAAAAAGCGAATTGAGCAAAACTAACTAAAGTTGAATATATTTCTAAGTAGCTATCTACTAATTCATTTGTTCACTTTGTTTTGTCGTCATAGTTTTATTGTGGTATGTCCCACACAATTTAATTTTAATTTAATTTAATTTTTAGCATTTTCGGTTAGTTTTTTGGCAGTCGTCGACATCCGCAGCTGCTGCAGTTGATTCAATGACGAAATATATACATTTCGCTTTGAAATTTTAGTGTCTGTCAGCTGTGCTTTATGCTGAATTTCTATGTCGTACTGTGTCACATTATACTATATGGTTTTCCTATTTATTTCCGCGTTTTCCGCTTTTCCATTTACGAATTATTTCGCACAAGCACTAAATAAAAATACTAAATTAAAATAATATTGCATATATTTAGGCGCTGCTAGAAAATGTTACGTCTGCGATTCAAGCGATAATCCAAGCTGTGAGGATGTCAAATTGAATTCGAGCATTGTCCCTGAGGTAAGTCAATAAAAAACCACCAACTTTTTAAATTTTTTAAGATTGTATTTGTATTTGCAAGCCACACAGCATATTTACCTAAATTACAATTTTTTACAATATTTACCAAATAAACATCAATCAATCGTGTGATTGATTAAACTTGGCAAAGTAAATATGAAATTTGTGTTTTTTTTTTTTTTTTTGGTGAAACTTAATGAAACAATTTTACGTATATTGACCTTGTTGTTGAAACAGATGTTGTGTTGAATTGTACTTTCCGTAAAGAGAGGGAACGATAACTGCTATAAACTTTAAAGATGTATCATCTGGACTTTCTATATTTTCTTCATTCAACTAAATTACTTCAAAAATAAGTTCATTACTCAAACCAGAGAAGCCAAGTGAATAACCAGAATATATTAGGGAATGAATAAAACTTGGTGTCATCTCTTGTACAGGCAGACGGGTACGCCTCAATTTGTGTCAAGTTGGTGGATTTCATGGGTTGTAAGTGCGCCGAAGTTTAGATGTATCGTAGAAACATCCTATCAACCTTCTTTGATAAACCATTTAAACACTATTGTACAGGACAAAGAATTCTCACCATAAACTTCGTTCATCAAATTAAACATTTCTGTAAAAATTCCATCGAGTTTAAAATAGAATAAAATAATCATGAGCGCTTCCAGTGAACGAAATATCATATATTTTTGGCTGAAAGTAAGGATAAGCATTAAACAAAAAATATAGCCTTTAAGTTTGTATAGTAATACTGTCCCAATACCTCTTCATAATCATAATCTTATAAACAAAACAATCTCTTTATGCGATGTCCACACAGAACCTTTCTCTTTTGTCAAAAATTAGTGAAATAAAAGGTTGGAATAAGTCTTTTCGTATTTTGCGCTATTTTCTTAGGTATATCTTGTTAAGTTTTTGTCGTATGGGTGTTTGAAAGGTGTGAGTGTCTATTACTATGCTCTTTGGACAGTATTGCGCTTGGTCTCGAAGAAAAAAATTAGCCATGTTTTACATTTTTACCACCTGAAAGGCAAAAACGCATCGTAAACGGCCAAAAAAATTTGTGATGTTTACGGGGCCGATACTTGTTCAATTTGCGTAGCACAACAGTGGTTCAATCAATTCCGTTCTGGTGTGGAATAATTGGAAGGTGCACCACGCTCCGGAGGACATGTCGTCGAAGAAGTCGATAGTCCATAGTAACAGCCGTATCATCGCCCGGGAGCTGAATATCAGTCATATGATCGTTGAATCAGTCATATGACATTTGAAGAAGCTTGGCTACACAAAAAATCTCGATATTTGGATGCCACATGGACCAAATATCCATCTGCGAAATGCTGCTCAATCGCAAGTTGCTCCCCTATGGGCAAACGCTTTTTGGTTCTCTAGTGTGAACAACTGGATTGCTTGAAGACAGTAATTGCCCAGAAGCGGCCATCTTTGGCCATTAGGAGAGGAATTGTGTTCCATCAGGACAACGCCAGTCCACACAGTTCGATTGTGACGCACCAGAAGCTGCAAGAGTTCGAATGGGAAGTCCTTATGGATCCACTTTATAGTCTGGACCTGCCACCATCGGACTACCATCTCTTCAATGTCAATGTCGAACGATTTAGCTGGCGAGAAATTGGCCTCAAAAGAGGTTTTCATTTTGCTGAACAAAGCAAAGATAAAAAGGGGAGTCACCATATTTGACCATTCCTATGTGATGCGCATCTTCCTCGACAGGTTTCACAAGACATTTATTATAGTGAACAGAAATTGTGTGCTTTGGCTCAATGATTTTTTTCTGAAGAAAATAATTTCACCCAATGGCATTTTTCTTATTGATAACTGAGAAATATCAAATTGAAGACGGAAACAAATTTGTTTCTGTTTACGTTGTCGAATTTAAGCTATTTTATTTGTGTTTTAAAATGTTTATTTAAATTAAAAATTTTTAGTCAACAATGATCAATCTTGCTTCTTCAATTGTAATCTGATATAAAAAACTAAATAGTTCGATTCTCAGCAAATTTCACATTGCACAAACCATAAAGAAAAGTTGCTTCCAAGAACTAAAGACTAAAAATAAAACTTTATCTAATAACTATAAATTCAAAGTTTCGTATAAATTAAATCTAACCTTTTCTAAGCGATGACTAAGCATCATATCGCACAAATGAGCGGCATAAGTCATCAATCAGAGACAGTTCGATTATCTGGCATGTCTTCAACTAAATACGAGTATCTATCTATAGATACTATACTTATTGGCGACGGCATAGCTTTTGCAATTGAGCTAAGCACTATTGAACATAAATAGACTACTCAATAGAATAGAACTGAACTCAGCAAAATCAATTGATGACACGTGCTACCATTCAAGCTACTCGAGTTACAAAAAGTGGATTGAAATGGACTATGCACCCAGTTAAGATACTCAAACAACTAACCTGTTGTTGTTAGCCACAAATGATGTGTTTTCTTGTGCAAGATTAGCTACTGTCTATGAATTGAAGTACTAGTAGTTCACTAGTTTTAGTTATTACTTTTCCTATGGCAACCTTCATTAACTAAAATGGCAAACTTGCGTTAAGCAACAAAAAATTTGAAATTTAATTTTATGAGAACTGAAGTGGATTGGTTTTCACTTAAGTGCAGAAGTGGCTAATAAATAGAAGAATTTTCACAAAGTTGTGTGTGTGTGTGTATGTGTGCGTGGGTGTGATAAGTTACAATCTATATATAAGTACTTCTTATACTACGTACTATATAAACTTTTAGCGACCTGCTACAGGTATTTAACCTTTTCAGAAACACATGCACATAAAAAAAAGTAAAATTATTGTAAGGAGAAAAAACTTAAACGTCGACGACAACGAATCTTCGATACTCTTAAACAGCATTTAAAATATGCAAGAATTTTAATTTGTGTATCCTAAGGCACATTTCGTATTAAACATGTTTATAAATAAATATTGCATTGATAGAGCCAAGCCTCATGAGCTTTCGTATCGGAAACCGAAACACGTGACTTCGTTGTTCTTCAATTTAATATTATTCAAAGTTTATGCAATGACCTCTAACCTGTTCAAAATTTTTATCGATATTTATTATTATTAAAATGATTTTTTTTTATCCACCGATCTACGAGAGAACGTTTGGATCCAAAGATTAGTGACAACGCCCCCACCGATTTTGTCAAAACATAGCCTATGTTCTTTTCCATCATCCCATCTATCTCTATTCCAAAATTCAGACGAATTGGTTGAGCGGTTTAGCCGTAAGAGAGGAACATCCATACATACATCCATACATACAAACTTTCGCATTTATAATATTAGTAGGATAGGATTTGTAATCATAACATCAAAGAGAATGGGAGTGATTTTAAAACATTTTCGGGTGAGTCAAACTAGTCAACGACCAACCAATCCGCAAATTAAAAAGACAAAACCTATTTTTTTTTCCATAAAAAATCTTTTCATAAATATGTCAGTATATGTCATTCTGATAACTTTACTCAAAATATGTGTATACTTATTTTATGTAATTTGAGTGAAGGCCGACGGAACACCGTATATTGAAACCCGGTATGCATGATTCTGCAGTCGTCATTAACATATATAGGTTATTTCTTATCCTGACAATGCTTTGTGTGCGCAACAGTCACAATATCATGATTTGCTGTGATTACCGTTATTCAGATTAAGTATGCGTAACAACTTCGTATCGTATTGGTCTATCGAAAGCGTATCACGGGTTTTGTAGCAGTTTAAGTATTTGATCAACCAAGCATGGATACTCTCTAAGCAGTAGATTCGGCATTAATAATCTCCATTGCCATTATGCACAGCTATCGACTGACACAATTTTACAGCTCAATTGAAAGCGCGACTTATTAACCGGCAGGCCGCAACAGCGGAGTCACATCTCACGATCTGCAAAGTTCTTCTGTACGGCCCAGAGCATTCGTTTCTAGTGGACAGCAAGAATTGATATTCTCGTCATACAAAAAGTTTGTCTCCCAAGAAGATAGTGGTCCACACGTCGATTTGATGGGACCTCGTAACGTTACAAAGTTAGCGCGAAGACGGTCTTGTTCGGGGACCTTGCAAATGCACTGCTGGAAATAGAGTAATGAAAATATCCATAACAAATTTTGAGCCATATTTGGTCAAACCGTTTAATTTCTGCAATTTATACGCAAACTAGACTTTTTGCCTGAAGGTCACTGTCCACCCAAGCGAGTTTTCACTATACCAAAAGGCCCTCTATTAAGTCGTCTACCAATTGAGTTACACACGTACACCATGTGCTGGGCCTCTGTTGTCCATCTGAACAGGATGACCAGTCTAGTGCAGCCGCTTGGATTTAGTGCGCTGAACTATGTCAATATCATCGAATAGCACATACAGCTCTCGGTTTGTACTGGTCCGAAACTCGACGCCAACTCCCACAAATTCTAAAAAAAAAAAAGCGTCTTACATACTATTATTTTCGTTCTACGATAGAGTGCTCTACTTATTTACTTGTATGACATTTACTGTATGTATGTGTATTATCATTTACAGACTCCAAGTTGTAGTTGTTTATACCCAGACAGTCGCACATGTCTATATCAACTTGAGTTTTTGTAGAAAGTCCACCTCTTTTAGTGGACCCCGATGGAATATCTAATAAATATAGTATTCTAGCTAAATAATCAACAGTGGAAGAATATTGTTCATGGAAAAAACCAGAAAGTTGGGACAGATTTGTTTAGAATTATTTTTTAAGGATTAACGTAAGATAGACCTAATTTGGTGTTACTAACAAAATTAACTCCCTGAATTCCATTTATATTCATACAAAAACTTTAGAGTGAGGAGTAGATTTCATGGTAAGTGCCAAACTCTCAATAGGATAAAGGTTTTAGCCCGATCAATGAATACAAGTGATCTAAAGAAGGAACAGAAGAAATTATATATCCCAAATCCTTTCTATTATAGTTTTCAAGTTCTTGAGCTTCATATGGACAGCGTGACAGACAATATTTAAGTTGTTACAAACACAATGACAAAATTTTATATATTCTACACACAATGTGTAAAGTGTGCAACAAGAAAAACTCTTTTCCATTGCAAGAAATGCAGACTTCATGGCCTTAAAAGAATTTCTACTTCATTTTCTACTATCGGCGCGCCATTTTGTTTTGATATTTTTCTGCTATTTTTCTTTTTTTATATGTTTTTGCACGGCTTAGTACGCTCATAAATTTTGAAAGGAAACGGAAGTCGTGCCACTGTAAAAGGACTTTCATCTCTTTCAAAATATTTGCGCCTACTTTTTCACTTTTCCGCTCATTTCCTTTATTTTTTTTTTTAGTTTTTTGCAGCATAATCAGTGGGCATAATGCCAGAATATATTGCTAGAACTTTCATACATTTGATTTGCACTGAAAGGTCATTCAAGTACGCCAAAAATACGAAGGAAAATCAACGAATAAGTACACTTATGAATGAATTTAGAAATTTCGTAGATACACTCACAGTCGAAGGACAAATGGTGCTTGCCATTTGCTGCTGCTGCTGCTGCTACTGACGGTGCTGATGATGATGATGACATACACATGCAAATAAATAATTTGTATGTCAAGTGAAATGACATTTACGATGTGTATTACTTAGGTGAAAGGTGCTTCAACAAATTAATGTGCCACGTCAGATAGACTAGTTTATGGATATTCAAATTAGCGCAAATTGTACACGCCTCGTATGCAAGGACAACGGTGACATAAAAAATAAGTATCGGTGCTAGGAGTATATAAAGAAGTTTGCTTCAATTGCTATCGATTGTTAGAAATTGTTTATCAGCGATAAGATAACTTTTTATCTTGTCGGTTTGTAAGTGCTTTCATACAGCAGCAATTATTGCTGCAATTCCAAGCGGCAAACAGTAGCCGCTAAACACACAAAATGACCAATAATCATCCAATAAATGATAAGATACAAAACAGCATTTAAACGTACTGCAGACTTTGTGCCACATTTTTTAGATCTTATCGTATTTTTTTAGTAGCGCAATCAGCCTAACAAGAGTAATTGTATTCATTAAGCTTATAAACTGCAATTATATTATTAATTTTAATTACTTAAGGTTTGAAGATTACTAAAGTATTACTTTCGAATGCTGCTAAAGTCTTAGTGAGACTTTTAGATACATATAAAACAATTTTTAACTTGCAGAAAAAATATTTTTAAGCCATTAATTTATAACTTATAGTTGTATCTATCTGTGAGAATTATGGCAAAAGATTCAGATATATACAGAAATATTGTGAATAAATTGGAAATTACTTAAGAAAATTTAAAGTTCAGTTTCATAGTATTCAGTTATGTGAGAAATAAGCGTATAGGGTAATGGTTATAGGACTTCATTGTACCACATCACAAAATCACATCAAGAAAGACCTTGCTAAATACAACCACCACGTTAGCCCACAATTATTAAGAAAGATGGCCGAAAATTATACATTTTCTTTGTCGATCTCGATCTGATAAAACGATAAAAATTAGTATGTGTTCAAGATTAAAGTATTATGAAGACAAAACGTTGCAATATAATAGGTACATAAATTCAATGAACTCGGGCTACGTCATAGGCGCTAAGATTTTGAACACACGAAAAGGTTAGTTGCAAACAATTTAGGAGGGTTAAGTGCGTAAGGTCCGCCAATCAATTTGCAACTTATATTCACTGCATTTACTGCTCCACTCCTATATAAAAAAAAGCTCATTACACATGCATAACAATGAAATGCTCTATGAAGGATGAAATATCCATCCAATTTATTTAGTTACAACGACGCATAAATATAAAACTTCAAATTTTACAAAACACATATGGCTAACGAACATACAAATTATCAAAATATTTATTGAAAATATTTACTCAAATATTTATTTAATGGAAATCACTTTTTGAAGACAAATAATCCCTATTGATAGTAAGGCATTGAACATAAATACAGGAACATAACATTGTCTGTGTTGCGCAATCTGCGCCGCTAAACTGCAGCAACTGCACAATTTAAAAATCAATTCAAAGCTGAAGAGCATACCTTTTGATATGGAATAGGAGTTTTACATGCTTAGATTCGCTTTCTTGAGTTCTTTTAAAAATTTCTTATACAGTTTCTTCTAAAGTAGCACATTTAAGACTGTGACAATCCTTAAACTTTAGAGCGAAAACAACTAATATCAAAGAAAATGATGAAGGAAATGGGTCTAAATGTAAATAAGAGGAAAGCCAATAGATGATGGACACAGTCACTATAGCCTTCTCAAATGCAGTTCTTTTATCATCCATATTCGACATGGACTATGAAATACTGAAAAGCTTTCATATAGTCTTTATAACAATATTGTGCGAGTATGATATAAGCTCGGACAAGTATATAGAGTATAAAGTACCCTTGATATCTTATGTCTGTGCATAGAACTTGGCATACGAGCATTAAACTATAGTCTTTAGTCCTTCTAGCTGCCTTGGATAATAAAATAATGCAACTAATTCGGAAATGTATTTTAACGTTTATTAAATTAATGTAAAAATGATATAAAAATAATGTCCCAAATTGAACCAAATTTAGGAAGTCGTCGAAATTATACAGAAGACCCAATTAAAATTTGGAGTTTATGTTTAAAAAAAGAGGAAAATCCACCCTGTATTGTAAAATCGTTTATAGTTTCCACAATATGTATGCCTTAGAAACCGGTCTATCAATTTCGGGCAACTTTTGGATCAACTAAAAGTTGAATTTCTTACAAAGTTTCTAATAGTCAATGTTTATTGATTTAATGTACATCCAATTTAGAATTTCTAGTTCAATCAACTCAGGAGCAGCGAGAATCAAAACTTCAGCGGCTTCTTAGTAGTGCATCTATTTCAATAGCATCTGAAAACCAGGAGCAACGTCATCGTCCCAGTAATGCATCTCCATCAAGTGAATCTGAAAGATAGAAGAAAATTGATAATGGAAACTATTCATTACGACAGAACATGCGATTACAAAAATTGTGATGCAGTTCTCATCGGTTCAATAAACAATGTTGGTCATTGCTAATTTGTCGTACTCTGAAATTTGCCAAAGAAACACCTGGCATGAGCTGCTTAAATATTAAAGTCAATTTATCACCACTCCTTCAACCATCAGAACTGCTTCTAAATGAGTTTTCTGCCAATACTGGGGCATCAAAACACTTTTTAAAAAATTTTAGAAGGTATAACAAACCTTTTTAAATTACTTTTTTTGGAGCAACAAAGGATGCAAACAATGAAGGATTCATGCCGACGTTCAAAGTCAAGACCAAATTTACCATCGCATAATGTTCACTTCTATCTAAACTTAAAGACTCCAAGTTTTTGGAAAATTTTTTTATCGGAGATAGAGAAACACAAGCAGATCGACGTTGTGCAATTAGCGCTGAAATAAGTTATGAAATTATTTTAAACTTTCCAAACCGTTCGATCCAGCAGTTCAAAACATCGTGTGATCATTCGTGCGGGCAATGTGCAGCCAAACCAACTACACCAGGATATCGATATCGATCATACAATGCACTCCAGTATCCCATAATCTTTACCCGTGAAGAAACTTTCTACCATTTTATATTATGCCAATCGACCTGAGATAAGGAAGAATATTTTGTTTAATGGATTTTTAAGCTTTTCGTATTATGTTAAGACAAAATGAGGCATATCACATTTTAAAGTCCCGTCAACTAAATTTTTAGTTGATATGTAGGTACGCTAAAATTGAAGGTATACGACTTTCCTTCATTCGGCATAATCAATCGAAGCTTCGCTTCGATGAATATATTTATTTGCGTGATGCAATTGCCAAATATGGAAATACAGCTAACATTGGTAGAATGGGGAAATTGCCAGCAATATATATTGGCAGCCCATATTCAATGATGTATGTTCTAAAATATAGACGCCCAGATATGTTCATCACCTTCACGTGCAATCCTAAGTGGCCAGAAATAACAAATCTTTTTTTTTCATTGGGCAGAAATCTAACGGACGTCATCACCAAGAATCATATTTTCGGAGAAAATAGCTGCTGGATGTTCTCTGTCGAATGGCAGAAACTTACCACACGCACACATCTTGATTTGGTTGAAAGAAACAATTGATCCAACGCAGATTTATGACATCACATCTGCCGAACTTCAAAATCAATTCTTTTTAGGCCCTGTACCGAAGGTCCAATAACCTATTGGATTTGTGCAAATGTATGTAACAGATAGAAATAATAGTCGGAGACCCCCCAAAGTTACCCCCATTATGGTCAGGAGTGATAGAGGAGTCGATAGAGGATCTCGGAAACGGTAATATATAGAGACTTCGTGTTTTTTGCATTCGACTCGGACTGATTCGGAATTTTACAAGTTTATTTTAAAATTTTGCCCCTCCCCCTCCCTCCCCATAAAAGCACCCCTTAGGGTGAAAATTTCTACGGCACAAAAAAATTTAATGTACCAGTATAGAGATAACGTCCCTTTAAGCCAAAATCCAAAAAGTTCATCAAAATCGGATAATAAATGACGATTTTATAAGCAATTGAATTTGAACAACCCCCCTTTTCTCTTCATACATAAAAAATGTTTTATAAGGCACTTATTCGCGCAGTAGAAAGTGATCATAAGCTTGGTCATAAGCTCGGGAAACATTTTATGTGTTTGTTAGGCGACCTGAACTGGTACAGGGCCTCTTACGGTCGGTTACGCCCGACTGAAATTTTCCCACTTGTTTAAATTGTGCATGGCCCATGTAGAGATATAAATCCATTATCACCATGCATGAAAGACGGTAAATGTATTAAATTGAAAATGACGGCGCAGAAAGCCCAAAGATGGAGGTCACACAACACGGAGCAAAGTGCGAAATGCTGATTTGCACATTGACAACAGATCGATTGGTCCCTAGTCACCTATACTCTTAAAAATGTTTGATGCTCACTTTAATGTCAACAACTATTCTGTGAAATCTATCAAATACATCTGCAAATACATAACCAAAGGCAGCAATATGGTAGTTTTTAAACTATGACATTCAGGCGATTAAATCGAACAATTTCAGCAACAAATGGGCAACATGGCGCATTTTTGAGTTCAGCACTCATGAGCGTCTCTACACTTGGAAAATGGGCAACGAGTTAACTTCACCATTAAAATAGGAATAAGAAAATAGAATAAAATTTTGTTTCATATTTCTGGGTTGAATACTTTTGGAAGAAAGAGAGAAGCGCTTGAAGCGGAGTGGAAGAGGAATTTGCTCTATAATGACAATAGTTATTGTTGAGCGTGCCGGGTACAGCTTGTAGTTTATAAGATCCGGGTAACCTCCCACTGCTTAGTACATACAATTGCAGAAAATAGTACATTAAATTAATTTTTAATTTTTGGCAAAAGGAATTCAAATTTTATTACTCTCCAAAAAATTGTATATATGTCAATATAAGTTACATATAAATCGGTTCAGACAGTTCGGAAATTGTGTGGGAATTTTGCAGAACCGTAAACTTTTCGTTGATCTTAATTTATGACTGTATCAAATTGTTTAAGTTGACATAAGCTACCTCAATATATTATTTATTTCAATTATTCTATTCTTGCAGGAATGTACTTTGGACAAAATTACTTCATTGGATACCTGGCTTTTCGAATTGAATAAATTTGCATATTTTGACACTGGCGGCAATAAAAATCCTCTAATGAATTGTCAAAAAATTGTGGCACGAGACCGTAAGTTGCATTGAAATAAGATGTATAAACTTGATAAACTATTTTCCACCTCTCTAATAGCTCAAACAATGAAAATGGTAACAGCACGTTTCTGTCAATTAGACACCGGTGATTCTAATGCATGTGACATACTAGAATCAAAACTGCGTATTACCAATTATGAAACAAGTAGCAATCGTCGCAATGGCAAAAATGACAAAGTCGAAAAGCCAGATTTCCATTGTTCCATTTGTAAAGAAGATAAATGCAACGGAAGTGAACCGCGTAGCGCTAAGCAACGAATACTCTTTGGCATGTTATTAGCTGTGACGCTTTGCCAACAGGCAGGACGGCGTCTCTGGTGAAGTTGATGTTACTAAGCGCAAGGAGTAAGCTAATGAGAAAGACGATGTTATGGATGTATGATGCAGTGCATTTAGGTTGAGTTATTAAATGTTATACTTTGTAGATAAGCAGTAAAAACAAAAAAATAATTTCTATGTAAATAGCTATAAGTACACGTAACAAAAATACACCGAATATACCCACACACACACACACACTCAAACACATACACAGATACAAAGATAAACTAATACAAGAATATGTGTAAATCACAAGAACTAACTTGAAGTAAACACCAAAGCAATGTCATTGTAATTATGTATCGTACTATGCAATTAATGTGAAATGCCGAATTGAGTATGTTTCTAATAGTTAATCGAATGTTGCATGCAAAAAAAAAGTTTAGATGTTAACACAAATGAAGTCGTAAAGCAATATGCAAACAAGAAAAGTGTTTAAGTTCGGTAAAACCGAAGCTTGTATACACTTCACAGGTAGTGATGTTATATAAGTCGCAATAATTTAATGAAACTTGTAAGTAACGGTGTAGGAATTAAATATCAAAAGTCTAGATGAGTTAAGTATAAATGAATTATAAACAAGTTATCAGTTAAATTATGGGTAATCGAAAAATGGTAAATGAAATCGTGAACTTCAGTGGAAGAAAATGTAATCTTATAAAAAAGTATCGATATATTTTAAGCTCTATGCTGACATATAGTATAATGAGTACTTATCTTATAAAAAAGTATCGATATATTTTAAGCTCTATGCTGACATATAGTATAATGAGTACTTTTAAAAGAAACGTTTTTAAATTAGGCAAAGGATAAAGGGAATGAAAGAAAGCATCAGACAAACCAGCGAATAGCTACAAAAAATTTATGTTAGGGGAAACCCAAGTATGTTCAAAATGTTCTTTTATCACTATTTTTTCTTTACTTTTTTTTACATTCTTCTTTATCACTATCTCTCTCTCCCTGTTAAGTTTTTAAATATTTCTTTCACTGAATTTGCTGTTGGCTGATTTTTTCACGTATATAACACATTTGATAGCTGTACAGCGCTATCATATCGGTACCACATCTCTTTATATGGGAATAAATACAAATTATTTTAAATTTCAGCACCTAATTGACGCAGGTTTAAGCGATTTGGTACATACTTGTAGCTATGCTATATCCGAATGTCCCTTAACCACTTATCAATTTTTTTTTTTAATTGAGAAAAATAATGTTTCTGTTTTTAATAATTGACCGAAAGACGCACATTAGCATAAAGGAATAAAGAAACGTTTTGGGTATGGTAATATAGTATGGATATTGTTCTACAATTTCGAGATAGATCGAAATAAAGCTGAACAAAATGTACATTGGTGTTTGTAAACATTTTCTTCGCAGACGATGAAATCAAAAAAGGAATAAATTGTTTGAATTTAACAAATTTTATAGCAGTTTTAAACCGGTCGATGCCCGGATAGTTTGAAGTTATTTCTCTATATATACTTTTAAGAGTTCTGCTATCTAGCAGCATTGTGGAATGATAATTGAATGAATCATCACGAGATCTCCGAAACTATATAACTTATTGTCTAGCAGTTGTAAAAGATATTTAATTTGCTGAGTAGAGATTTTTAAAAAACGAGGTTTGTAATAGCTACTACTTAAAACGTTTAGCTTTTTTTTGTTTCGGCTAAACTCCGAAAGGGCGGAACCGATTTTGATCGGACTTGCACTGCCTGAAAGTTAACGTTATAAGAAGTAACTTTCCATACTTCAGCAATTATTTGGAGCATTGATTCACTTTGTTGTGTAAGGGGCACCTCGAGAAATATAATCTACTGAAAAAGTTAGCGGTGTCACGTTTTCAAATAACAAAAAAGACAAAAATCGTCATTTCAGAAAATTTGTCACAGATGAATTATTTTAGTATGAATACAAAGGGGACTCAGAGAAATAAAATTCTATAAAAAAAGGAGGTGCCATGACCCGTAATGAGCAACAAATCCAATTCTTTATAAGTCAGCAATTTTTTAAAAGTTAAAAAGGTGGCCGTAGTAGCGCATTCCGGGTCCGCAAGTAATACATAAAAAAGTATTCAAAATATTCAATAATTACTCATGGGGAACTTTTCTAGAGATCTCTTATAATCTCTTGATATTCAAACAGAGCAACGGAAATATCTATATCGACTCAGGTTTTAATGCCAATCAAAAATATATATTCTTTATGTGATCTGTCTCGCCTGACTTCTGCCTGTTGCATACATTTCCTCAAACTTATTATACCCTTTTTCAGCATGGGTAGAGGGTATAAATACAAATTATTCTAATTAGACAAAATTTTTCTCATGATTTAATAAACACATAAAAGCAGCTACCGCCTGCTCTCTTTGCGTCTGCCGAGCAATAAAATGCTTCTTTTTAGTAGTTTATTTTTTCATGATTCTATGGTCAATCTTCTCTGGAAAAGGTCATCACAACAAAATATAATCAAACATTGCTGTTTCGTTAGTCCTCAAGGGTTATAATGTATAAAGATTTAATTGGCTGATTTCAACGCCGATTCCAAAATCCTATTATGACATGACAAGACTCATGGGCTTCTCCTCTTCTCGTACGCTGTTGACTTAATGCCCGTATGTTCTACTGAAGTGAAACCCACTCGATGGGTTCGGGTCCACCAAATCGCATGTGGACTGGGTGCACGATATAAAGTTATATGGCTAGAACATTCCCGGCGAACTTCCATATATAATAGTGGCCAATTGGATGCAAGATCAGAGTTCACCATTGATATTCTAAAAGGCCGGGATAATTTATCCATGCCATCGGGCGTCAACTTTGTTGGAACAACCAAAACTATTACATTAAGAAAAAAAATTTTTGGGAAACGCAAATAAATAATGGCTGCGCTGGGGCCGATTTCGAAGTCTGGGCCATTCGCAACCCTAGCCAAAATGTCAAAATAAATTTCAAAACTTTTTGTATGATTGTTTCATAACGGTGTGTACCTACAAACTGCTTCTTAATATAATAAGTTATACATTTTTTTGGAATAGCACAAATGTATCCGAAATAGTTTGAAATATAAAGATTAGTAAAGAAGAATTAGACGGACGGGATATACTTCTAAGGTAAAGAGGCACTTAAAATTATTGAACAAAAATAAGTCTCCATAGATAGCAAAATTCAGTCAGACGTTTGACAGTCTGTCTGAACTTAGTGTTTTAGGACTCGGGTTTTAACCCTCAAGGCTTAAACTCGGTATGGAGATTAATTTTAATTTAAATATATTTTCAAGGTGTGCAGACGAATGTAGCTAGATCTCACACAGCTGATCAAAGATGTTTACTTTTAGAGTCTATAATGACTTCTTAACTGTGCTAAAAACTTCTCTGACAAACTGATATTACCCATCACAAACAAAGAAAGTGACATCCGATTTTAGCAATATCTGTTTCTATAAGTCTATATGTGAAGTGTATAAAAACTAAAAGCAAAAATAAAGTAAATGCTAAGCAAAAGCAAATAATGTATGTGCATATTAGTTGATAAAAAAAAGAGTTTCAAATATAAATAAATAAATAACTAAATATATATAAATAAAAATAAATATTACGTGAATATCAAAAGCGCTTTAAATTTTTCAAAATCTAATAAATAAAGAAAATATTTAAGTTCACATAAGTTTAACATTGAATCAAACAAATTTAAAAATTAATTCAAATTTATTTAGTTTTAAGTTGAATACAAATCAAGCGATTACAAACATTAATTCTTATAGTAAATATATTAAGGCATTTATAATGAATAGCAGACAAAATGTTCACCAATTGCCTTTCATTTTTTAAATAATAAATAAATTATTATACATAATATACAATGCAACATATACATTAAAAAAATAAAAAAACACGAGAAGAATATTAAATAAAATATAATTGTTAGTGCAATGAAAATAATTAATTATTATAAATGGTAAGCGAAAAAAAAAATAATTTCGTAGAATGCACTAAAAAAAATAAAGCTAAAACAATCAAAGAGCGTTTAAAGTATCTAAGTGGAATTCGAATGCAATAAATGTTAATTAAATGTTTCAAATAACATAAAAAATAAATAAATAAATAAATATATATAGTCGAATCTTTAGTTTAATATAATACATAAGCATATACGTACCTACTTATTTATGTATGTATTCTTGCATGGAATTAATCAAAAATTCAAATGCTATTGAATGTTAAGCAATAAAAAATAAAATGCATTAAATTGTATTGTACATTATGAAAAAAAGGCGCTACAGAGCACAAATTGATGTAATAAAGCATAAATATGCAACATTTTGGTCATATGTATTCGTACAAAGTGTTTTATTTTTATTACGAAATATAATACAAATAATTATGTACCCTATGTTTGCTAACTTTGACGTCCTTTCGTCTAAGTTTACCAAACCAATGCTGCTTTCTTGCAATTTTGCTCTCTGGCCTTTGTCAACCTCTTTGTATAGCTATTACAGCTCATGCTGCAAATGGTTCCAAAAATATTCGTCAATTCTTCAAATAGGACCGAAATTATTTAAAGCAATTTGTTTTACATAACCTTTAAATCGCTTGCAATACATCGTACAGCATCAGCGAATACCGGAGGACCTATTGAAAAAAAAATGGATGTAACCGATATGGTTTTTGAGACTAAATATTGAGTCAAGATATCGTACGCTGATAGCAACGATGTTTAGGTTTATATGGCTGTTTGGTAAGTATGCAGCTTTTCTTCTTTCTACTGAAGTAAATTACATATATTCCGTCAGCATTAATCATTAACTTTCTATTTGAAAAAATACTGATTAAGGATTTCGAAATAGTGCTGTAACTTACTTGTCATACCAAATTTTTGTAGCCGTAGACAGACAATTACCGTGTCGTCTACGAATATAGAAGCGGTGCAACCGTAGAGGTATGAAAAGTCCGAAGTGTTAATAGTATAGAGTGAAGGAGGAAATAACTGGTCCTGTCTGGAAATTTTCATTGCGATGCCTCGCCATTTAGTTTTTTTTAAGGTTGTAACTGAGGTTTTCTACATTAGTAGGTCGTAGATACAAGACAACTTTGACAGGAACATGCTTAAAATTTTATTAAATTATTTCAAAAGCGTGAGATGAATCTGCGCGAATTTCAAAAGGAAAACATCCAAAGTAGCGTCATTCTGGAGTACGGAACAAATCTATGGTAAGCCGGAAAGATCAAGGATGATTTCTGTTTCTAAATGGGTCCTGCTCGCGCGCTAGGTAAATAACATGAGCAAATATGGGTTGGCACGTCAATGTTTAAAATATCTACACTTACATATGCAAATTTGGAGAGGTACCAAGGAAAGATGAATAGTTTTTTTTTATTAAAATACGAAATTGGTGGTCAAAGTTTATATGGTGAATTGTAGTTTTCCATTTGATTCTATTTTAATAGATCCAGCATAAAAATCATAGACCTACGGATTGATTTCTCCCCAAGATCATTACCCACTGTCCAAGTTCATTGATTTCTGCTGAAGGTCATTAAACTACGCCAAGGTTATTGATTTGCGGCCAACGTTTTACACCTACGTCCAAGGTCATTGATCTGCGGCCAGAGTTATAAACCTCCGTCCTGCGACCAAGGTCATAAACCCACGGTCAAGTTTATAGACCTACGGCCAACTTTATTGAGCTCTGTTTAAGGTCTTTGGACTACGGCCAAGTTCATTGTTATTAGGTATACATTCGCGCTTAGCACGACAATATGAGTTCCTATGTTGGTCTGTTCATCATCATCCATCGATCATCCATTAGTTTGTTCATTCACTATTTATACGTAAATTCCATCGATTAATCAAACGATTAAATTTTACAAGATAATTTTGACTATCATTGAAGATTCATCTGGACAGTTAGAGTTAGCAAGATTGACCGCATGTTTTCATGAACTGGAACTAGCGTATTAGCGGTATTCAAAGTATATAGAACAGGACCAATCATACTGTCTTGCGGTATACCAGCTCCAATGTTGCAAATTTCTGAATGCACATCTTCTACTTGAACTGTTAAGGCTCAGTTAAGCAAATAATAATTTGACTTTATGTATAGCGCCACTCAAGTTTAACAGCAATTGTTTCCATGTCTATGCGGCACCATGTGTTGTTGGTATTCTTAATTGGTGCATATCGTAAAGGTTGTCGCTTGAAGCAGCGCTGTTTTCCACAAATTTTACCCATCACTCATGTTCGGATCTGCACGCTGCAGTAGGTTATCATAGTCTTATATAGTAACCGCTTTACAGCAGACTAATCGTTCTCGCTTGTTTTAGGACGTATGAAACTGCACCACGGAATTCGCGTTTGTCTAACTAAATCCATGACTTTAGCTTTAAAAAGAGCCCTGGTTGGTTGGAACAACTTTATCTTTTAAGAGACCTGTTTGGGATATTATATATACAGCGTGGTTGCTAATATTGTGCGTCGAAGTCGCTGTTGAAATGTAGGCACTTTAGCTTGTTTTTGCAACATTCTTAGCTTGAGAATATATGATCATGTTAAAAGTTTGGTTACACCAAGTTATACGAGTGTAAATCATTAAAGTTATACATAAAATAGTCGGCTTACCAGCGCACACGTCAAAATACAAAGCAGCAGAAAGACGGCTATTGTAAGGGTAATAATTTGGCTCTCCCATTTCAAGGGTATTGACTTAGCAATTAAACTGCGTACAACACTACGGGTAAGATAGCCTAGAGCCCTTTGTTTAGCATACCAATCATTAACAGTTACCTTCTTGAACTGCATTTCAGTTTAAGAACAGTTAGAAGCGCTGTAGACAGCGGCATAGACTTTATCTTAATGATTGCCCGTCAATATAATAACAACTATGAAGATCGTAACCTAGCAGCTTGTGAAATATATTTGATCAGGTGCAGAGATGACTCTCACGCATGCTTGTAGGTATGACATTTTTATTCGCTTACGACAAATTTGTCTATGAATTGCCAGCTATTTCTTTTATTTCACAATTATTTTCTATAGTGTTCTCAAAGACTTTTCATACAGCCCCCTTATTTCAAATTGCTTGTAAGTCTTAGTTACGTATTAAGTCTAATGGTACACGCCAATTTGTTTCGCATTTGATTTAACAGCTTTGAATCTATTTTCAGTATTTTTTCATTTTTTATTTTTTGCAATCAGATAATTTTTATATTACTCATACGACGCATAGTTCGAAACTCGTTCCATTCCACTCGTGTATCTAGCCATGTAGCACTTCTATGTGTATCTTGTTTGTGCTTTCTATATACGAATATACCTGTATATAGTGTATCTATAACTATCTGTCTGCGACTGTCTGTGTATCTGCTTGCAAAGATTTCTTGCAGCTCATTTTTTTTTTTTTTTTAATTTTCGCTACGACACTTCAATGAACGATGTTCGATGCTGATGTTATCTGAATTTGTGTCGTGTTCGACATATTTCAGCAGTACCGAATTTTTCTGCTTCACAGTGCTATCAATGAAATTATTTGAAGGAAGTGACATTACCGACAGATCAATTTAAATAGGTTTTTTTTTTTATGTGAGTTGTTTTTTATTTTGGGTGAATTGCTATCACTTGGTATTTTTTATTTGTCTCGCTTTAAGAGCTGCCATAAGAAATTTATTGGTTTTGTATTGTTAGTATTAAATTAGACAAGCAACGAATAGGTGAATGATAGCACATATTTCAACGGAATTTAAGATTTTCCTAGTACATGGTTTAAAAATTGTGTAGCTTTTAATTGATTTTAAAGTTATTACTGAAGTAGAATTTTTATTAGTGTTCAAGTTCATATTGTAAAGCTAAAATGCATAAAAAGTATATTCTGTGTGCTTTGGCCGTGATAGTGCTAATGAGTCATAAAAGTGTACAAGGTAAACTTACAGAATATTTGAAGCTTTGTAATGTGTCTTATGCTTATTAATCGTATGTGGTCCTTCGAGACGGATAGTAATAACAAAAGTGCATATAATCTTGGGTAGATGATGTAGGAAAATTATTTACCCTTGCACAGAATATACGAAACTTTAAAACTCTTCACAGAAACTATTAAATTTTATAACAGCAATTTATATAAACAAACTAACCTTAAGCCTGGTAGTATGTTTCTACCAAGGCTACCACAAAAAGGTAATGAGACAATTTACCATAAAAAACCTTCATAGTTTTATACATAAATAAAAAAAGTTTTGTATAGGGGCTACAACAAAAAAGCGTGCATATAAATATGGAATTATGATTGCTGAATATATAAAACAAATAAATCAAAAAACATAACGAAATCAGGCGTAAACAATTTTTATGCGATCTACTTTAAAAGATGTCAAACTTTTTGATATACCATTTCACATTTAGAGCATGTTCAGATGGTGCAAGATATTTAGTCAAAATTTATTGAAAATTTTAAGAAATCTTAAAAAAAGTGACAGGAAATTAAAAGAAAATTGTTTAAAATCAAATGGTTACCAGATAACTGGCATAGTTTAAACTCACCTTAAGTATGAATGGTACAAAAGTCTTTTTTAAAAAATAGTTTTATCCAGCCCAATGTGGTTAGTTTGAACTCTTTGGAATAAAACTTCTTCCGATCACATAGCACCTGATGGGTTTGTTGAGCGATTTATTGAGCACAAAAAACACGTCTGAATGACACAGTCGGTGATATTCAACTAAATATTTATTTGTTTAGTTTGCATATTTACGTTTGTCAGTCCTGGCAAGGTCGACTATTTGAATATATTCATACAAAAATTTTAAAATTACGATTTTCCGCGGTCGAGTTTTCAATGTTTTAATAGCCTGTGTGTGGTGAAGACGAATCCAATAAACCAAATATCATTAAAACTGGTTCAGCCGTTCTTGAGTTATAGCCACTATATAGGTCCGATTGACTAAAAATCCGGATAAATAAGTTTAATTTTAAAAGTGAACCGAATTAAAAAATCTAAAAGCTACACATCCTCGGGTGACATACTAAAACTCCAATAATGTAACCAAAAAAATTTCTTAAATCGACTCATTATCGACTACAAATACTGTCGCGAAAAAATTAATCGCCGTTCGTTAATCTTGCTAAAACTCAAAAACGGCTTGACCGATTAATTTTGTTTTGTTTTGTTCGTTATAATACAGGGATAGATAAACCCTAAAGTACGATGGTGTTAATGGAATCGGAAGCAAATCATTTCATGGGTGGCATCAGTTTGAGTTACGGAGACAATATTTGGTAATAGGTAATGGTAATGTGTAATAGGTAATGGTAATGGGCAATAAATAGTGGAAATGGTAATGAGTAATGGGTCATAGGTAATGGATAATGATTAATGGTTAATGGTAATAGGTAATGAATAATGGTAATGAGTAATGGATAATGGGTTATGGGTAATGTATAATGGACATTGGGTTATGGAAAATGGGTAATGGACATTGGGTAATGGAAAATGGGTAATAGGTAATGGTAATGGGTAATTTGTAATGGGCAATGAATAGAGGGCAATGAAATGAGTAATGGGTAATAGGTAATGGGTAATGGTAATGGGTAATAGTAATGGGCAATGAATAGTGGAAATGGTAATGGGTAATGAATATTGGTAATGGAAATTGTGTAATGGTAATGGGTAATAGGTAATGGTAATGGGTAATGAATAGTGGAAATGGTAATGGGTAATGAATATTGGTAATGGAAAATGTGTAATGGTAATGGGTAATAGGTAATGGTAATGGGTAATAGGTAGTGGTAATGGTAATGGGCAATGAATAGTGGAAATGGTAATGAGTAATAGGTAATGGGTAATGGGCAATGAATAGTGGAAATGGTAATGAGTAATGGGTAATAGGTAATGGAAAATGAATAATGGTAATGAGTAATGAATAATGGGTTATGGGTAATGCATAATGCGCATTGGGTAATGGATAATGGACATTGGGTAATGGAAATGGGTAATGGTAATGAAAAATGGATAATGAGTAATGGAAAATGGGTATTAGCAATGGGTAATGGCAATGGATAATGAGTAATGGATAATGGGTATTGGCAATGGGTAATGGCAATGGACTATGGTAATGGGTAATAGATAATGGGTAATGGAAGATGGGTAATGGCAATGGATAATGGTAATGGGTATTACAAGTTTTAACAGTTTGGCTTTACTGGTCGCGGCCGAAGCGGGCGGGGTTCAGCTACATATTGTGACGTGGTCTAATAAACGAAACACACAAAGGGTTTTCGTAGCAGAGTACGTGGAGTCGTAGCATGCCATGATAAATCAAATATTGTAAAATTAAACTTAATTAAATTTCATTCTCGGCGTTACCTCAACTTTACCAAAGGAAGACAAGTAGGGGGCGTAGTAACGCAAGCCGGGTCCGCTTGTTGCTATGTATAAAAAAAATATATATTTATTCAAAAACTAACTGACTTATCAAAACACCCTCGTTTTCAACATTTGTCTCTACATTAAAAACCATGCAGATACATAATTTAAAAATTAATAACAAAAAATCCGCTGGAACACATACACGGACATTGCTAGACGACTCTTAGCGACGACCTAATCAAGAAAGAATATAAACTTTATGGTCTATGGATTTACGATGTCTATTTTTTTTTCGTTAAAAACTTTCCGACAAACTTATAAAAGGCAAAAAAAAATAGTGGCCGGTGCCACTACATTATGTGGACAAGTCCCCATATAATAGAAGCTATTATTTATTTGCTAATTTCGCTACAATAAAAAAAATGGAGTTTTTATGTTTAAGAGCTATACTTTCTGCGTGCCAACTTTCAAGCCAAAATCTAAAAGATTGCGGGAACTAGCGCGTACAAACACTCAAACAGACGGACAAGGCTAGAATTTGTGGCCTTGTCCAGCGGATCAGGAGTATGTAATGCTGCATTAAAAGCGTTACTTCAACTAAAGAGAATAACAAATTCGAATTAATTTACGTTCTATGTTTTTCAAGATGACTATTGAAACATATTTTTTTTTCGACAAAGTTCTGTTTCTCAAAACTGCTTTTTCTAGTAGGGACTTTCTATTTATTTCTCACCGCTAAATCCTATTTATTTGTACATATTTTTCATTGCAAAAAAAAATGCTCTGACTACGGGTTCGGACTCAGCAACCCAAAATGGAGAGTATGTTTTTTTTATTTTATTAAAAAAAAATACGAATAGAGGATGAGTCTAATTCTAGTTCAGTGGAATATAATTTTCTCTTTGATATTTATATTGGTGGAAGCTGCAACAAGTAGCTCCACATTTCTCTATTCTTAATACACTCATTCACCTTCGCAGTACAATTTTCTTTCCCCGCATCACACGTAATCCTAAATATATAAATGTTTTATATTTACCCAATCTTATCAGCGTTTATCATACAAAACAACGACTACAAAAATTAGTTGAAGTTTTTGGCATAGTCCCAACCGTTTATTACCAAATCTATTGTGACAAACCTTCATCATGACGCCAACCAAAAGTTGTTTCAAAGGTTATTATTTTTTTTTTTCCAACGATAAATTTATTACTTCTTATTTGGACATTTAGTCACAATAGCCAAGTGAAACATAACCTTAGGACTTGGCATTTACTATACAAACCAACAACTCATTCTAAGAAAAAAAAAACAATTTTTTATGGCGTAAATTTAGCTGCATATAAGTTCCATAAAAGTTCAGATCTATTCCCGTAAAGCGGCAGTCCGACATACAAATCTGCCATACCTTTTAGATTAATCCTTACCAAATATTCCGTAAAGATCCAAATTGTACCACTGAAAGGCGTAGCGCCCCTAAAAAAATCAAATCAAAAACTAAAACCTTCAATTTGATTTTGCTTGACAAAAAATTCCAAATTTGGTGTATCTTTCATAAATTCTAATGAAACAATCTATATAAGTCCAAATCAGACCACTAGAAGATGCAATATTTGTACCCCTTTCTGGATTTTTGTTTGAATATTTTGTTATGGTTTAAAGCTTATATGGTCACCCTAAAAATATAAAAATCCAGACTGTTACTATGCTGTCAAAATGTTTTAGCAAGTTTAAATATTTTTATTGTTATGAATTTAATGGATGTATTAAATTTTTAAATCAATAGCACCTTTAATGAATGTAAATATACAAAACTTTTCACATCAAATTATTATTTAAGACTTGATCATTGCGTCAACTCTTGGCTCAGACTAATAATCAATAACCAGCAGTAATTAAATGACATTAAGTTGGATTTCCAAAGTGATCGATATTAAATTCCAAAGATATTACAAATCAGTAAAAAAAAATATTAAAAATTAGACTATAATACCAAGTGGAAAAAAAGAACACGCGCTGTACTGATTATTCATACGCAGCGTTGTACTTTGCTACTTGCTGTCATTGCTTTTTTTTTAATGCAAAATAACCCAAAAAATTTAAAGCTTACAAACACATTATAGACGTCACCACATTTAAGGGTATTAAAATTTAAAAAATTATCAATTTTAACTACAAATTAAGGGCGTATTTATTGACAATTGAATTATTTGTTTGTTACAACATTTACAAAAAAAAAAAAATAAACATTTTGAAGTTAAATAATGACAAATTGTGTCAAGTGTGAGAAAAACTATGCAATAATCAGGCGAAGTTCAAGTTTGACACAAAATTGCAATGAGTAATATTAAAGATATTGAACAGAAAAATACTCATTAAAAATAGAGCAGATCAGATAACAATGAAAAGATAAAATGAAATTTATGATAACGAAATGTGCGAATGATAAAAATCAAAAGTCAATATAAACATGAAAAAAAGAGAAATACAAACTTAAATGCACTACATAATATATAAACAAAAACTTTTATAATAATTGCCATTTTGCGCAGGTGTGTTTCGGAAAAAATCAATTTCAAAAGCACCGAATGCAATAAAAGAATTGAGTTTATTTTAAATTTGTTTTTTTTTTTTTATGTAGCAAACATTTGATACGCTACACAAGTGCAGTTTTGAACTATTTTATTTTGAAACGAAATGCGTCCAAAATTGCTTAAATCTTTCAAACTGATCGAGATATAGAGATGGGATTATATAAAGCGCTTCAATATTCTAAGGCAAGCTGGCTATCAGTCTGCTTAAAACCTTAAAGATTTATTTTCACAGATATTTCTGCTGAAGTACCGTATACAGAATTAGTGGACCACACATTGCTCAGATTTCTGGAAGGTCAGCAATTAAGATTTGAAAATGTTTATCTTACAAATACCGATACCGCTGTGTATAAATGTAAAAAATTGGCAAATTCGAGGCTCGGATAATTGTAAAAACCGGAAACAAGAAATAAAAGAGGCCCTTAGGAAAGAAGTATCCCTATTAGTTGATATGGTTCCGGTAATACTAACAACGTAAATAATGTCCAAATAATTTTGACAGCAACCAAATCTATTATTGTGGTATAAGTCAATGAAGACCTAATATACCGATTCAGCATAATCTTGCGTACAATGACATGTGAGAATGAAATAGACATACGCAATCGCGTGGGTTTATAAATCATCGTCAGTACATAATATTTTAATTTGCGGTGCGGATATTATTAGCTAAGTTTCTCTTTCAATTAAAATAATGGCTGAGTAGGTACTGAAAGCCAGAAACAAGGATGTTTGCAGGATGCGGTGTACGCATTACCAATTTTTTTAATGTTAAAAAAATGTAAAGATCCACGGCCAACTTTGTTTTTTTTTTTTTTGTGAAATTTTGACCCATAAGTAAAAAGTATAATTTCTCAAATTTCTTTAAAATAACTGACGGTTTTTCAGTAGAAGAGATAAATAGACGACTAAGTAGAAGCAAATCAGAAACCATTCCACGGTTCTTATTGAAAGCGTTATACCACTCGTATGTCTCTGATTTCGATTTTCTCAAGTCAACGCAGGCAAGTTTCAGACAAAATTTTCTTGGAAATACAAAGTAAGTTTTACACGAACTTGGTTTACTGTTTTGTCAACTTTGAGACTTTAATTATGTTCCGGAAATTGTACTTTCTTGAACAACAGACAACAACTTGGTCAATATACCCATGCACGTGTATCTCTCTAAGACTAAGACTCTATCTCAAGTATGTACATGCGTCCAATAGGCTCTTGTACCTTCGGTACAGGGCCTAAGAAATGATGCTAAATAAATGAAGGCTAAAGACAGGCTAAGTTTCACGCTCGTTTCGGTATTTACACTTTTTCGTTGGTCTTTTTATGAAACTTCGTTTGTTAGCGAAACATAATCTTCTTTTTCAAAAAATGTTGTTCGTTATGTGGGCCGTACGTTAATTGAGGGTCCACTGTATATAACAAATGCTTTAACGATAACAGTGCTGCCGCCAATTCACACTCAATGTTAAGTAATCGAAACTGAAAAATTTTACTCCCACTTGACGATTTTGCCTCGTCACTCCATGGCACTCCCAAAAAAATTTAATGAGTTGTGGGGGGAGTTATATAAACTTGCTTCGTGCACTTCAAGTTATTATTGATCATAATAACATTATTTTTTAGTACCAAAACAAAAGAATGGACTTTGTATTTGCATGTGGACTAGAGTCTCCACAGATTATTTTTATAATACTGGATCATATCAGGGGAACAATAGACCTTGCATTCACATACGCATAGATAAACACACTTTTTGAACTGATAAAGAATATATAAATGCATTTTCTAGTGCGGAGAAAAAGTAGCAGACTCTTAAGTCCCTCCCTTAAGTCCCTCCCATAAGTCCCTCAACCGTCTATAATACTTCTGGTCAACCTAAAATTAACTTTATAAGTAATGCAGGCGCATTCATTGGATTTATTTCGGAACTATTGTGCAATCAAAAAAAAAAAAATAAAAATATGGTATTAGATGAAGGTATTAGATGAATCTGCATTTTGTGAATCCGAACTCGAGAACATCTTAAAGAACTTGATATGCTATATAATTGTTTTCAGCCTTTTTTGAACGAAACCATCATTGAAGACATTGTTTGAGAAACGAATATCTATGCCGTAATAGTTCATAATACACATTGCCTCTCTGACTTCAATGCCCCAACCCAATTTGTTACAAATAAATTCCATATAGTAGAAGATTTTATCAATTATTGGTCAGAAACTACATCTGATAACAATTTTCCTCCCACTGACACTCTTAGAAAAATACATAACCATATATGAGCTAAGATCCGCGCTACAAAACTGAGAGGAAAATCGCCTTGTCTTGATCCTATAAACTATTATACGCTAAAAAACCTTTCAACAGCCATTCCGCTTACTTAATCTCTTAAATACTATACTAAATAATTTCATTACATAGCAGTTTAAATGTAGCAACGTAGTTCCGATACCTAAGCCTAACACACACAAGACATTAAAATAGGACATTTCTAGATCACTCGACAAAATCATTTTAAATCGACTGTGGTGGCATCCATAAAACATATATACTTTGTCCTTTGAATTGGCAAAAGCTTTTCAAAAACCTCGACATTTATACAGTCCTTGACGAGTTACACTGATGGAAGCTCGAACAAAAATTGCTAAGCTACATTAAAGATTTTCTCACCAATAGAAAAATTTTAGTTCAAACTGCAAATATTTTTTCACTTTCACAACGACATCCACTAAGGATCATCACTCTTGGAAATCCTGTTCACAATAGCCTACAACAAAATAAACCGCATAATTGGTAACCATTAAGACATCAATTCAAAGCGTCAGTACCGCTGACTATATATTAACAGCTTAAAATTAATAGACATTCAAATATACTCAACATTAATCAAATCTTTTTTAAATTGTATGAATATTAGGAAGCGGCATTGAGTATCAGTAAATGCAAACACGTCTACATACTTTCCAATTCCATACGCGGTTACAAAAATCTACACAGCCCAAAATTCCCCAGAATTCAACTATGCAAATAACTTCGGCACAATATTACTCTTATCCTTCATGAGTAAAACTATATCTCCACTCATCAAAAAGACAACTACAGTAGAATTATAACAAAAGAAATTTTTTGAAATAAAAAAAAAACTAATTTAAATTATATACATATATTCACCGAGGGCTGCATAAACCATTGCTATGCGTATACTCCCAAATTTGTTTCTATATGCACAGCAGAAATATCAGTCATTCTACTAGCCTATGAATACGTTCGAAATAATAAAGGCAACTTTGCTATCTGCGCTGACTCACTAACTTCAACCGTAGCCATCCACAATAATAAAAACAACGAAGATTTTTTTAGTTGTTTATGAAGTGTATCAAGCCAAGACAATACTGCATAAAGACACGTTTTCTGCTAATTATTTGCTATGTTATCACTAATACAAAATCACTTTTCGCACATTTTTTTCAATGTCTCCATTCAAATTATTTATTTATGACTATAATATAATAAAACTTTATAGTGTCGGCACCGCTAATATCTAAACAATAATAATCGATATATTATTGCTTTTCAACAGCGCTGGAATGCTTTGTTTGTGAGGATTGTGAGGAAAACGAAAACCTCTTTGAAATTGAGGTATGTCCGGCACTGGGTGGTACAGATACTGCGACAGGTGGTGATATACTACAACCAGGATTAACGTCAGCTGCACCATCGGTGCCTGTTGTACCACCAGCAGCAGGCCCAGCAACATCAACAACAGGCACAGTGCCAAATGCACCTGCCGCGTCTACAGCAACGAGTGCATCTGATGAAGATGAAGACGAAGATTATGATGAATACGAAAGTGATGAAGCATTGCCGCAACGTTCAACAACAGCACCAGCTACCAAGCCGCCGCCGGCAGCACAAAATAAACCAAATCTTCCAAATGTTCCAAATCGACCAAATCAACCAAACGCTCCGAATCAACCCAACCGCCCAAATCAGCAAACAGCTACAAAACCGGCAGGCAACAGTGATTACTCCGAAGAGGATGAGGATATAGAAGATGAAGATTATGATGATCGACGTCGCCGTGCTGTCATGGGTTTTAAACCAAAGCAACAAAGTCAGGAAGCTGCAGTCTGTTTCACAGTGCGTTTGAGTAGTAAGTTTATCATGTTAAAAACTTAAATTCAATATTAAAACTTTTTCCCTTCCTTTTACAAAAGTAAACGACACAATTATTACCAATCGCGGCTGCACCACCATACTTGCCGATAATAGCACGCATAACTGCAATAGACTTGCCGCTGGTTGGACTGTCGAGAGCTGCAGATTGTGCGAGTCGAATAATTGTAATAGACCTTTTAATATCGACGAGGGCACTTTTAATAGTGCTCGTGGTCTATTTACTAGCTACAATTATTTCACTTTCGTAGCGCTTCACAGTGTTTTCTTCTTTGTTCTTTAGTTAAAGTAAATAAATTTGAAATGTCACTAATATTAATTACTTATTATAAATCCAATGAAACACTAATAAAAATTAAACAATTATAAATTATTTTTTAAGTATGCGACAAGCATCGCGATAGAAGATATTTATGAATATCGACATCACTCATTCGCACGGTAGTGCGTAGCATTTATTTTTAAAATGCTTATTTGACGCTCACTCGTGATTCACACAACTACTCCATTTGCTTTGGTTCAGCCTTTTTGGCCAACTAAACGCTTTGATTGGTCATCATATTACCTTATCGGCCATGCGTCTATATGGATCAGTTTAGACTATTTGCAATGGGGCGCTCGCCCGCTAAGAGCCGTCGTCTACGTCAGCTAGTCATGGTTAAGGCATGAGGCAATTTTCTTATTTTAATAAAAATGTTTAATTGCTGATAATTTTGGGATTGTTTGTTCGGTAAAAGAAAGTAAATTGTTAGCATAAGGTACACTGCGAAAAATATTCAAGCGAAAAGAAGTGAAAATGCAGTAGTTGTGATTGAAGACCCATACATTTGAAAAGGAGAAAAATCGTTAACATCGCTGGAACTTATTACATATTAAACCATTCCCCTTTTTCAAATATATGGTTTGGAAAAATCTAATTAAGTCCAAAGCTACAGAAATCAGTAAAATTTAAAGTCCCAACAGTTGGCTGATTTAAAAACAATTAATTAAAAAAGAATGCAAAACCAAAATATAGTCAAATATTTCGTGTTGTAGCTAGGCAAGAAAGTTTTTTTCACTGTCCTCAATTTTGATGAGAATTTTTAGAGCGACATCAGTGGTAATTGCCGATTATTTATAGAAAGTAAAAATATTGATCAACGTATTTATGCTAAATTTTCGATTGTCATCTAAGTTTCAATTCATATCAAGGCTTTTGGTGAATCTACTTTCTCTTCTCTGTGCTTTTATTATTGAACAATATCCCCAAAGTAATAGCGGCCATAGTTCGAAAATTTCATGAAAAATATGGTGGGAAAAGGGTTGTAACTTCAGTTGGTAATGCTAAACACAATGGTCGTCCAAAAACAAATGTCAATATCGCAGCAGTCCGCGAGTATTGGTGAAATTCTCAGAACATCAATTCGGCATCGTGGATAAGAACTGCAAATTTCAAGAAGCTCTCTATGTCTCCATTCTTACAAGAATCAATTAACCAACAACTGACGCCTAATGACCATACACTGCGAAGAGAGTTCGTTAGATGAATTATTGAACTTCAACAAGTGAATTCTGATTTTTTGAGCAAAACTTAACCTTAGCAATGAAGCACATTTTCACCTCGATGGATTTAATCGCTACAAATGCCGTATTTGAGGTTCGGAGAACTTCCATGTGATTTTGGTACAAACTCTTGATAGAAGGCTGAGAAGATGTTAATGGCGATGCCCAATAACCAAAAAAAAAGTGTGAAGAAAGTGGTTATGGAAAGTTACTATAAAGTCAAATTACTATAAGAGGATCTCGGCATATCGGTTGGCTCATGTCATGAATTTTTTTTTGTATGATTTGAAGATGAAACGTGTGCTAGCAAAGTTTGTTCCAAATTTGATAAATGTTGAAATGAACCATCGCATTAGCTTCGCTCAGAAGCTTTTGACGAAACAAATCATTGCCTTTGCATCACGATAATGCACCTGCCAACACATCATTGCTTGTTCCTGATTATTTAGCTAAAAACAACAACGCAATGATGCCTCAACCACCGTAGTCACCGGACTTTTTCATGTTGCTACAATTAGAAGAACTCGAGACCATACCAAAAAGCGCATATCAGAAGTAATTCGAAGATTGAAAAAAGGGCTAGTACAAATGTATTATATCTGAAGGGAACTACTTTTATGTGGATAAACAGATATTATAATAAATATTTTTCAAGGAAAAATAAAGTCACTTTTTATACCCTCTTACCTTAAAGGGAATATTAAGTTTGTGCGAATTTAATAAATAGACAGAAGGATGCAAGGCAGATCCCATAAAGTATATATATAATCTTGATAAGCACCAAAAGTCGAGTCGATTTGGACCAGTCCGTCCGTCAGACTATGAACAATAAGAATTTTTCGACTATAACAGATAGAACTTAAAGTTTGGATATTTAATGTCTCCTATTCCCCCCTCATATATGTTGTATTTTATGAACGTGCCAACCCTGTTCAATTAATGAATGAAAAACTTGTTTATTTTTCTGGTTTAGTTAAAAATGCTAAATTTGTTGTATCTTACTTAAATTCTATTAAGTTTGTCCATGCGGATCCATATCGGGCTACTATCATACAAATCTTTCCTCTTTGCTATGATTTCCTCTTTGCTATGATGAGAGATTTGGTGTAACTTATAATAATCCCAATAAAATATCCCACATGGTTCAAGGTAGGGATATATGGCCACTAAAAATTTTAGTTTCAAGGTGGGTATCTCGATTCGAGCACACTCGACTGCCGCCTTTGATGGGTCTTTGATCGACTTTTCAAAGGGCATTAATATAATTTTTTAAGATATATAATAAAGCTAAGCTACACTGTCATATAAAAGAGCAAGAACGCTACAATCAAGTGGATTCGGCTACGAGATATACTACTAACAACTATATTTTAAATTATATTTAAAAAAAATTTTCTATACTATACTCAGAAAGGTTTGATAGATTTGTATGGGAGCTACCCCTTGCAGTGGACCAATATGGATCTGAATGAAATATTCTATAAGCATTAACGGAAAGTCCAAACTTGGTGTTTCTAGCAAAATTAACAACATGAATAAAATTTTATCATACAAAAACTCTGAATTTGGAGTAGGTTTGCATGTTAAGTCCCAGCTTCCTCTTATAGAAGGGGGTAATCACATTTATTGCAAACAAGATAGCTCAAGAATGAATAGGAAAATATAAATATCGAAATTTGAAGGCTTTATCTATTAATGCCTTGAAGATCACAGCCAGACATGGTCTATCTATGGCGACCCGCCTACTGATTAAGAATATATATACTTTGTGGAGTCTCCACGCCTCCTTATGCCTATTACATATATTTGCACACACTAAGTATATCCTTTTTCTCTTTTGCATAATAAGAAACTCGTCATATCTCAGCTAGTGTTTGATGTGAAAGTACGAAGTTAACATACGAAGTTTGTTACATAAAAGTCCTTCGGGTGAAATACGATCGGATATAAATATTGAAAACATTATCCTTAGAAAATATATTTCCATATACTTATTCAACTTCAATTACCAATTTAATTTCATTTTTATTTAAACTATGTTTATCCACTTTCGCGCAGTGCACCACTAAAACTCGAAGTCATTGCATTTAATATAAAATCAATTAATAAAATAAACACACTTGACACACACAATTATGATTATTAATGGAGTGAAATGGAATAAAAAAAAATATTAAAACTGATAACGACAGCAAAAATGTAATTAAAAAAGAAAGAACCTTTAATTCGACTGTGCTCGACATCGAGATATGCTACAACGCTTGAACCATAGGTTTTATGGAACCTAACAGTATCAATGTGGATAATTTTATAAGGATTGAAGGACAAAACAACAAACTTGGAGTTTTTATAAAAAAAAAAAAATAATTAAAAATGGGGAGAAACTTTGTGTAGAGGGGTTTCCTTTAACATTGTAAAATCTTTATATGCTTGTGGATAAGAAGAAACTTAAAGGATCCATCTCTCATAATCTTCAAATTCTCGTTATTCATATAGATAACTAGATAGACTGATATATCGTCCAAAATTTTAATATTGAACAAGAATATATACCTTATGAAGCTTTCTGCTTTTAGCAGTTTCAAACAGTTCCCGAAATTTAAACTACCCATTTACACTATGCAGGGTATAAAAATACTCGCAGATAAAGAAACAAATCAAAGCCTATCCAAACGCTATCTGCAAACATAAATCGACACCAAATGCGATCATGACTTCATTCTATAACATTTCTAATAGTAAACTAATTGAAACAAATCAAATCGAAAGCAATGAAAAATCAATGAAGATTTATTAGCATGATAAGGAGAAAAAATTCGGCGATTTTGATTCGTAGATTATTATTTATTTGCGTTAAATACATTGCCTACAATTAGTACAAGCGTTTATATTAAGAAATTGGCTAATGGTAAAATTATTTCGCACAAAATTCGCATCTAAGATACGCAAAAAAAAACACCGCAGCACACGCGGAAGCAAATTTATTTAATCAACGCACAAATAAAGTTAAAAATAACGCATTACATGGGATTGATTTGATTGTTTCGTATAAATATGCATTTAAAAACTGGAAATCAATTGACGGAAAAAAACATGCCAGTCCAAAATCGAATGCATCTGGTAAATCTGTTTTACTTATTTTTTTTTTTTTTGTTAGAATAAAAAAATCATTAAAAGGAAACTTGTTTTCTGACGAAAAAAAATGATGATAACATTGTTCCCCCTCGATTCATTTAAGGTAATGAAATTGCTTAGTACTGAAATCTTGCCACATTCCGAAAGACTCACTTCCCCATATGGTTTTATTTCATTCGTATATCAGACAGTTTTATTGCTGCAAACGGCTTTGCTGCAATTTTTGCTTCCTGTAATCATTTAAATTCAAATTTTACTTTCATCAAATAATTCGATTAAGTCTGTCTGAATCGTTCGGTCTTACGTGTCTTCACATGCATACAACTTGGATAGAATTATTTACAATATTTGTCATTTCCCGCTTAAATAGCTTAAATGTTTGTATAGGAAATGACAGAACCCTTATAAACTAATACTTTGATGATGCTTACATTTATTGTATTGAAGAAATATTAGACAATAAGTCCTTGTAGGAGCAGATTTGTATGCCAAGAGCAGTTATTGGAGTAATTTTATAGTGGACTCAAGGAGTATCAGCCTACTGGAATCTGTGCAGAATTCATCGTTTCAGATATTAGCGACAGGTCATGCAACTCATTTCGCTTTTGCTCAAAGCCATACGCCTAGTGCAATTGACTTTTTGGTTTACAATGGTCTTCATCCCAATAAAGTGAGCATAAGTACTGAGTATCAGCTCTCAACCGACCACCTTCCCCTTGTAGTTGTCTATAACTTCGCTCCGAAAATTAGACAAGCGAAAAGTCATTTGCTGCCGTCTGTATCTGACATGAGCGCTTTCCATCGAGATCTGTAAACATTACAGCTGAATCTTGAAATATTCATGACAGAAGATATTGACGATGCGCATGCGATCTTCTGGAAAAGATTTCCAAGCGAATGAGCAATGGAATTTGCTGACGAATTACAAAATCGCATCTAACCATTTTGCTGTCCAGTCGAATCCATAACAGTGGAATTCTCGAATCACATTAAAGCGCTGAAACCCCAAAAACACCCTGGAGAAGATAAACTTGGCCGTTAAAAGCCTTTCTCTTTGGAACTCATATATAATGCTGTGCTGAGACTGGGACACATTCCTAAGCAATGAAAAAAGGCAAAGATCTGCATGATTCATATGGCTGGCAAAAGCCACTTTAACTTGGACTCGTACAGGCCTATAAATCTGCTGCCAAACTATTTAAACGCTGTCTATTGACACAAATTCTTGACGTGAGTAAAGCCAGGAGAAGGATTCCGTAAATCCAATGGAACACCTGGACAGCTGAATAGGCTTGTAAATTTTATCCTTAAAGGATTCTTGGCCAAGGAGGTTACCGCTTAACTTAACATTAAACAAGCATTTGACCGAGTTTCGCATGATGGGCTGCTAAGCTCAAGAGACTGCTGCCGCCTCAGCTGTGGATGATAATGCACAGTTATTTGCATAACAGAGCTTTTTCTGTGGTATTGGATGGAATTAAGTCCAATGACAAGGCCATATGTGCGGGAGTTTCACTGACGATGTTATAATTCCCCAATCAAAAGATTACATGGAACAGCTAGAAAACCATTGAAACGATCTTGCAAGGCGCCTGCTACAACAGCACAGAAAAGGAGAGGTCAGAGTGGCGATAAGGCTGAGAAGATCACACACTGTCAATCTACTCCATAGATATCCTTAATTTTTAATAACTTTTTAATCATCCAAGAAATGTAATTTTGAGTGTGGCTCCTTATTTTCTAAGCTAATTTAATATAAAATCTTGTAATCTCCAAGTTACGAGAGCTTCTTTGACGACGATTTATTAAAATTTTTGTCGTGGATTATCAAGGCAGAAATACTTCATGCATTAGTGAGAGCAGCATATATACAATCTTATATGAACAATTGGGCGTGAAGAAGATTTGTTCCCGTTGTCTACAACATAATATGACCAAAGCCCGAAAGAAGGTGGTTGCCAGGATATGTTGAAAAAATACTCACACAATTACTCCAAACACGTTTATATTATCGCAACAGGTGATGAATCCTAGATATATGCATATGAACCCGAAACAAAGTAGCAATCGACAGTAGAAGTTTTCCAGAAGTGTTGCTCCTATCTGGAAGAACGGAGTGCAGCTGTGGGGTATTTGAGCCAAATCACACCGAAATCGCATCCAGGTGATGCAAAACAAAGCCCTGTGGATGATCTGACATTGCCCATGGCTCGTTCGGAACTGCTCGCTCTACAGGGATCTCCGCGTGGAGACAATTGAGCGAATTGCCCGCCACACCAGTTGGTATTGCGCAAGACTGACTACACACTGCAACAGGATCAGGAGGCTAAGAATGTAAAGTAATGTCTTCACAGCGTCATTATCCACACGTCGTGGAAGGCTGAAGACCATAAGACATATTATTCTCTAAGTAGTCGGCGAGTTTTCTTTCATTTATGATGCAGAAATATTTATAGTAAAAATTCAATAAACTTTCATTTTAAAACTTAACAAAAAAAAAAAATTAGTCACGTAGTTTAAAAAAGAAAGAAAGAAATCATTAAAAAAAAACATATTATTTATAACAAACCTCGTATACAACTATTATTAATACTATTTTTATCTTATTTATTTAATTGCAGCAAATCGAATATATACCAGACAAATTTATCATATTTTTATATTGCAGCAAAAATTCGGATTCTATGGAAAACCATTTGCTACTGAATGATAGTTCATAAATGTATATGGGGACATTGGTGGTAAAATGTTGTCTTATCTGTCATCTAAATATACTAATTAGCTGTAATAGTTTTATGAATCTAATAGATAAACAAACAGTCTGGCTTGAGAAATGATAAACGTCATAAAAAATGATACTAAATGGTTTATGCTTTTTTTTCAGAACCCATTTAAAATTTTTTAAGCTCTCGTTAATTTAATAAAATTAGATTTCCTCATTAAGAGTTGCTCTACTTTGAGTTGTTAATTCAATAGGTTGTATGACAACCTAACATAAAAGTGTTAAGAAACAATAAATGTTGAAAAACTATTCAAAGATTTAAATTAATTGCAAATAGATTAAATAGTATTTGTGCTGAGGTACTTGGTATAATTTATCATTTGTGTCGTCAGCAATTTGCATAATTAAGATAATTTTTTTTTACAATAAAATATGATTGTGCAAAATTGATATATTAATTATTTATTGTTAGCAAAAAAACATTATACAAATGTTACCGAAAACAAAAACAGCACGAATGTTCTTTTTTTAACTTTTGATTTCGGCAAATTGGTTATTATTATCACTTTTATATCTGTTATTTTTATTATTATTTATTTATATGTTTTTTTTTTTTTACTTTGGCGATGTCACGTAAACCGCTAATGTTTGAATATTTAATGAGGAAGTCATGGTTTGATTTGGTTGGCGAACCATTACAAAATATCAAAAGGTAAACAAATATTTTTTATCGAAAAGTGTGTTAGATATGAAGTCTAGCGTATCTGAACTTTGAGCGCCAATTTGATAATTAGTTATATGAATCTATCAAAATAAATTAAGAGCTTAAAACTCAAAAATTAAATTGTATATTTTCGATAAAAAAAAATATAAGTAATTAGAGAGAATGGGGCCTCCGATTTCTTTCTCGATTCATTATATACATTTTAATATTTCAACAAACCATGCAATAAATATTTTGTGCAATATATAAAAACTAATAAGCCGAAGTGATTAGCAATAACCTTCGATCTATGAGGGAATTCAAATGGGACGTGAAGACCGCGTAGTACTTTGAATTATTACTAATCTATAGTCCCCATCGTAAATTGTATGAAAGCACCGTTAGAAACGGGCTGTGAGTTTTTATTTTCTGGTAGTCCTACATACTGGTCAACAGACAACAACCAGAAACCAGATGTCAAAGGAAATAGCAGCAAACTAGGTCACTAAGTGATAAAACTAAGATCAGTAAAATCAAAAACAATACGATTTGAGGATGATAAATGGGCAAAATCTGAGCATCTGCAGAAAAGTTTTAATCTTTAATAAAGGCGAATAAGACATACTTCTTTATAATAATTATCCAAACCGGCTTCTGGACTACACGAGCAAGATATTTAAAAACAATAGTAAGCAGTAGGATTAAAGATACTATACACTAAGTCCGATCAATACAGCTTCATTAAAAGTCTACCATAGATGCATTGTCATAAGTGACGAAAACTGCAAAGCCATCAAAAACTGCTAATGGGATGGTAGAGGAATGTAGTATTGCCCGATAGTAATGCTCGGCAAACATTTTAATAGAAGCTGTGTGCAGCTATGGGATGTCTGTGGAAGACGAACGGGCTCGCAGAAAGCATTGTTTTGTTTCGTTACCACATTCAGTTGGATAACTATAGATGTGGATAGAAGTAGGGAAAGCGAAAATGGAATCTATTCTGATAGTTGACAGCTGGCTGCGCTATATAAAACTGCGATGGCAGAACTTAAGTCTGAGACTTGGCTTGTTTTTACTGAAAACATTGAGAGCAGGCAGATATTACAATACAATACTTAGTGATGTTGATCGATACAACTGCATCTTTAGGGAACACATGAAGTATACAAATATGTATATAATAATGGTAAATAGTACATATCCAAGGCAAGATCTAGTCTACTTCTTTAAAACGTGGTAATATAAATTAATGCTGTTCGAAGCACCAATTTATGCAAGAACAAAACGTTAATAAGAGGCAATGTACCGTCTACGAACTATGAACGCATGCAGCACCAGTCTTCGCAGGGACCAAGCAGAAGCATCTCATAATGGAAATGGAAATTTTTCAACTTTTCGACTTACTTCTCATTTAGATCTGTGATATGCAACTTTGTCTGGCACATGTTCTATAGACCGCATAAGTGGAATACAATTTAAAATTTTATACCAGCAGTCATGATATCGCTTCGAACCTTTGGGTTGGGTGTTAGCGTATTAATTGAATACAAGTGATCTGAAGAATAAATATCAGAATCTAGAAATTCAAATTTGAATGCTCTAACTCTTATAGTCTCCACGATCTCGATTTTTTGTTGAACAGACGCAGCATTCGTTTCTGTTCAAGAATATATATACCTTATAGGGTTTGTTCCGCCTCTTTCTATCAAACTTTAAGATGGGAAAAGGTAAGATCCATTGAAAAAGAAGTGACGGTCACGCTGTCTATAAGGAACATTCAAACATGATCTGCTAGGCATCCCTTTGTATCTGTTTTATGACACAACATGTCTCTATACGTATCATGTGAAGCACATCTTAGACAACCACAAACACTCACCTTCTCACACCGAAACCTAACGCAAAAATATTACTCAGGAGGCTGATATGATACTCATACTAAATGTATTAAAACTATTTGAGAATTATAATTGATAAAAATATTAGAAATTTGGGTCGCGACGTAGAAATCCGATTGTTTTGCATGGGCTACACAGCAATATATTCAAATTTCGTCCTTCATAAAAAAACCACATTAAACTTTATATTGACAGAGGCAATTAAAAAAGTGGACCGTCAGTTTGTATGGAGGTTATATCTTTCAGCGGGCGTGGAACAGTAATTGACATACATATATGTTCACCCCTTTAAGAACATATCAGAAATGACAACCGCAGCCAAAAAATGCTCCAATTGAAAATTTGTCTCTACATTATAAATTGGACGAAAAATGAAAGGAAGTGAAAATAAATATATTACATAATATTTCAAAATTGGTCGCATAAAAATATTCCTTCAGGTTTCGCTGAAGTCGATGTTTGAACTGTTCGCCTTGAAAGTGACTTCTGTTCTTTGTCGTAAGCGAATTTCTGGGTTTTGGGAATTACTTTTAAAATAACCAATTGCTCAAAATCAAATTTAATATAAATTATAGAGCTAATCAAGAGCTAAAAAATAATGTTTTGGCATATGTTTTTTTCCAATTTGAATACGAACGAATGTCGAATCCGACTTTGGAGAAATGCCCATATGTAGTTTTTGATCGATGTGTTAAAAAAATTACATTTGAATCATACAGACAGGCAGACAGTCCGCTACTGTTTAATTGATATAAAATATATATACTTTAATATGTAATTCCTTTAATGTAATACAAATTCTGTGAACTATAATATTATTCATGCTATGTGTGATGATGTATATATTCATTACACACCGTCTTTCATCAAGAAAATGGTACTTTTTATCGAGACAATGCACGGATGCATAATAGCTTTAGTGGTGTAAGTTCTCAAATTAATATACAGAAATATTTTTAAATTATGTGTCTGATTCTTGAAAAACTTTCCTTCTATTTGATTCAATTGTTTATTTTGAAACAAATATTGTTTTTAGTTCTGCTTGAAAAATTATTTATCAAGCGGTAGAATGCACCAAAACAGATACGAAAAGAAGATTATGGTGAACATTTGCTGTGATTTATATGGAGCTAAGCTGAGCTAAAAGAAGGCAAAGTTTGGAAGCAAAATAACATTTTCCAGAAAAACTTGTGTGTTTCTCATATAAGCTAAATAGCTTACCATACATGTTCCCAATATATGATAGCATAGTCGACCATTTTGCATTTATACATAGTTTGTTTTTGACAGATATAACGGTTAAACTTTTTTTGGTGTGATTGGCGAATTTTTTCTATCGGAAAAAACGGATCAAAGAAATGCTACAACACACTTAAAATATTGGCAGTGGCATTCGGTGAGTATGTGAACAAAAAAAATTTTTCATAAGTAGTAGAAGTCCTAGAAAATAATAATGACGATGCTCGCCCTGAACGCCACAGCATATCAACAACTGATTAAGAATTTTCCATATCGCTTTTAGAGAAGTTGCTAAGGATGTCGGATGTTTTTGGCATGAAACTTGTTGCAGCGTAGTTTGTTCCGAAATTGCTAAAGTTTGACCAAAAACCGTCGCATGTACATCACTCAGGAGCTGTGGTATAACGTCAACGAACATTCAAATTTGTCCTGAAGGGTAATAATGGTTATGACGTCAAAAACAAAATCCAGTCATCCTTAGAAAAACCGAATAAAGTACGCCAAATTCGGTTAAATATACAGTTTTTTCCACTGTTTTCTTCGATTAAAGTTGCGTGATACATTCTCAGTTCTTGACAGAAAGTCACAAGGTCAATAAGAAATATTAACATAAAACTATTCGCCAATTACATGAAACCATGAGCCGATATCACCCGAATTTATCGCAAAATCATTTATGAGTTTTGCATCACACTGATGGAACGGCTTGCACATGGTTTCTTGTTCGTGATGTTCTTGGCCAAAAACAGCACTGTTATCATGGTCTTGGTCCCTTCGATGTTTTCTTGTTCTCAAAACTGAAAAGATTAGTGAAAGGTCGGCGTTTTACCAAAATTGAGGAAGAGCCCAAGGAAATACTGAAAAGAGCATATTAGAAGGGCTTTGAGTATTTGAAAAAGCGCTGGTAAAAGGTATTATATCTGAGGGAGATTTCTTTGAAGAGAAAATTACATATTCACTACCGGTCAAAAGTTTCGGTTCACTTGATACATTTATTAATTTTAAGCAATTTCGTCGTACCATAACGTTCTCCAATGACACGCTTTTCCAATTTTTATGGGAGGAATTGGACAGAGAAGTAAGAAAAATGTAACCACCCAATTCAAATCAGCTTATGGAGTTTCTGCAAACTTGTTGGAATCGACTCTCAACGGAAACATTGGGTAAACTAACGGACCACCTAAAAGAAGAAACAATAAACATCATTCTTTCTTTTTTAAAGAATAATTTAGAGATTCAAAGAAAATAAAATAAATAAAAATTCATTCCTCCCTTGATTTGTTTTTCTTTTAATAAAAAAAAGTAGAATAGGTCCTTACAAATTTCACAAAATACTGTTTCGCAGTCGACCTAATTTGAAAATACTCTTACCAATAAAAATGTAACTAGCTTTCGTTAAATCTTTTCATTATCTAGAGAAGAATATTGAAGAAAAATCAAAGCATCTGATCGAAGCTATAGCATTGGGAAAAACTTATAATGCCCAAATTTGTTGATCTCAATGAAATCATAAGCAAAAATATATATTTCTACTTATTAATTTGCTACTTAGTTCTAATTTATACAATAATTTCCAAGTTGAAATTATAATCCCATTCTGAATCATTCTGCAACAAAAAAATTTCCCTTTTAGTAGTACAACGACCTGACGCACATTTCACTATGATTCATAAGTGTCAAAGCCGCATATCAGTACCATTAGTTTAATTTAATGTACATAAGTAAATAATATTTTCACTACTCCACTTTCATATTATATTTTCTTCTATTCAATCAACAAATATTACGTAGAATAAATTGTAGAATTAAAAACAAGTAATACCAACAAAAAAGTAATAATAAAACGTACCATAGTTGCGAACTCAAAATGCGTCCAAGTGGAAAATTTTATCAACAAACTGACAATCCTTTGCCTCTACATTCATCCATTCGTTCATTCATTAGTATCTTCATCTGTTAATTGTGTTCAACGTGCAATTGTCAAATTTTGCTGTTTTTTACATTATAAACATCTAAAAATTATTAACTTGTAAATAAATCACGTAAATAAACAAAATGCAAAATAGAAAGAAAGAAAAAAAAACGAGATAAACGAATGAGACTTGCTAATTGACACTTGAAGCTGTACAAAACATTGAAATGAAGTGGAAAACACATCGCATTTGAATGTACAAAAATTTAAATAAAAGTGTTATAATCAAGGTAGATAATATTTTGATACGCTACGAAAAAAAAAAATATGTGAAAGTAAATATTAAATATCTTTAAACAAAATTTAAAATATGGCTAAAAAGTATCTCACAAATCTATCTAAATTAAGCATCATTTAATATGGAACTCTATTAGTTCGCTTATATAGTAGTCGTTCTCATGAAAACATTTACTAGAAGCTCAATAAATCCAATATTCTTTCATATATTCTGCTATAGGGTATGCACAAAAAATCATACATTTTATTCTCGCAATTCACATTTAATTTGTATATTCATTTTTTTTAAGCTTGCATAATAATTTTTTTTTTTTTTGTTATTTTTTGTTGATTTAATAACTTTTTTATTGTACCACGTGCGCGAACATCAGATTTGATTTTGCGCTTATAAAAAAAAAACAAAAAAATATTTAAATCGGAGTTCATGACTTTCTGAATTTATTCTCATGACTTGTCTTTGTTTGCGATTTTATATATCTTCCCAGTTACGATTTCACACCAGAAGTATGTATATTTAAAAACAGAATCATGCCTCGGTGCAGGTACTTACCCACAAATAATTTTAACTGAAGGCAATAGAATGGGAAAATTCTCTGATTCATAAGAGTGCATGGGATTTACTTTCGACTGATCTGAGACTTTTTCGCCCATGTCATATATATGAAAATATGAAAAAACCGTAGAAAAGACGCAAAAAAATCGTTTTGAAAAACTTCCCAAACGGTAACAGACTGATTCAGCTCAACCGAACACACCCCCCATGCAATGGATCAGCGCAGATTCTGCTGGTTTTTAATATGCGATAATTGTGACTGGACTAACCAATGGGCGTACTGCTGGCTGCTACTGTTTTCACACTATATGTCTTTGTGTGTGTATAAATAATCGCTTTAATTAGTTCGATCAGTTGTGACGTCGTATGCTCTCGCAAAATATTATATTCGCACATTATATGCGAGTAGCAGTGACAATCTTTACCGCTCACAATCTTAAGCGTTCTAATATGTAGCTGCTCTCAGCCACTCTTGAAATGTTCGCTCGCTTACGCTACCGCTTTGCTAACTTTTAACTGAATTTTTATGAGCGAGACGTAATGAAGTTTGAGTAGGGTACTCTACTTTGTTGTTAAGTAATTACGGTTGTTCAATTTGTTCAACTCTGAGACACAACCAAAAATATAAAAATACTTAAACGTTGACTGTGCTGTTTAGCCCAAAATTAGAATGGGTACTTTCTTAAAGATTTCTTTGCATGAAACGGATCAACTTAGCAAAACTGGACTATAATAGAATATAATGACCCTATAATAATTATTATAATATAAGAGCGCTCATTCAATGGGTCTAATTCGAAGTTCAAAAACTCATATAAAAACAGAATTTAGATTTAAAAAATACCATAGATTTTACTGAATATTATCAGTTCTATAACACGTTTAAAAAGAAAGCCAAGAAATCACATAAAATCATAAATTGAACAAATCGTGAATTATAAATGTTTATAAGTTTAAAATTTAAAGAAGTTCATACAAAATAAAAACGTGAAGTAGCGTTTGTATTGAGGCTACATCTAAAACACGCTTATTTGTATATGTATGTGAAGAGGCCGTATATAAGATGCCATTATATCGATTTTTAAGCTGATAATGACTTAATCATAAAAGTTTTTCATACAAAATCACAAAAATGTCCGATTGGTTTGTATGGAGCTTACCCCAAATACTAGGGACATTGGTTAAAAGTTATTAAATTATTATATGCGGACTTAATATGTGTGCAATATTCCAAGTTATTTAGACCACAAGTGGACAAAAATTGATTTATGAAGTTGTTATTATATAACTATGCTCTGGTTGTACTATAGCATGAGGCGTAGTAGCATGATTTGCACTACGGGAGCAATGCACAACTATAGCATTGAAACTCATTTTAGATGTAAGACTAATTCATCTGGAAACTGATATTAAAACGCATATCAAATGCGCATAACTACCTGGACACAAGATATATCCGTAAATTCGGAACATTACATTTAAATATAATAGGACAGTACGTGATACGCTGCATCTTATTTATATCTATCTGAATCCGTGTGGGATATTTATTTTGACAAGGGTTGGCACGTTCGTTGAATACTAGTTATCTGAAGAGGGAAGAGGAGAGATTAAATATCCAGATTTGTAGGCTCTATCTTGTTTGTCTTTTAGTTTTATAGTTTTTAGTTTCTATGGGGGCTACCCAATTTAGTGGTACGATTTGAGCCTAATTGGAATATTTTATTAGGATTGACGGAAAGTACGCCAAATTTGGACTTTCTAACTAATTTAACACTAAGAACAAAATTCTTCCATAGAAAACCCCAGAAAGCAGGAGCAGGTTTCTATGAGAGCTACCTCTTCTAGTGGTCCTCGCTTCTTCCAGCCTGTTACTTACATTTGCACAAACAATATATTCCCTGATGACCAATCATTATATCGCAATAGCAAACTTATTAGGTTATATACTATTGTCTCAGTTCGCACAAATCATAGTGAATACATGTCAATTGATCACTACTGGGAAGGAGTGGCCCCAAATATAAAACCATACCAAATTGAAAATGTGGTGTAACTTTGTTCATACATATTCATTACCTCTCAAATTTGACCTATTCTCTAAGCAACTCAGAAATAATTTACTCACAAAAGTGTACGGAAAATTAAATTATGCATAAATATTGGTGGCCCAACCTGCACAACATGAGTGCCCCAAACTACACAAACAACGCCAAATCGAAAATGAGTCTTATTTTTGTTTATTCATATATTTTAAACATAAAAACCTTGTCATATAGTTCTCTTAATTGAATGCCACATTAGTAGGTATCCACTCGCAGAAATGTATACCATTTTCAGCCAATCATTTCAAAAAAATAGTTTGAGAAAGTGATTTAAAGAAAGCAATCACCTGAGGGATTTAAAAAAAAAATTTTTCCTGAGGTGTATTCTTTAGATTTTGGTAAAGATCTCGACTTCTGTTAATGAAGCTTAATAAATTTCCTTAAACTTTGTTAACGGAAATTTTAGAACTTCTTAGATTTTACAATTGATGGAGATTATATTAAATGGAGCTATCCCCATTTGCTTAAATTTTTGTATAATCAATTTCAAGACACTTCAAGTTGTGTAAAAAAAGTTTTATTTTGTGAAGTGGATCTCTTAGGTTTTGAAAAGATCTCGTTTCTGTTAAGCGAACTTTATAAATGGAACTATCTCCAAAGCGATTTGAAGACTATCACTTGAGGGGTCTTAAATAAAACTATAATTTTCTGGAGTAGATTTCTTAGATTTTAGTAAAGATCTCGTCTTCTGTGAGCCTAATGATTGGAACTATCTCCAATTTGCTAAAAATTATTAATATACAATTTAAGAAAATCCTCTTAAATTATTTTTAAAAAGAGATTCAAAGACACACACATACAGCAATCTAGTGAGGGTCTAAAATAAAAGTTAAAATTGGAGTGGTTTACTTGGATATTTGTGAAGATTTCAACTTTTGTTAATGGAACGTTATTCGCTTTAATTTTTTCATAAACTTTCAGCCAAGCTTCTTCAGGAATTAGTTTTAGAAAACGATTTTAGGTATAAACTGATTTACACCGCTCATAAGGCTTCAAAAAAACTATTTCCATTTTTTTAAAGGTTTTAAAAAGTAAATAAATTTTTTATTGATGAAATATTTTGAAATATTTGTTCAGCAATGATGTACTTTAGAAGTTTTTAGAAGGGTTATATTAGTTCGGTTCGATTTCCAATAAATGTTAAATTTAATTTTTCTCTTGATTTAACTTTGATTTGTTTATGATTTATCAACTGCGCTCTTTCTTATTTACGCTCTCTTATACACTCTGCCGCTCGATCGGTTAAATAAAATTCAATTTGTAGCGAAGTTAAACGCACACAGTTACACACAAACACAAAACACATAGATACATTCAATACTCATACGCACTGCAGTCTGCTACTGTTTTGTACTCTGCTGACCAGCAGTTTGCGAAGACAGAAAATCTTATAAAAACATACAAACGATCAAAGATTTTCAGTTGAATTTTAGAATTTACAAACGTCGGTAGTCGGCTATAAAAAATATATATATATATATATATCAATAATAAATATTAATCCGAAATCGAAAGTAAAAATATATAATTAAAGGAAACAACAACGGTTAAACGGATTTTTCAACGAATTTAAATTAAAAGTGCAACGTGAATTTTTTTTTATAAATCTTTAAGAGATTTATACTAAAAAAAAATAATAAATACAGATTTCAATAAAATACTTCGAAAATAAATAAAAATAAATAAACACCAAAAAATGCATTACCAAAGCACAATTGTGAGCACTTTGCTGCTGCTGTTTGTAGCACAAGGTAAACATTTTTTAGATTTAAAATTTAATACAGAAATTAGAAAAATAATTAATATAGTAACTTTTTGAAAAACATTTACTTTCCAAAAATGAAGTACTGTGCCATGTTTCTACTAAAAACGTGAAAAAGTTTACATTGTCTAAATTTAATTTATCGATAAAGTGCGTTAATTTATACATGATTTATGGCGTTTGACAATAAGTCGGCATTTCTTGTCTTTTGGTTGTCAATTTCATGAGCATGACTGCCATGCGACTTGTATCTATAACTGATATCTGAAATTTGTAGCACTGTGTGACTTTCAATTTAGTTATTAAAATTTTATTTTTATTTTTTGATGAGAATTTGAGAACCTGAAACATATATTGTGCATAAAATAAAATAAAATTTATGGTCATATGATTTCTGCGTCTTATAGATATTATGAAAGTATTTGCAAAAAGTTATCAGTGCAGCTGTGAACTTGATTTTTTAAAGCATTTTTCGGTTCTAACTAGTTTTCACTTCCGTAAGATTTTGCAAAAATTAAATAGTTAGAAAAATAAAATCTGCACTTATTAACTCAGTACTGTTTCCATTTTTATTGCTAAGAAACTTGCATCATGTGTGATACTAGTGGAACATAGAGCTTTAATTGCATTTGATGTGTTTATATTTTTTTTATCAAAAAATAATATTCTCAGCAATTTGTAAAAATTTTATCAAATGCTACGCAGTATAAGTATATATGTTAAATACTAGATAGTTCCATAGCTTGAACATAGTTTGATTAATTCACCAAACTAATCCAAACAAATATCTCGTATATCTCAAAGAAAGCTGAATTTAATAGCAAAATTTTGTAGAATATTTTTCGATAGAACTTTAAACCGAAATTTTGAATATTTTTCCTCCACAAAACTTTCATCAATCAATAAATATTAATATTTTACGATGAGAGAAAGGTTTAATAAATTTGTGCATATACAATATGTAACAGTCAAAAGAAGGCGTGGATCAGCTTTGAAATCTGAGTCGTTGTAGCCATAGTCGTCTATTCATCTATCTGTATGTATGGTAAAACAGGTCTCAGAAATTATAAGAGATAAAGACTTCAAGTTTGGGAATTTTGATTCTACTTATCCAAACGTAGTTGAAGTTTATGAAACTATAAAGATGTAACGCCTAAAAACGCCCATCTTGCCATCTCGGTCCCACTAAAAAATATACCAAATTTCATCCCTCTACCTCAAATGGATGCAAAGATATGATGAATTTTGTGAATTGCTTCTATGAGAGTTGGGACATAGCCGCCACCCATTTTGACCAAACTTAACATGATTACTTTTCCTAATTCCATTCCTAATTCCAACTTTTATCATTATACCTCATTTGGATGCAAAGATATTTTGAAGGTTGGTGGGGTATAGCCTCTCCGATTTTGACCAAATTGAATCTGGCAATTTCCATCATTATTTCTGCATAAATATAAAACAATATTTACTAAAATGCAAAAAAAAATGAAACAATATAAACAAGCATTAAAAAATGTGACCCAACCTGCACTACACGAGTGGCACAAACTGCAGAAACAATGCAAAATTGAAAATGAGTCGTAAATTTTTTTATACATATATTACTTTGCATGAAAATCTTGTCATATAGCACTCAAATTTCAATTATTCCCCAAAAGAATTTCCAAATTGTCGTGATTTGCTTGCAAAAGTTACCAGGAAGCACAGAAGTAAATTCTAATTTTTATTACTAAAACAAACACTCTTTCATTTAAGTCAATTATAATGTAAAAATAATTTGTTGAACACTAATTTTAGGGCATGTTTTGATCTTCTACCCAAAAAAAATAATTTTTTAAAATGACTTGAAGAACTTCAAAAAAAAAGTACAATCGTTCTATACTGACCTCTCCATAATGAGATTTTTGTTCGTTGAAAGTTTTTTTTTTAATTTTTTTTTTTTTTTTAATTTCAAGTAATTTTGGATCTTCCCACTTAGTCCAAGACTGATTATTACCAGTTCTTTAGTAACTAGTACTACTTTAACTTAAATCTCTTTTTAAAAAGTTTAATAGGGAAAGTTAATACTCCGATGTCACTGCAAGTAATACCCACTGCAAAACCCTTCTCTAGCGATCTCTTTAGTGATTTGGAGCAAAGAACAAAAACAACGCTATTTCGCTAGTGTTTTTAATAGTTTCGCTAGTGTTTTTAATACTTCATTAGTCCCTTAAAAATCCCTAGAAGCTAGTTACATCACAGGACCCTATTAGCAAGTAAATGTATTAGTCCTCACAAACTAGCTACTGCTACTACTAGAAGCAAAACACAGGATAGAATATATGCAATATGGCTATTACATAGTACCTATCCCATTCAAAATAAACTATTAATTTTAAACTATTAAATTAAAGCATTTAAATTTTTTTTAATAATAGTAATTGCTTCTAAATTGACCCACTACATACAAAGTTGAATCCAATTAACTTAGATATTAAATTACATTAGTAATCCCCGGAAACTAGTGGTTTCCCTACAAGCATCTTATGCGTTTTTCTTATGTGTTTTCCAATTCTGTAGCTGTTCATAAATTATCCTTATTAAAGTGGCTATTAAAAGCCGACATGAAGTTGCATTGCTATTGAAAAGAAGTTATTCCCGAAAATTCTATTAACATCTCTCTCCAAATATTTTAAGAATTCTACGATAATATTGAAGTGAACCAAACATTTATTAAGACTTAAATTTATCATAATTCTCTTAAAAAAATGATTTTTCTCCATTCCCAATCAAATCCATAGAATAAAAGATCGGCTGCACTTAAAGAAAATTTTGACCAAACTTATTTAAGTAGCAGTTTTTACTGATACATTTGCCAATCACAGTTACAACTCGAAAAATGTTGGCTTTAAATAGCAAATAAAAAGAAAAATGGAGACTGAAGTATTTAGATGAAAGATATTCTATCCGATGCCTATATAATAAAAATTTTTCTTTGTCTACTTACAAACTGATAGTCTAAACAGTTCTCATTATACAATACAAAGCATTTAATAAAATTTCAAACTTAAATACAATTCTTTGTAATTAATTTATTTCTATTGTAATAAATAATATTTGCAGTATTTTTCCCTGGCACATCTTTATGCAACAAAGAAGCGCTTATATTAAAAAGAAAAAAATTCTTTCTAATTAATATTCCTCGAAATCAATTAACTTAACCTGTATTAAAATTCCGCTTACAAAACCCGGCTAATGCCCAATTACAAACGAAATGATACTAGCAGCTTAGTATTTGAGTTTGAGTTTGAGCACAAGATACATTTATCGAACGAAATTGTATAAATTAGTATTAAAATGCGATTGTGATTTCCCCACGCGCAACGAGAACGAGTTTATAGCGACTCTATAAATATATTATATATATGTATATATATATATATATATGCCACTACGCAAAACTTTTTTTGCATACAATTGTCTACAAAGTTATTAAATCAATTCGCACCGCTCATCTAAATAAATGTATCTCAGTTTTATACAAACAAAGTAACTAATATGATTTGAATGCAATGCAACGCATGTGGGATTTTTTTATGATATTTTGTTCTGCGCAATATAAACAGAATAAATGCTTTAATTATGCGTCTAGAAAGCAACACCATTTGGAATTTTTAATTCAGTGTTGAGCATTAATTAGAAAGATATTGCATACATGAGGAAGTGCTATGACATTTCAAATGCAATTAGTTACAAAACTCAAATGCTCCAATTTAAAGTGTAACGGAAATGTCTAAATAAAAAATTAAATAAATAAAATATCTACTAATAGCAACGCACCAAAAAATAAATAAAAACCAAACCGCATTTGTGTGACATTGAAAATTGCTAATTTGAGAGTCATAATAAAAAAATGTTCAAAATACGAAATTGTATAAAATCAACGACCAGTTTTTTTTTTTTTTTGTCATAAGGCAACAAATTGAATTAGCACTTTCAGCACACGAAAAAAAATCAAACTTACTTTGCATATTAGCATATCTAGCAAAAAAAAAATGTTTGTATATATAGAAAATACTATCAAAAGCAAATTTATTTAATAATAATCTCGTGTCTAAAGTTTGCATTGGCCATCATGTGGTGAGCGCTCTATAAAAATTGTCGCATAGCTTTTAAGCCAAATTAATGCCAGACATATTTATTCTAGTAAGACATGTCAGCACGTTTTAACAAATTGAGTCGCTGTTGTCGTTTAGTCTTTAGCTTTATTAATTGAATATTTATTTTTTTTTCTTTTTGCGGAAAAGCCAATAGTTAAGATAAAATTAATTGTAGAAAATAAATGAAAACGCGCCAAAGTTGCAAAAGTATATTTCATTAAAAATTATTTACATATTTCTTATCACGTGCAGCATACAATCAATCAACGTGATTCATTGTTGTTAGTTTTTTTGCAATTATTGTTTCTACTTCAACTTTGAAATTTAATTTTTTATTTAAATCTGCAACTTGTTTGAAAAAAAATCATTAAATTATAAATTTTATTGTTTGTTATTCTGACAAGTAAAATTGGTTTTGATTATTATTATTTTTTTTTTTTTAACTTAAAACGATTAAAGTCAGACAAAAAGGGCATATTAGCTATATATAGAGTTTATATAGTTTGTATTTGTTTAATTTTGCGCAAAGTTATTAAAGTTTGATTATGTCTTTATTACTTCAGACTTTTAAAAATAAAATATCTATAATTTGTTTCAGTACTAGCCATGGTTTCCATCATCAGCAGTCTTTGTTTTATATCACCGCTATGATTCATATTCTGAAACAGTTGTGCATATGAGAGTAATCTCAGAAGTATCTGAGCTAACAAAGAAAACAGAAAAACTTTAGGAGAAAATATCTTCACTGCACTAAGCTCGCATAACATTTCATAAAGTCTGCTCTTCCATTCTTAAGATATTCAATAAAAACTTATACTTCATACTTATTCATGATGAAGGCTCCTTTCCCTTTCTGAAGATAATCAATAAAAACTTATATTTTACACTTCCCAGCTGGAACTGCTTTCTTCTTTTGTAGAGCTAATTATCCGCCTTTAATGCACTGTTCTTGTGTCTTACATGTGAAGTACTGTAAACAGGTTTTGTTCGTAGCTTTATTTTTTGCGATATTTCGTTAAACAGTCGACGTTATTTCTTTTCAATTGCCAGTTATCATCACTCTCATCATGTGCTATGCAATGCTTAGTAATATTTTAAATGCCTGCCATATCTGCTGGCCTATAGCTAATCCGACTCGCAATTTCCCTCCATGTATCCAGACAATCATTCTCTTTATGATGGAGTAACATGTCCCATTGTGATCTATTAGGAATGGAGGCACTATATTTGTTGCCAAAGGTGTTAGTTGGTAGAAGTGATACTTGGAGTTATCTTGAGTCCGAAGGAACAACAGCGCCAAATTGAGGTTCACTGAGTCATAAAGCTGTGCTAGTTAACCTCCTTATCCAATAGGCTCAAGAGAGAATAGTGGAAAAAGAACATCTAAAATATCTGATGCAGATTTATTCATTGTACCTTGTGTAGTTGCTTAGAGGTAGAGAAACTGTACACTGCCGGACACCCTACACATACTCCGTAAAGCAGGATTGTATATAAACAATATTTGGAGAGAGTCCTGATCTTCTTCCGATGACATTTTTGCAAGCGAATTATTTCTACGCTCTCTAGTGATTCAATTTGTATTAAATTTTTTCTTCAGAAATGCCATATAATTTGCAATCATTCACATTGGGAGGGATGACTGCAATGGAATTTGGTATTTTCTTGAGTTAAGTACTAGCTCAGTCCTTTTTGGGTTTACACCAACCGCTGCACACCGAAGGTTACTTAGGTAGTGACGCTTTGCGTTGGGTTGCATAAGATCCACCGACCTCTTCCATCCGATGTTACAGCTGGTTCTCTATACTCTATACTGACAAATCTTCTGGTCTGTTTCCCTCCTATAGTTGGACTCACATCTCGGCTGGTAGGCAAATTGAACCAGTTGGTAGGCATCGACAACAATATCTATCAGAACTTTAGTGATAGCCTCTTGGGGTAGAACATTATTGAAAGCAGCTTCCAGGAGGAAGAGGAGACGATGCCCCGCCCTCCGTAGAAGCGATAAACAAAATTCGTCATATATTTGCATCTGTTTGAGGTATATGGATGATATTTGGTGTAAATATTAATGAGACCGTGAGAAGATCACACTGTGAGTTTGGTCTTAATCGAAGGATGCGATGCCTCTCTCACCACATAAGCAATCACCAATATGTATCATATCTTTGCACATATTTGAATTACATGGATGATATTCGATGTACATGTTAATAGGAAACATACAAAATTAATTTTGGCATCACGCCTTAACCTTTAAACCAATTTGTATGAATTTTAGTATAGATAAAGAAGAGACATTGAAAAAGAACATAGGCTACTTTGAGGCTTTGAGGTACAGCTATGAAATACATGGTATTGGGATCGGAAGAAATAAGGTCCATTGCACAAGGGTCACCCGTTTGGCTTTACTTGGGGCCTGCGAAGCCGGCGGGGTATGAATCATGAATGTTGAAATTCGAAAATCATGAGGGAATATTAAATATGTAACTGCATAATCATACATGATAATCAATCTGCCTTCTTATGTCACTGAATGTTAAACAAAAAAAAAAACACTACCTCTGGCGGTGGCAATCTTTCAGGATCTCTAAGTCAGAATGCCCAGTTTAAACAAGAAGAGCCCCACAAGCGCAATAATCCTATGTAATGCAGAAACTTTAGCAATGTGCCCAAACAAATTGCTCGCTACGATCTGCCTGAGAAGAACTCCATGATACCGCTTAAATATAAAAAGTCCCAATATAAAAAAGTATGCAAGAGTCATACGCCTAACTAGAGAGACATTCCATATAAATGGTATCCCCGATATCGCGCAAGAGTAGAAGTTTTCGACATTAGTGCTGTAAACTGTTGGCAATCATCGAAAGAGATGAGTTTGATAGCTGACAGTTTAGGTTTACTATAACTAGAGAGCACTGCATTAATCTTGAACATTATTTCAAAAATAATCGCCATTAGCCTTCCACCTAATGGAGCACCCTGTACATAAGAGCACTCTCGTAAGTGCTTAATAATTAATATACATTGGCTCATATACAAAAAAATGTATATTCCTAGCCACAAGAAATTGCAGCACCTTCCACAAACTATAATGTTAGTAACATTGAAAAACTAATTTTACCTAGAGGAAAGGTCCCAACTGCAAAAGTAAGGCTCATAACGATCAGGTGCTCTAATTTAGAACGAATACACCGATCTCCGGTACTACATCTGATGAAGAATTAGCCAAAAATGTTTGCAGACCTGACAACAATAAACAAATATATTTCTAATATATATGTAGATGCCTAGCGCTTTGCTTTTAAATATTGGTGAATTCAAAGAAATGTCCTAAAGAAAGTTAGGGGTCAAATTTAAAATTTTTATAAATCTGATAGTCTACATTTAATTTTATTTATAAAATATAAATATATTATATAATATTACTCGCATGTTTTCGTAAAATACTCGTTTAATATAAGCAGACCATAAACAATTAAAAATAATTAAAACCTATTATGGTGACGGCAGGCGTAGCCAATGGCTAGTACTAAAATATTAGAGAAAAGCAAAAATAAAATTAAAATATATAATGTTACGCTGACTGAAAGTGTAAATTGCTAGTAATTGTGTTTCTACGAAACTAAAAACAATTTGTTTTTAAATAAATAACAAGTCAATAGTGCTTTCGAAATGTAGCCGTATATTCTCAGAAGCTGTCTAGACTTTATCTCGAAACTTTTTGTTTTCAAAAGAATATAAAGTAACTAAAAAGTAATTTTATTTTTCGTAAACATGTATAACACATCGGGTTGCAAACAAAAAGCAATCTGTTGCGCTGTAAATATTTAAAAATATTTACTTTACAGAAAACAAGTAAAAATTCTGAGTAAAAGACTAAAGTACACTACCAACTTTTGCAGAACTTTACTTGATTTTGATAAAATTTTCATTTAAAGCAGCAGTCGGTCGGTAGTTCAGGTTATAACATGCAATGCAACATGTTGACAAGTTCACTCACAACAGCTTCGATCTATTTTGAACTAAGACATATTAATGAAGCTAATATGAAATACCAAGCTTAGTGGCTCTATAGATATTTCATAAATTGAAAAATACGACCGACAGACATTAGTATACCGACTCGACTTTTGCAGCTATTTCCAAATTGTTGTTAAGCTGTTAAACTTATTATTTAATAGCCACAAAAATATAAAAAAAATTGCACTTGATACATACAACCAATTTAGAAACAATGCCGCCTTTATTTGCTGCACTTTTTTTTTAATTGCACAATTTCCTTATTTAAGACAAACAAAACTTGTGATAAGCATAAATTATTAATATTTACTTAAGCTAAAAATCAGAATTTTGCTTTATTGATTTTAGTTTATCTTGCTAAATTTTGCAAGTAAAGCGAAATCTTTATTATGAAATAACACAGCAAATGATTTGATTTATGGCACTCCCATGGTTAGCAAGTTTTATTACAATTCGATACAATAAAGATACAAAATGCTTACAAAAAATGAAATTTTCCATTGTCTTTGCAGCCTACAGCGCCAATTTAATGTGCTATGTCTGCGATGACTGTGCAAAGATCACTGCTGATACGCCGCTATTGGCTTGTGATGCAGACTATTTCAATCCGCCTGGTACAACGTCATCTTCGACCGGCACCACAACGGAAAGCATCGCAACCGTAGAGACAACAACCGAAATGGAAAATACGACAGACGATGAAATCGTTTCGCCAACAACAACGACTCCGGTGGCAACCGAATCTACAAGCACTACTGAAAAACCGATGCCTACACCACCAACAGTTGGACCAGTGGAGACTACAACCCCCATGCCAACACCACCAGAGGAATTTTTAATTGCTATGGAAGATGCTGTTTCTGCACGCAATGTCACAAATGATGCAGCAATCACAACACTTTTGCCCGTACCTGTCTCAGTCACGACAACAAGCGCACCAACTACCACTCCTGTTGTTGCCACGGAAAGTACTACAGCAAGCAATACTAATGCCACAAGCGGCAATCTCGCTGAGTTCCGCATACGTCAGGTGCGCTCCTTGGTCAATACAGATGTCAGCTATCATTGTTATAGCGTACAGAAGGAAGGTGCGTATGCGTATTAGATTTTGTATACATTCATTAGTTAACTATTTTTTTTTATATTTTTAGTAAACGGTTCTCGTATCACGCAACGTGGCTGCTCACGTGTCACCGCAATGGAAGCTGTCTGCAAAGAATTGCAGACCGTCACTCCTGATGTTAAACTCCACAAATGCACACCGTGCAGCATGTCCAAGTGCAACGGCAGCAGCGCCATCAGCGTGTCTGTCTTGACACTGATTATTGCTGCCATCGCTGGCTTTCTGAGTCGCAACTAAATGTTCCGCACTTCAACTTCAATCATATTTCAATCAGCAGGAAAGTTTGGCCATTAAACGCGCCATTGCATCCATCATCCCAGTCATTCCAATGCGTTAGCTCTAATATTAAGCAATACGCAACACATATACACGCACACACACACAAAATACACAAACAGAAAAACGAATATCGAAATATTTTAAATTATGTATGATTACTTTAAATACTGTTAACTAATCGTAATATCTAAACATAAGTTTAATAAAAAACAAAAAACAAAAGAAAATGTATTTGATTTCATAATTTCCGCGATCTAACTGACAGACGGAATATTGAATCATTAGTAATGAAAATGATAAAATGTTGGTATCCGAAAATAAATCGAATATTTAAAGCATGTTTTAGGAGAAATTCCATTTAGAGGTTCATTAGCCAAAACAGGGTGGTTTCGAATATACCAATAACTGGAATACTGTTCGCCGTGCACCTATTTTCAAAAAGCAGAGTGTGTTTGAAAAGGCTACGGCGGTATGTTCTGATTGCAGCTTGCCGACGTCTAGCTTTCGTTGCATGTTTAAACGCATCGTCGTCCTTCTCTTCCGTCATGGTGTGCGCACAAATCGTAGTTTCCTACATATCACGAAACCGCATCCAAATTCGTACTTACTTGCATGGCAGCTATAGTAGATGTCACAGGATGCCTTTTTAGAGCAACCCTGTCGTATCTATCGGATCTCTTGATTTGCAGTGATCTCAGCCTTGCATCTTTTGAGTATATCAACCAGCTGGATATTTGCACCATCCCAATTAAGGGTGTGGACATTCTAGGTCTATCGTTTGCGGGGGTCGTCATCATAGAGTTCCTTCCGAGGCTTTCTATTTGTTTTCATTGGAGATTTACTTTTAGAGTGCAAGGTCTCAAGCCCAGCGCACCAAAACTAATTAAGGGCAGTGGGTTTTCGGCTGCTCACGATAGCTCAAGAGATGGAAGTGTGAGCTGCTTGGAATGTTTGCAAAAGAATTACTCATTTCCAAGTGAATGGCTGCCAACAACTTTTCTCACAATGTGAACTTCGGCAAACGAATCCCGGAAAAAAAACGAGTAAAGAAAAATCAACACTGTAAAAATTTTCACAGATGTCTTTCAGAGACCCATGAAAAACGATGTCAAGTTATATTTCGAAAGAAGTTATAAATTCATGATATTTAGAAGATAAAGTTATTACACCAGAGGAAGAACAGAGTTCCATTGAAAGAGAAGAATATAACTTTGATATTTTATTTGATACTTGAAAGCGAGAAGCGTACAGAGTGTACTGTACCTTGGCACCGTCGATCGGGTTATTAATTCCACAAGTGAGTAATGGACATTCAGGTCTACCGAAACAAGTAATAATGGCCACAATAACTGATATACATGCAAAAAAAAATGTCCACACAAAAAACTTTTTAGAATTAGAGCATTCCAAGTATAATTTAGATCGAAAGGACAAAAACTATTACAACAAATTAAGAAGCTTAAATAAATTTCTCAAATGAAATTAATTGTTACCTTCAGGGTTTAACAAACTGTATCCTTCACGCTGATTCATTGGTTTCGAGCATGCTTTCGACCGAGTGTGACACATTGGACTCTGGGCCAATGTGAAGTCTTTACTTCGCTTTACCTTATTTCTGACTCATTAAATTATACCTGGAGGGGCGCCTTTTTAATATGAAATTACAGAGTGTACCGTCAGATACTCAGCCAGTCCTTGCCTTATCCCAAAACAGCTTTCTGGGTCCAATTTTCTCATTTTTCAGCAAATATGCCAGTCCTTTTAGATGATAAGATGTGCATCGACCCAAAAAAAAAACAAGTAAGGAAATTTCAGTCGGGCGTAACCGACTGTAAGAGGCCCTGTACCAGTTCAGGTCGCCTAAAAAACACATTAAATGTTTCCCGAGCTTATGACCAAACACATGACCACTTCCCACTGCGCGAATATGAATGAAAAGGAGGGTCGTTCAAATTCAATTGCTTATAAAATCGTCATTTATTATCCCATTTTGATGAACTTTTTGGATTTTGGCTTAGAGAGGCGTTAACTTTATATTGGTGCATTAAATTTTTTTTGTGCCGAAGAAATTTTTAGCCTTGGGGGTGATTTTATGGTGAAGGGGGGGGAGGGGCAAAATTTTAAAATAAACTTGTAAAATTCCGGAGCAGTCCTAGTCGAATGCAAAAACCACGAAGTCTCTATCTATTACCGTTTCCGAGATCCTTTCGTTCATACAGACGGACGGACAGACGGACATGTCTATATCGACTCCTCTATCACTCCTGACCATAATGGGTGTAACTTTGGGTGGTCTCCATATATAATTTGTGATAATTTATTTTGTGTTTTTATGCACAAATCGCTCAACTTACTGGGCTTCATCGCTTTAAAATGCTGCTCTTCATTACACCACGGATTCTCAATAATATTTAGATCTGGCGACTGAGCTTGCCGTTTTAACACTTTAATATTGCTTTGGTCCAGTTCAATTTGTACGGGCATATTATTCTTAGCATATGATATCATAACGTCTGAGATTACGATCTTGTAAATACTTTTTTCTATCTTATATATTGGCCGCAAACCGTACCAGGAAACGACGCCCATATCATAACATTACCAGTACCATGCATCGTGTACCAAGAATCATTTTGCTTTTATTGAGTTCATTAAAGATACTGCTTACCGTCAGATCGAAGCAAAAAAACGAATACATTTTTTTGTCATAAGCTTTTACTGTTATTGTTTCTATTGAACTAAGCATCCATCTGTATTTCCTTCATTCAATTTGGAAGAGACACTGATGCCAAATGTTGAGGACGTTTCGTTCTGGATAGCGCTGGAATTCTTAAAAGGATTAGCATATATATCCTACATTTTAACCTGTCCTCTCTTAGTTTCCTATTTTCAGGGAAGCAGTTTCTCATATTTGATGTGGCTATATTCCCAAATTTGGTTAAGGACATTGTAGATCGTTTTTCGCGATATGTCCAGAAAACTGCTTTGATCCGCTAGATTGCCTAAAGTTTGGATCTGTCTGTCTATTTGTTCCGGCTTATCTCCGTAACGGCTTAACCAATTTTGAAGAAACTTTCACTGCTTTCCAGCTGATATAAGAAGTAACTTACGCTACTATTAAGAGGTAGTGATGTTCCGCCCTCCATAAAAGCGATAACAAAAATCGTTGTATCCATTAGAGGTACAGCGATTAAATGAGATATAAATGTTAAAGGAATCAAGAGAAATTAGATCCATTAAAAAAATTTTGATGGTTTGGCTGTCTAAAGAAGTGTTTACATATACATTAGTGTCCGGGTATAGTGAACACGTCGAACACCTAAATTTTTCATTGGAACACTCTAAATACTAAATAAATAAGCCGATATAAAAGTGAGTATTTCCCGAAATTGTACGTGTTTGCTTTGTTTTTTGTCGAGTTTATGGACAAATCGTGCCTTTATATGTGTTTTGAAAAGTTTTTGAACGGTAATAAATTGATAGTGAGATAATGAAAGAACATATGTCAACCAAACTAAAAAAAACAGATCCGAGAATAAGAGCAGAAAAGCCCAGAAAAAGGTAAACATAAAGTCAAACCATTTAAGTCAATCCAGTGAACTCTAAGAGTACAAGACCACAGCAAAACTCTTCATTGAATGGTGAAACCACCATTGTTTCGTCTTTTAGGTACAATGAATAATATTCATATTTAATAGAGTATTTTTTCGTTTTTAATTGTCTTTAGGTCCGAAAGTGTTTGCAAAACAGGGTTTGCAAACCATAACTGTCCTATAGCTTTATATACGTGTTTTATATGCCAACAAATGTTAAACCCTTGATTCAGCTCATGGTTCAAAATGTGATTCGCCTAACTAAGCTGTATAACATAAAAATATCTGCTCATGTTAGCTGTATGTAAGGATGACATCTATTAGTTTCTATAAACATTAACTTTAGAAGCTTTTTTCAATGAAACAGAGCCCAATTAAGGCAAAAATGAATGATGTTCCTCTGTGCTTACTTCGTCACAAAATATTACAGGAAAATTATGAAGATGGTCATGACATAAAAATCTTACTGCAAGTTGTTTTCCTGGAGTCTATTTTATTATTATTAAGCTGGTATACCATTGGGATTTTAAATTAGTAACGAGCGTTCTACATAGGACTCCGACCCTATTATACATGTATGTAAATGAGCCTATAGTGAATGAGCGTCATCGGAAGTTAATGTCATTTCGTTGAATTTTAAACAACAATACTAAAAAATGCCTCCAACATGTCGAATTTCTTACCAGATAAAATGTTTTTGCGGGGAGTTCTTTTCTTTTTCTTCATACGAGTATTTAAATATGAAGAAAAGTGCGGCAACAGGTCATCGAATATTAGTGGAATTCTTACTATCTGAACAAACGTGTGGGAGGTAGTTTGATCGCTTTACAAGTGTTGAATTTGAGCTCGAGGTCAAGTAATGACTGGGTCAACCCGAAGAGTTTAAAGATAAAGAATTAGAATAATTGCTCTATTAATCCCAAACGCTTCAGGAGCTGTGAGACTTATTGGTAATGGATGAGTCGACAGTCAGCAAACGCCTAAAACCAGTAAATTGATACAAAAGCAATGAAACTGGGTGTCATACGAATTGAATCCTACTTTTTGCTTGTGAACAGCTTTTTGAACGTAAGAAAAGGAAAGCCTTTGCATTGCCCTGCATTATGACTGGCGATATAAAGTAGATGCATTACAACAACCCTCGGCCCTAATATCATTGGTTTTTCTCGGCCAGCCATCAACATCCTTCGCAATGCCGAATATTCATGACATGAAGCTTGTGCACTGTCTGACCCGCTCGGCGTGATCTACTACAAGCAGCTAAAACCGAATGAAACGATCACGGGGATACGCTATCGGACTAAAAAAAAGGTTGAGCAGCCCACTAAAGCAAAATACGACAAATTAGAAAGTCCTACCCCACCCGCTGTAATTTCAAGACATTGCTTCTTCCGAATACAACTTGTTCCAGTCGATGGCACATGGCTTCTCTCAACAGAAGACCTCTACATATGAACAATATATATGAACAATACAAAAAACGCGTCGTTCTACCGTGCTGATATCTGAAAATTAACAGAAAGTTGGGAAAAAGTTGTGACCAGCGTTTGTATTTGATATTAATTCAAGGTCCCTAGAGTACTGCGAAGTAAAAAAAAAAAACTGTCACGAATTATTTCAATAAGCATACGTATGTACATTTCTAATTTCACTTAAATACTGTGAACAGGCCTTGCAATAATTTGTTCATTATATCCAGAAAGGACTGTAACTGCATTTTACAAAAAAAAAAGGAGACAAAATCAGACATCAGCTAAAATTGTACATCTTCTGTACTTCAGTCGGAAGTCGTCAAAAAGTTTACGTAAAATTTATTTATATGATTTTATATATATTTATAAATATTTTATATTCAAATTTATTATCTTTATGAATACTTTAAGTGCACTATAACCCAAATTCACATATTTTATGGCCAATAAATGTTATTTTTCTTTCACCTGACACGTTTTTCGCACATGAAACCAGAAAAACAAGCACACATACGTAGTTAAGCAACGTAAACAACTGACGTAAATAGCGTAGTGCAAATATTACTCATACGTAACGTTTTACGTTTACACACAATAAAACAAATAAAATCAGTTATTTTCGCCCAATTAGAGAATTACGCATACAAAGCAAATAGGCAAAGCATACTTTTAGGACAGACCTTAAAATAAACAATAAAGCAATTTAATACAAATTTCGGACAGAAAAGCACACTCAATAAATGATAAATAATAAAGAAAAACAAAACAAAAATATAGGCAAAAAATGCGGATAAGATAAGAAAAGTATTAATTAAAAGTCAAGTGGCGGCAGCAGGCCGAATATATTAAGCAAAACAAAAAAAAAAAATAAAAAAAATACAAATCAGAACTTTGCAATAAAGTAAAAAAAAACAGATTGTATTTTGATATATGATGGACAGTTGCTATTTGATATATGAGACAAAAAAATATTTATATAAATAATAAAATAATAAAATATACATATGCCTCTACTCTTGATGAGCACATGGCCAATATTTATATTTAAAGCTTCATATCACCCAAACGAATGACGGCAGAGATATTTGTTTTGAATTAAAACTTTTTTGTATTATTTTAGTAATATATCTTAAATATTATTATTTAATAATATCAGCCTATAACGAGAGTAACCATTGCTCCGAAATTAGCGCAACTTATACCTCTCTGCATAAAGGTATCCATTCATTATAGATATAAATGCCCAATTTATACAATTTCAACTATTAGAAATGAAACTTAATATATTATTGGATTGAATGTATCTCTTGTTTGTTGTGTACAAATTACTGAATAATTTTTATTTTTAATAAACAATAATTATCAAAATAAATACATTTTTAATACAATAGCGGTACTCTTTAGTGGTCACAACGCTATGAAGTTCGCAACTGTGTTGCTTCTCATTATTAGAAATCTGCAAACAACTTTTCAAAGCTATATATCAAAGATTGTAGACATATGGCGCATACAAGCACAAAGTAAGTAAGTAATATATGTAATGGCGTGCATTATCACACTGAAATGTGCACGAAAACATTCGAATATGTCAACAAAAAATAGAATAGAATTTTTACAAATTTCCCTTTTTACTTGTTTACAAGTCGTAAGTGCGAGTCAAAACATCGAAAAAGTCGGGTAAAGTATACAACAAGAGAATCAAGATTTTCAGAAAATACAAAATATTTGGTCCCATACAACATTTGGTACCCGTATCCCCTTATAGGATTAAGTTTTCGAAATCGGATAAAAACGTGTTTAATCACACAGTAATACAAAAAAATTTTGGTCCTGGTCTGAGGGGTCTGACTATGCGTAGCTTATGTTTTTGGGGTTGCTGAATCCGAATCGAAAGTCTATTTAACCCCATGACTCGTTACACTCGGGTTTTTGGGATCGCTGATTACAAATAGCCAAATAGCGAATACAATATGACGGATAACATTTAAATAATAATGTTCATACGGTCAGCAAAACAGACGGACACGTCTATATCGATTCGACCAGTTACTGCCGTACTTATATAATAAAGAGAGTAAAGTCCATTCAACTTGTTAACTCATTTACGCGACAATTGCGGCATAATTCATTGTCTGTGTCTATTTATCTATGACATACTTATTTATCAAACGATTGTAGAATAAATCAAATTAATGCTGTTATCTGTATGTAAGACATTCTCCTTAAACAGCAATAAGTCTTTTGTAAACTTTGAGTCATTTGAGGATTTTAGAATATACCAGTTGATAACACGAATTTTATTCATACAAGTAAAAGAAATACACACAAGTCATAGAAAGTTACACCGGGTTTAAAACCTTTGCTCAGATGCTTGAACATTTTATAAAAATTTCGGAGAGGTTTCCTGGAGCCGTCGGGAGAGTGTGTTTGAATAGGATACAGGGTCTGTTCTGATTGCAGCATGTCGACGTCTATCTTTCGTTGCATGTTAGAACGTGCGGCGTGCACTACGCTGAGCCTAGAGCGAACCTTGGCTGCGACAAGATAGTGGTCCGAATCGATGTTGCGACCACGTAACGTTCCCACTTATGAAACCGCATCCAAATTCATGCTAACTCTCATGTCAGCTATAGTAGATGTCACTTTTGATTTCTTAGAACAACCCTATCCTATCCATAGGATTTCTTGGATTGCGGTAATGTAAGCCTTGCATCTTTCAAGGACATCAACCAGCTGGATATTTGCACCATCCCAATGACATTCTAGGTGCATATCCGTAAATCGTCATCGTTATATCGTTTGCGGGGGTCGTCATCATAGGGTTCCTTCAGAGGCTTCCTTTGTGTTTTCATTGGAGATTTATTTTTACAGTGGCGGGTCCCAAGCCCAGCGCACCAACCCCTAATTAAGGGGATGAGGGTTTTCGCCTTCTCACCTTAGCTCACCTAACGGATCCGGACCGTTTGTTACAATAATCATTGTTGACCATTTCCAAGTCAATGACTGTCAACAACATTTCTCACAATGTGAACTTGAGCAAACGAATCCCAATCTCTAAATTTATACAATGATATAATTATGCTGTACTATGGAGCATAATAAAATGCTATGGAGATCTAAAGATAGATTCCAAGATAGTTAACACAATTCGTAATTGGTATAAGCGAATGGTAAATTAATACTATAGAACAATCTTGTCGCCTAGTTGTAAGAGTTATGTGAGGAGATTTGTTTGGATTTTCCTTAATGTTCCATTTATTTAGCCAATCTTGCATCCGATCTAATTAGTCTTTTGAGGATGTTCGAAGCATCAACAGCATTGTCTGCGCTAGCTAGGAGCAGTGTCGTCATCATAAGTTGCCACAGTAATATTGTCATTTACGGGCATATCTGCAGTATAGATGGTGTAAAACAAAGGTTCCTTAGGGTATACCTTAATCCTTAACCTTCACGTAAAAATTCCTTTGTGTAAGATACGATTTAAGCATCAAATAATATAGGACGAAAAGAAGTAATATTCTTTTCCGGTTTATTTGGTTTCGGAATTAATATAATCTCTGCACATTTTCACTGTGCTGGGAAGTGATTTCTTAGTGCTTTGATGGCAGCTGCACTAATGTTGTCTTACCCAGGAGATTTTGTGGTTTGTAGAGCTTTGATTTAACTAATCGTTTCCGCAACTGTTACATGTTTTAGTGGTAAATCCATTTATGAAAAAATTTTCATGGAAAATATATTGAAAAACAAAAAAGCTATTTTCATTTAAAAATTTTAATTATTTTTTGCCATTCCCGAAATATAAATAGTCAACCTTATTTTCAATATTCTAACTCAGACGTATATATAAGAATTTAGTTTTACAAAAACCCAATTTTTTAAATATACCTAGTAATTTTTCTTATAGTTGAATACGATCAAAACGCTTGTATTTGAAAAAAAAGTTCACTCATTTTAAGCATTGGAGAGAGATTCATCGTGAACACATAGTCTGCATCATTCTTGTGTGTTGATGAACTTCTGAAAGAAATCAAACACTAAAAAGGTATTAATTGTTTCTTTCATAAGAAATAAATTAAAAACTTGTATCTTTCATTAAAACATTTTAAACATTTTCAAATATTTTTTTCAAAGTACCTAGTAGCCAACAACCATTTTTGTATTGATATAAAAATTCCAATATGAATAAGTTTTTATTTTTATAATAACTTAAATATTTTATTGAACCTCAATGCTAAGAACTTGCATTTTATCATAATCGCTTTTATTTGTTTATTGTTAACAAATATTTAATATATATTTTGTCTATATTATCTAGCTACATATTGTACAAAATAGATAAAATCGTAGACAAAAAAAAGCTTAGTTTTTGTTTTAGCTATTCTGACTTGCGTTTACAAAATATAGACTGCGTTTATACGACACATTTCATGAATTTGCTGTTTATGCGATATTTAAAATTTAATGAAAGCAGCTCGCAACATATATCAGCAAAAGTAAATCGCAAAAATAATTTAAATAAAACTACAAAATTATATGAATTACTATTATATAATGACTAGGAATACAGAACAAGGCAAATCTACCTCCGTTGTAAATTGAAAAATCAAAAGAAATCCCCTCAATTTTATGTTTTGTGCAATCGGACTCACACAACATAATTCAGCGCAAAAAATTCGAACGGTTGCAGTGGGTTGTTCATCTTACTCGGATAGCTATAGAGGACGACCAGTATGACTGAATACTGAGAGATTTCTGCTTGCTTGGATATTGCGTCTTTTTAAGTGCTGCCATGATCGAAAGTCTGTTGTAAGATATTTTAAATACGTAAATAAAGACGAACGGAATACATGAAATGGAAATAGAAAAAAAATAATGAAATATTTTCATAATAACCAGCATTTTATTATATATCATAAAATATATATTCATATCATGAAATGTATTCTTGTTCATGAATGCCATTGTATAAACGTTATATCAAACAATATAAAATAATGATAAAATAGAAGCTATGAATCATAAAGAAAACCTATTACGATGTGCCTCATCGTGACACACGACATATTTAGTTCGATATTACGGAATGCTACTACCTAAATGAGATTAAGTACTTATTCAGCAAAACGAATGTGCAGCACAAGGTGCAAAGTGTTTTTTAACCCTTAGTGTATATTTATACACTAAAATGGACATCTATTTAAATGAAAATTATTAAAAGACTAAATAAATAGTTGAGTAGTAGATGTGGAAAAGTCGATCAAAGTTTTATAACCAGAAGCTTAAAATTTTTAAAACAAAGAGACCAATTCAAGGGCTTTGAACAACTAAATAAATATTAGGCAAATATGGGTTAAAATTACTATAGTATATGATTACTAAGAAACATGTGTAGCTTAAATCGTATACTAACATAAAAGTGTGTTCAATAAATTTGATAATGCAACAGCTTTTATTTGGCGCCTGCTATCATTACAAGACATTTAATCATACAATATTATCGATCAATAAAATATATGTGAACTATTGGAAGAATAATGTCAAAATGGTGTTGAGTAATATATATATTTTCGATTTTTTATAAAAAAAAAAGCATTTTAATGATTATATTCGTCACATACGAGTATATATGAAATAGAACTTTTAAAGTGGACCATCTTAAAATTAAGGACCATTTATATGTATATTAGAGTCGGTCAAATCCTTTGAACCCAAAGCGTATAAGAAAATAATTATTCTCTTGTTAATACTAAGAAACTTTTCCCAATAAACCATAAGTGAACAATGAATTCCTAGTTCACGCTAAATAATGTGGAAATTTTAACTAAAGACTGCTTCGGTGGAGTCACAATTTGGTCCTTATGAAGGTTATTTAAGTGTTTGTATATTGCCAGTAGCTGGTTGGGATCCTGCGTGACCTGGCACTTTCAATGACGCAAGTCGGAGAGTGACAAATGCTGGACAGTTGCGGTGTTCTAGTGTTTGCGTGCAGCCAGCCGTATTAAGCACTGCTTTCTTGCGTTTGCGGCTGCTGAAAAATTACCCACCAGAATGCCTATTAATAATCTACAGTCTCCTCTCTGGAGCTGCAGCAAGTTTTGCGATAGTTAATTGCTCGGTTATTTAAATATTATTTTGAAAATTAGGCAACTGGCTTGGCTCTTTCACTTCTATCCTACTTTAGTCCAGTACCTCCTTTACTTTACTATACAGCGTCTGTATGAAGATTGGAACATCTGTGGTCCAACCCCCTTTGCTATACTTCCTTCACCAATTCATTACTATCATATACTATCTATGCTCCGGTGGCTAATAATGTAGAAGATGTTTTTGAGGTGCTACATACTTAAACCCGCCCCCTTTCGACCCTTCCAAAAAAATCGAGAGATTTACAAACCAATCGAAAATATAAAATAATACTGGGTAAAAAATTAACCTCCTGGGCTAATACTTTATTAAATTTGGACTGAGTTTAAATGAAACAAGGAAGAACGAGTGTACTCGACATTGAGATGTCTGCCTGTAACCACATTGAAACTTCAGTTTGTATGGTATTCATATCTGGATCTATGTGGGATAATTGTAAGATAAAAAAAAAGTTCATTCTAAGCTTAACTAAACCACAACAAAATGTTTTTCTTACAAAGACCCAGAAAGAAGGAAAGATTTGTATGGGGCCTACCTCTTCTAGTGGACTAATGTAGACGTATAAATTTTTTCTGAGATGGAAGGCCTATCATCCGAAATCGGCTTAGGATAGACTAAAACTATTTAAAAAAGTTAATTGAAATTCTATAACCTTTACTAAAAATTTTGGGTCTGCACACATACATTTTTTGAGTTCTACGCGATGAGCGAACTCCAAAGTACTCAAATATGTTAAATTGTATGCCCTGTTAGAAGTAGGCGAGTCGAGATAGACATGTTCGTCCATATGTCCGTCTGGCATGAAAATCGAGATCTTGGATAATATAATAGATATAGCCTTCAAATTTGGATAATTAGATTCACCTATTCATTCTTCAGATAACTTGTGTTCAATGAATGTGCTATGGGGGGAAACATTGTATATACTCGCAAAAATTTTGTTGTGCATTTGAATTCAAAGACCCAAAATGTGCCGATTAAAGTGAGTTATAGGTCTACAAGAAATGTTTGTTAAAGGAGTAAGCCGTCAAAGGTTATAACACTAAATTTTCCATCTCGACAATTGTAGAAGCAGCACAATGTGCAGGTCAAAATTTAAGATACAATCAATCTAAATTATATTTGTGAATTTTTATCGGCAATACATATTTTCTACTCCCATAAAATATTATTTTTATGTTATGTAATAGATGCTTTTAGTGGATATTGAAACGAAAGACATTGTACGATCGCGCAGACCAGCTGAAAAAATGGGTAGATAATGAATCACCCTCCCATTACTCAATGAAGATGTACATGCAACCCAACCACAACTTGCAAATTTATGTGCATTTGATCGAGCAACCATTGCTGAAGCTTGTGAGAGCGTTAAAAATAATTCGAAAGTAATGGATGCAGTTCGAACTGTAGCCGAGTGACATGAAGATGCGATTTTCACTTATGAAAAGTTGCTTCAACGACAAAAAAATCGTTTTTTGCATAAAATTAAAATGGGTCCATTGCGACAACCCTAAAAATGGATGCAATTTTTTAGTGGAATCAAAAGGTTGAGTTAGTTAAACCTAATAAAGCCATAAACCAACACTGTTCTATTTACGAGGAAATGCGTGGATTCTTGGGTTTCCCCTACATACAAGTCATTACTCCAATGTAGAAGCAGTTTTTTGCCAGTTTTTTAGTCGTAATTATTGATAACATACGAAGAGCACACCCCGTTAAGACCGGTGTTCCACAAGGCAGCGTCTTGGGGCCAATGCTGTACTCACATTTCACAGCCGACCTCCTAGTGCCTGTCGACTTAGCACAAGATAAGGTACTGCTAGAATCCTATACAGATGATGTAGCGATGCTTTATAACTCTACTTGTGAGCATGATGCAGCAGACTATGTCTAACTTTCTTAGAAATCACCTGGACTTCGACTAAATTACACCTTGCTTACCCAAGAAAATGAAGTGATATATTTGGGTATAACATTAGACCGAAGACTGACCTGTTCTGGGCACATAAGGAGCACTGTCATCCGTTGTAGGATGAGGCAATCACAGATGTTTTGGATGCTGAACAAACGAAGCAGGTTTCCATTAAAGTGCCGTATACAATGCTGCCATTGCCCCCATGTGGAAGTACGGCATAAAAATTTGGTCACCAAAACCGTATACAGGTGCTGCAGAACAAGACACTGCGTGGTATCACGGGTTGCACGCAACTCAAGGCTTCACAAAGATCTGCAGATCGAGACGATAGAGAGTGAAATCTCGAAACACACCAGCAGGTATAGTGACAGGCTAAAGGTTAGACGCCTGTTTTTACTGTTGCCACGTGTGCACGCTATTTTCAATATTATATTGTTCATCCCAATAAAAAATCGTAGATAAGCCACTGATAGCAAAAATCCATCTAATCAAAGCTTTCAGAATATTATTAACAATTCAAAGGAACTGCTCAACACCAAACATAATTGGAACTGTTGATCTGACAATGAACCTTCTAGCTTATTTGATGGCAAGTAAAATCTCTCCTACTTTTGGGAATAATGGAAATAGACACATATGCCACTAAAAGTCAGTTTTACTTTCAATATTAGCCGGACTTGTGCATCAGTCGTTATTCAGAAAAGCAGCACCTTCCACTGATTTTCAGCGATATGCACGCTTCAGTTGCCCTCCAACAACAAATGTTCATAATCTACAGCATGGTATGGTATATGACGTAGAGTACAAAAATCCTCTTCAGCTCCCTATATAATTGAGCACTTAACTTTAATAAATTTAGCTCTATCGTATATTATTGTATGCCTTCTTCTATTGACCAAGTTTCTTAGAAATCAAGCAAATCAAATAAAGAACAAACGTAAAATAGAAAGATATGAGTATATAGAACAATTGAGTGTGGACAAATTCTAAGAATGTCAATAATAAAGTTTATAAATGCAATTTCCTTTTCTTACTTCAGTACAGGAAGTATAATATATGCCATAAACATTTTGTATCATGTGTGGCTCATATAATCATTTGTAAATAAAGTAAATTTGTACAATTTTGTGAATTCCCCAAAATTATTTGTTATACGAATATAAAAATTTCTGCAATACAAACACGACTAATGCATTTCACAGCTTCAATTGCCATACTTCTTATCAGTATATATATAGAGAAAGCGGTACGTAGTATAAATTTAACTCATTTATTGCAACGTAGTTCGATTCATTCTAGCCTAGTTAGTTGCTTATCAATGCTATCTTAAGTTGCGAAAAATCACACCAACAGATACAAAGATACAGATACAGATACATATAACGACCCGTATTCATATATAGTATTCAGGCTCATAGAATGCCGCACCCTGCTTACTGATAGCAAGCAAAATGTGCCGCTGTCAATGATAAAAGACCATGTTAAACATTTATTTAATTGACAGTTGATATTTGAAAATCAAAGCGAATAGATCGCACGCCGTGCAGAGGTTAAAAAAGAATTAAATTAAATTTAAACAGTGCGTGTCGACGAACAAATAGGATTAAAACTGGTTACTTATCCTGGCTATGACGAGAAAAAATATTAAATAAAAAAATTAAGTTAAAATAAAAATAAAAAAAATAAATAGTACAAATACAACTAAATTGAAAAAATAAATTTGAAAAAATAATGTAAAATAAAAAATTATATTTAAAAAATTAATATTTTGAAAAATAAAATTGTTAAAATAAAATAATTAAACAAAAAATTTAAATTTTAAAATTGAATAAAATAAAAACAAATAAAAAAAATAACATAACTCGTAGTGCAAAATTATTTAATTTATTTTAATTATAAATTAAATTAATATTTACAAAATGAAATTATTAAGATTTCTCTTGGTGTTAATTTTTCTCAATTTTGCAGATATTAAAGGTGAGCCCGATAAACCGCAATGGAATAATAGTGAAAAAAAAAATTTAAGCAAAGAAAAATTAGATCTCGAGTCCTTAAAAATTTAAAAACTAAAATATATTAATTTTAATAAATAAAATTAAACTGTTCAATAATAGTGTGCAAAATATTCATATTACTTTTTTTTTTTTTTTAATTGGTTTAAAAATAAAAAAAATAATTTAAAAAAAACAGGAAAAGTTTATTTAAAATTGTATTTTGTTCTAATGACTTCTGTGTGTAAAACTAAAATTTGACAGCCTGATTATCCTAATTCCAAATTTGATCAAATTTTATATAATAGATGTCAGTTTTGTCGTGTCGAAATTATGGTTGTGATCTATATATACAGTCAATTTGCAAGTTAGAATCCAAATAACTATTTCCTCTATTAAATGAGAAAAATCAAAAACGGTGATACCGAACTGTGTGCACTCGAACTAACTTTGTCTTTTGTATGTTAATCAACTTCGTGTTTATATAAATAGTGCAATTCAATGCTTTAAGTTTTCGTGGTATGATCTCGAAAATTCCCATCGAAGTAAAGAAGTGCAAAATGCCGTCGGAGCAAATGCACAACTAAACTAGTAAAAACTGTTCAAAAATTTACGCAGGATTTTTTTTTCCTAACAAACACATTAAATGTTTTCCTAGTTGGTGCATAAGCTAAGTAGTGCAAAACAAAAAGGTTGGAAATTAATATAAAAAAAATGGTACTGACAAATACTATTTCGCTCCTCCCACTTCAAACAGTATGAAAAGAAAATGGGAGGATGGAAGCGTAATAAGCATAGATCGTTCAAACTCAATTGCTTATACAATCATCACTTATCATCCGATTTTGATGATCTGGATTTTGGCTTAGAGGACTGTTTTCTCTATGCTTATTGTGCCGAAGAAATTTTTAGCTTTGAGGGCTAAACGAGTTCTCTATCTATTACCGTTTCCGAGATCCTTTCGTTCATACGGACGTTCATGGCTATATCGACTTCTCAATAACACCTGATAATGGGGTTAACTTTAGGGGGCTTCTACCTGTTACATACATATTCACAGAACCAATAGGCTCTGATACCTTCGGTACAGGGCCTACTGAATCCTAGCGGTTTAGGATTCGTTGTTTATAGCACTTCAGCTAATTCGCATGGTTTCGTTCATTTTAAATGTCTTCGGAGTCCTACATTTTGCACTAGCAACGATGCTTCTACGTTAGCATGGCAATTCGTGCTGTGTGCGCATTTGCACATTTTTTATTTTTTATAACGACCTACATCCAGGTCACTATTACGTTTGTACCATGGACATTTACGGAGCATTTACTATGTTTCGAAGTTCAATATTTTAAAATCGTTGGATGATATTATCGTTATTGTTTGAAGTACAACCCCTTAGATCCATAAGCCCAAATTGGTTGTACTATTTGTTTGTAAAAGATGAGCTTGTTAAAATTGGTAAAGGTGAACATCTATCCACCAACCATTTCATCCATCTATATTTAATGTCCATTTTATCGTACTTTTTCGTCACATTGTCATTCCAACGAAGTTTGGTGTCGAAAGTCATGCATAGATACCAAATTTGAATTCCATCTATATACAACGGGAGGAAGCGAATTTGATTATTTGTGAAGTCAATATATGTTGACATTAGATTATTAAGTTAAATCCTTCATATGCATGTCCAGATGAAATTTTCGTTTAATTGCGATTTTGAGGTTTTTACGTTGTTTCAGTTTCATCACTTCCGACTTCAAGTATTCTGGTATCACCAGCAAAAGTAACAATAGTGGTTCCATCCATGTGTGGGGATTCGTGCGTATATAGTAAATATAGCAGCCGACCTAGTATGCTAACTTGAGGAACACCTGTTTTTATGGTACGAAGTTCTGAATATTCAGCACCATTTTTAATTCTGAAATAGCGGTCAGGGAAATATGACTCTAGTATGGCAGTATATTCACTTGGAAAAATTGTTTTTATTTTATTAATTAGTTCTTCATGCCGCACTTTGTCAAAGGCTTGAGGTTTCAAAAGATTCCTCATTTATATGACTTATGCGGTGAACTTGGTCAATTGTAGAGTGGCAAGCCCTAAAACCAAATTGATGGATTGGAATTACATATATGTATTCATTTCTCGAATAATTGGCGTAATAATTATTTCCAAAATTTATTCAAAAACCTTCGAAAATATGATACGTAGATTTTTTAATTGTATTTTTAGACACTCTACGTGTAATGAATGGTATTCTCATATGGAAAAATGCAACGGAGAGTCCATAAAGTTTATATATACTTTCTGTCCCATGTCTTTGTGAATAAAAACTAGTTCCTCGATTACTAAGATATCGATTGCAATTGGAAATGGGATCTTGGTATTTTCTGAAGCTGAATATAAGTTACAATGAACGCGATGTGGTCTCTACAAAGTACCGCTCGCATACAAAATATAAAAAAGCAATTAAATCAATATTCCAACCATATTTTGTATGAAACTTTCAAACTATAGTAGTCAAAATGTCATTATTTTTGAAAAATGTATTGATCAACATTAAAAATGCGTTGTTCTTTTGTATAATACTCCATTTTTGTTAATCGAATCCCTTTTGACTGAGGTCAAGAACTGAATCTCCCCGCAAATCACCTGCTAACTATATTTACTAAATTTGGTTTACCAATAATGGTGAGATGTGACGGGAAGTATTTCCCGCCAATCTTGGCATCTACCAACCAAGTGCAATTGGCGACGTTGAGAAGCCTTACAAATTCCATCCATTTGAATATGGAGGTTAACTGTGTTCAAGACATTAACTTTGCCTTGGAGTCGTTTTACCATAAGATCCATACCGCAGCTGAGAAAGCTCACACCCTGAACACATTGGGATCTAGCCTTATGTGGGAGCTTCGTGCACTTTCGTAAAGTAAAAGGCAGTTGCGCCAGATATATATGAGATCGCAACACCCATGGGACAAATCTGCGTGCATGTAAATTAGCATAGACAGAAAATCACGAAGCCCGTTTCTAATTCTGCACTAGAGGTATCCAAAGGCAATCCGCCGGTGTCGATCTGACGGATTGTCACCAAGCGAAGCGCTTTAATCCATTCTCTCTGGTGACACCGGAATAATTTTGTCAAATTAATAGCTCTCTGGACTCCTCTCTACAAATGCACTTACCCATCAAACCATTCACCTTGCCTGAAGTGAGAAATTTATTCCTCTTTTAACTTTTGAGAAAGAGGAACAAAGCTCCTGGTCACGTTGGTATTTACAATACCAGATTGTACCGAGCTGGCACTACTTTTTATAGTGTTCATCCTTAACATTATAAACCTTAACACCCATAGAACCTTAAAATTGCATAGGAGATATGTTTCTGGAACCTTGTAGGATATTTTATTGGATACTCCAAATATTGCATTTTTAGGTAAAATTAAAAGAAAAATACAGCAAGTAGGAGCAGGTTTGATAGTTATTGGGTTGGAACATTCATTTAATATCTAATGAGAGTATAGGCGACTTCAAATAACTAATAACTTCCGAGTTCTTGTTGTCAATAGCCAGACAGACGGAAATATCTCTATTAACTTCACTTCTTTTAGGGAGCCACCTCTTTTAAAATTCCAATTTGGACACAAATATCATATTTTAATAGGATTCACACCAAATACACCGATTATATTAACAAGTTATATTTTTCTCAGATAAAAACTTTGAAAGGTGGACAGATTTGTAGGTGGCCACCGAACCGATCTCGGCATTTTGGCATTTCTAATAATTTTAACAATGTCTATAAAATTGTTTCACATTGAATAGAAGAATTTAAATATCCAATCTATCTATTGTCTCGGTTTTTATACGGAAGGCCAGACATAGAAATGAAAGTGTCTTTGGGCATCGAATTGATTTGAGACTCGATGAAACGAAAAAGCGACACTTAAAAGAGAAAAAACTTATACATATAGATATATAATTTAAACTGCAAGAGAATGAGATAGAATAGTGATATATTATTTTCGCATTCTCTTTGTGTGATGCTTCGTAGCTTTGGTGCAAGCTTTGTTCATGTCTACGTGTAATAGTGTTTTCGTATATGACGAAGCTTGTATGGTTACTCCACAAATTGATCTCAATGAAAAATAACTCTAATGATTGTCTGTCCAACTTACTAAAGTGGGAAAAATAAGTACTTGTGAAAGCAAATTGGACCATGATTATTCAGTTATGATCAATAAATAAATTAACCTGGTGTATTATCGTAATATTGTATCCAATTAAATCCAAGCTTCTCGCTGTAAAACAATAAATCTATAAATATGAAACAAAATTTTATGATTCATTTTCAAAATCGAATTCATTCACAAACATATTTTTTATCAAATTCTACAAAATTATTTTTTACGTCAACTGGCTGTTGACAATCAACAGAGATTGTTTCGAAGCAATTAACTTAATTGTATACAGTCAATGAAACTACTTACGATCGTCAGTACACTTAACTGGAGTGCTATGTCTATAATTGAATATGTATGGCACTAAAATATAAATAGGAATATTGCTTTCAATACCAAATGCGATGCAAGGTTTTCGTCCGTTCGTTTCTATGGTAGATTCTTATCAATGGAAACTATTTTTTTTCTGATGTTTTGTTGTTAATATTACTAATTCACTTAAAGAAATTGTTCAATAGTATTATGTAAAGAGCACCATATAATATTCAAAGTATTTTCTTATTTTTACAGCTGAAGATCTTATGTGTTATGTATGTGAAGGAGATCTATGTGATAATCTGGACGATGGCTTACTGCAATATTGTGGTCCTGATAAGGAAACAACGACTATACCGGCTATTACAGATGAACCAGGAACGGGACCAACAGATAACCCAGGTTCGAGTACTACAGATGAACCAGGAACAGATAATACGGATGGAGAAACAACAGATGATAAACCAACAACAGCAACGACAGATGATACACCAACCGCAACGACAGAAGGTGCACCAACAACAACAGATGATATACCTACAACAACAGATAATATACCAACAGCTACGACAGAAGGTGCACCAGCAACCACAGATGATATACCAACAACAACAGTAGAAGGTGCACCAACAACAACAGATGGTATACCAACAACAACAGATGATATACCAACAACAACGATAGATAATACACCAACAGCAACGACAGAAGGTGCACCAACAACAACAGATGATATACCAACAACAACGATAGAAAGTGCACCAACAACAACAGATGATTTACCTACAACAACAGATGATACACCAACAACAACGATAGAAGGTGCACCAACTACAACAAATGATATACCAACAACAACAGATGATATACCTACAACAACGATAGATGGTGCACCAACTACAACAAATGATATACCAACAACAACAGATGATATACCTACAACAACGATAGATGGTGCACCAACAACAACAAATGATATAACAGCAACAACAGATGATATACCTACAACAACGATAGATGGTGCACCAACAACAACAAATGATATACCACCAACAACAGATGATATACCTACAACAACGATAGATGGTGCACCAACAACAACAAATGATATACCAGCAACAACGGATGATATACCAACAACAACGATAGATGGTATACCAACAACAACAGATAATATACCAACAACAACGATAGAAGGTGCACCAACAACAACAAATGATGTACCAACAACAACAGATGATATACCAACAACAACGATAGAAGGTGAACCAACAACAACAGTTGATAGAGATTCATTAATAACAGCATCAGATGCACTGAACGCTTTTGAATTACTCGCACGCTCAAAACGCTCCCAAACTGCCCGAGCAACAGCGCAATTAATTCGTAACTATAGATCAATTGCCCGTTATGGACGGGCTGTCAATGACATGTATGCGTGTTATACCATCGATGTACCTAATGGAGGTGTGTATATTTGATTACACAATCGAATTTATATATAAAAATCCTGCTGAATTATGTAATAAAATTTTAATTTTTTCCTTTACAGATGGTGGTTCAAAAGTAAAACGCGGCTGTATTAACTATGCTCAAACGGTTGGTGCTTGCGCGGCCATTAAAAACAATTTGAATATTTCAGCGACCTTTGCAGATAATTGCAAAGCTTGTTTAATGCCAAAATGCAATGGTAGTGGAAATTTGAAAATTTCACTTGTAGCAATTTTCCTTGTGGCGCTTGTCAAATTTCTAAACTAAATTCTAAATACCTAGATTAGATTATTTGTCGTTAACTGCATTAATGTAAATATTCTTAAAATATATTTTTATAAATAAATATTAAATTATTAAAATCAAAAATCGAATTTTTTTTCGATTCTCAATATTGCAAAAAAAAAAGGTGGTATAAAAAAGGGAGCTGCAACATCACACAAAATTTCATAAACTGGAAATGTTTATGGATAAGCCGAGTTTTAAAATCCAAGTGTAGAACAGACGGATATGACTATATACATATATACGAGTTGTAATGATGTTCAAGTATACATATATGTATACGAAAATTCACCTTATATGTCTTAGGAGATTATCCGTATTAGACACAATATGCCATAGTGGGCCAATATGGAACATAGTTGGAAAAAGCTGTTTGTAGCATCTTTAAGCAAATGTTTATGTTGGTACAATACCTTTACAGAAGGCCAGAAAAATGGTATAAAACGATACCAACCTTGTGCGCACCACCACGACAACAACCGGTAAAAGCTTTGAAGCAGAGAATTATTCTCCATGAAAATTTAGGCACTTTTGCAATCGCTCTGGAAAAAGTTCGGGAAATTTTGTACGATTCGAAGATCATTATTCACCAAAAGCTCGTTCCATCGGGCGAAACAATTAATGGGCAATTTTATCTTGGTATTATGAGGCTTTGTTTCGTCGTATCCGTCGTATTCGGCCAGAATATCGCGAAGAAGGAAGTTGTCGTTTGTCGACACTTGTGACCGATTTTTTGACCAAAAATAGCATTTTGACCATCAACCACTCGCCATATTCGCCTCATTTGGCACCAAGTGACTTTTATCTGGTCGGCAAACTCCAATTATTCAAGAAAAGGCGGTGATATACTGATGTGGAGGCCATCCAAAAGGTATGCACCAACATCGTAAAGGTCATTCGTGCCAACGAGCTAAAACACTCATTTGAAATATTATTGGATAGAGCTAATAATTATTATTGGATGTATTCAGTCAGAGGGAGATTACTTTACTTCATAAAAAAAAAACAAGTACTGAAAAATCTATTCCATATTATTTCAAAAGTTCGTGAAATTTTGAGATATACTTTGTACACTACAACCATTTATTTATTAATTAATTATAGACAGCGAAAACGGAACTTAATAAATGATGATGTCTATAAGGTTCAATGCATGATGATGAATGTGTTTGATGTAAACGACCTACAAGAAATAATGTCGAGTCGATATCGAAACGTGTTCAATTTTAAACAAAAATTATACGATAACGAAATATTATGTCGATACACAAAAATATTATTTATAAAGTTGAGGTTATCGACACAATTTGAAATAAGTGCTTTGCGTATTCCAAAGAATTTGCTTTCGTCAGTATGAAAACTAGGAAGAAATAAGCAGTAAATTGTGATTAATTGCAGCAACAATATTTGCTGTGCAGATAAAAATTTAATAATTTGTTAATGTCTTTTAATAATTTATATTAATTTTTTTTTAATCATTTTAAAAGGTGCGAAAATGTTGTTTTGTTTCTTTCGGCAATCTGTACTGATCTAAATCGCTGACTAAGAGAAGACGAAGAAAATATGAAACACTGTAATCTAACTCATTCTCTCGTTAGCTAATGGCTATAGGTGTATGTATATGTTTGTCTGTTTTTAGTGTCGCTTTTTCGTTTCAAATCACTTCGAAGTTTACGCTTCAAAAATATGTTGTATTCCCTTATATAATTCAAAAATGTTTCAAAAACCTGCAATTCCTTTTAATAAATGGTTTTTTCAAAACTCCGTAAAATAAATTGTAATCTTGATTGTACGAGGTGCAATATTTATATTTCGGGAAGTGGCAACAGTAATTTCAATAGGTAAAATCTGGCAATACTAAAGCATCAAGGTACATCCCTTTGCCGAAAAAAAGATAAAAAATTTTCGCGCACGAAGCACTGCGAAGCCAACGGTTGCCTCTTTGTTCGGCCAAATGTGTTATGTAGCCACTGTTTCGCTTGAGCAACGTAGGAGGTCAATTCTGTATGGTACACGACCACATGTTTGCCTGAAGGTTTAGGAGAAATCTAACCGCCAAAGACGAATCACCCTTCACCATGACAATGCAAGCTCACACACATCGACTCACACAAGAGAGTTTTTGAGCACTCAAAATATCGAATATCATCCCGAATGAATTCTTCTTATTCCCAAGCACCAAAAATAAACTGCGTGGAGAACGTTTTTCTACGCCCGAAAAAGCTGTTGATGAGGTGCCTCAATCGGAATGGAAAATGTGCTTCGAAAACTGTTTTTTAGTAATCAAAAGTGCGAAATATGTAGAAAAATACATTTTTTTAACGAACTTTTCGAACACCCATGGATACGCCCTTGGTTACGCCATTTTGAATTTATTAATCATATCTCAGCAACATATGGAGGAAGCATCGAGAGTAATAATAAGAAGTAAAAGAGGGCTACATAAATACAATAAAACTATTTCTTTGATATATATATATATATATATGTATCAATAATTCATCTGGGACTGTACCAACTACAATACTACAATACCATATTTTGAGTTTCACCAAAAGATGGCGCTAAGTAAAAGCTTTATCATAAAAATCTTTTAGCAACATTTCAAAGAGTTAACATTTCTATCACAACAGGTTTGTTAAATAAAATTTAGAGCTTTACTAAAGACAAGAAAAAACGTTAATTTCGGTTGCACCGAAGCTCTAATACCTCAACTCAACCAAAAAAAAAACCAGTATTTATTTTTTTGGTTAGCCTTCATAAAAATTCACGTATGAGTGTTTTTATGAAATCTGTTTAATATGGTATACATCATATAATCTACCATACAAAAATATATTAGGGGCGGTGGGTTTATATGAGAGATTTTCTAAATTGTGCGTGCAACACCTATTAGCATATGTCATATAGGGAATGTCAAAACGAAACTCTACATCGAACTTTAAGCAAATTTTTAATTAAATAATGAAGTTTTTCTTACCAAAACCTTTAAGGGGCAATATATTTGTATGCAGGCTATCCCAAAAAGTTAGCGAACACATCTTTTAGTATATTTATGGAAATCGAACATCAATAAGAAACCACCATATTGACTTTTAAGCAGATATTGAGTTTAATATAGAAGTCTTCAATACAAAAATATATAGGAGTCGGTGAATTTATATGGGAGCTACCCCGAAATGTGGGGGAAACATCAAACATACTTTTGGATCTACTACATTGCGTGTCAAACTTCATAACAAACTTATAATACCATTCAAAATTGGTATATGCAAGTGCCCTACCATATATTTAATATTGCAAAAAAAGCTTTCTAGCACAGCTGTTCCACACATATTCTCACTCAAAGATGGCTCTTAACTAGGCAGCAGGTTACCTTTTTTTTTTTTGTAACTTTATCGCAAATTGAAATCGTTATCAATAAACAAATTGTGAATAGAGTAGAGATAAGTTAAGTTCTTGGATTTTAATGAACAAGTTGAAGTGAAATTGATTAAAGCTCAAACGAGCAGCGGAAAGCAAACGATTCGGAGGTTTATAATTTGGCAACCGAACGGAATTTAATTTGTTTACGGAGAATATTTAAATAAATACTATAAGCCAGTTGAAAACTTTTGTTAGAGTGAAATCAATAAAACAAAAACAAAAAATAGCAAAATGCAGTACAGCAAAACGTGCGCCATTGCGATAATTGTTTTCTTTGGGCTCTGTGGCACTGCTATATGCGATGGAGAACTACGTAAGTAGACAAATAAATATATTACATACATATATACAATAACTTTTTTGAAAAAATATTAAAATTTACTTATTTTTATATTACTTTATGCAGAATGCTATTCTTGCACTACAGATGATTGTGCCAAATTAGATGTGACCCAAACAAAGGATTGTCAGGCTAATGAAAAATGTTTTACAAAAATTGGTGAGTCAACTATTCGAAACTAAGGTGTACATGTATATGTATATGGGCTATGAGTAATATAATGATTGACACTTGAAAATTAACAATAGCTGTAGCAATGGCGAACATTCGCTTATCTAAAATATAAGCTTTAATACCTATCTATAGCGATAAGTTCGGAAATATTGACCAAATTTTCTGATAACCCAGTTGAGCTATCGTTCATTTATGAATGTAAGCAAATTGATGAAATTATTTCAGTCAAACAATGAAAACTGAATTACGTTTTAATGCATTCAAAGAAATTAATCTGAAAGTATTTTGTATTTCTTTGAAGTATTTCGCAGCATATTAAAAAAAAAAACACCTTGATTAACGAGTACAAAAATATGTTGTCACAAAATGTTTACCAAAAGTTTTATTAGTTTGCAGATAATCTTTCGACACAGTTTTTTTTTTTTTTTTTCATTAAAACTATTTTTTATTTGACATTAATTATTTTAATAGACCATTGTTTGGCTAATACTGGAAATATATACACCCTGTTACCTGCTTAACTACAATCTTCCGAGTAGTAGCTAGGCAGTTCAATTTTCTCTCCAGTCCAGAAAACACTGTATTCAATTACGATACCAGTTTTCAGCGCGATCTGTCAAACTTAGTAGCCTATTTTTTTATAATGAGTGAAAATATTGATCAACGTATTTGTTTTAAATTTTGTTTTGTGAACGAAATTTCGTGTGAATCTGCTGTCAAAAATGCGAACTTACGAGTGGTAAAAATCGTTCAAGGATGGTCGGGAGACCGTCGAAGACATGACTCGTTCTGGACGGCCTTCCAGTGAAGGAATTCGTTGCGGAAAGTAATCATATGAGCTTGAAGGAAATCGCAATCAAAAGAAAAAGCTTAAACCAAATTCAAAAGATTTTCTGACTGAGTCCTTTTGCATGATTCTTGAACTTTAATTTGCACTTTTTATTTGCTTTGTGACTATTTTACGCCTAAATATCGCACATCAAAAGAAAGGTGGAATTTGGAAACTCGAATTCTTTCTCCATAAGCATTTGGTATTGAAGAGATTTTTTATGCCCAATTTTTATTTAAAAAAGTAAAAAAAAAATACTTTATTTTTCCTGTTTTGAATAATTTTCTACAACTTAACCATTATTATTGGTTGTGTTAATTTTCAAGCTCAAAAAATGCCCAAGAAACCCATAAATTTTTAGATCAATCGGTATAACCGAATTTTCCCTCAAAATCTCCAAAGTTCAGTACTAATTAATGTTTAAAAAGCAATAATCGACCTCCTTTATTTTTTCTGTGCGATAGTTACTTTCAGAAACTGAAAAAGTGTCGTTGAATGAGAGAGAGCAGTGAGAGAAAGAGAATCACTCCCACCAAACACTGCTACAGATAGCTGCGCTAAGCTTCGAATGTATTATATGTATGTTGACACTGAACCACTTACTACAGCTTGCTTCGCTATAATATTTAAAAATTGCGAAAAAATTTCATTGCCTACCTAAAGTTATGTGAGGAGATATAACTTAAGAGTAATTCCATTGTTTAACATATGTGAACCACCGAGATATGAAGCCAGCTTATCGGCTTTTAAGCTAATATAAAAAATTTCCAAAAAAATTCGTAATTGGGCGGCGTTTTTTTGTGGGAGCAACCCCAAAAAATCGGGGTAAGACTCCTATTAATATATGTATATGAAGCGGATGTTCATAAGAAGCCACCATATCGAATGTAATGCTGATATTTACTCAAAAAGCAACAATTTTGTTACAAAAAAAATACCTTAGGAGTGCTGAGTTTGTATGTAGGCAACACCAAAAAATGGGCGTTGTATATCAATATGGTACTTTTTTATGGCTAGATCGACTCTTCTCGAGTTGATCAAGAATATTTTCTGGGGACCACAATGACTCTTTTACACACTTAATAAAATAGGGAAAAAATCGGCAGTTTCAACATAACGGTACAAAAGGACAAACAATATTATTGGTTGATTGGGAACTTATAGACCCATTAAATTTTGACAGCCATTATAAAATAATAAATCCAATAATAAAACCATGGATAAAACCACGGAAAATTGTGAACCACAGAAAAGTTTTGAAAAGTGATTGTTTAGAGGCTATCCCTAAAAGTGGGCGGGACACGACGGTGCAGTGCTACATTTTCATTTATAATCACTGAACTTCCTGCAGGATGCCTGCGGTAACTTGATAATATTGATAAGAAGGGTCCAGTTTTTTAAGTAGTTGGTTCAAGTCACTAGCTACTGCTTTGTCTAATTGGATTATGGAGTATCAGAGGATTGACCCATCACTAAGCTATCTATTCTAGTCAATATAACACTGTCCCACGAGCTAGTTAGCTACAAAGTATAAGACTATACTATTTTATAATGAAAATGTCCATGGCAAGCTGACACGTCAGGCTTTACAACAGAATGAGCAGCGTGTGGTTGCCATAGAGTTTCATATGAGCTTATGCAGCTGTGCCATTTTTACAGCAGAGCAGTGCGCCGACTCTGCATTAGGCGTGTACAGTTACAGACTAGTCCGTGCGTGCAAAATATGAGCTATCCAAGTAAGCCGTGCGCTGACTACATGGCAGGTTATACCGGGTGAACTATCAGTAAAGTCCCATAGACCCACGTTAGTACTGCAAGATACTCAAATCACTGCTTAGGTCTGCCTAAGAAATTGTTTCTCAGAGACTATACTAACTAAATATATAAAAGTATTAACTAATCGAATTCCATATCTTTGACTTTCACAGACAATGGCAAAGTGTCCCGCGGCTGCCTTGCCGTGGATGCAACATGCGTTTCACCCGCTTGTTATTCGTGTGAATCAAAAAATTGCAACAGCAATTTGATTTGCCGGCAATGCACTGGAGATAACTGCGCACAAACTGATGCCGGCAATGATCAAGTTTGCGCCTTAAACGCGCCGAACTGCATTATGCAAGTCACGAGCGAAAAGAAGATAACGCGCGACTGCGCCAGTGACGATGTTAAGGCCACCTGTGCAAAAACGCCGGATACCTGTAGTACGTGTACCGAACCCAAATGCAACAATATTATCTATCCGGCCGACCGACCACAATGTTTCCAGTGCGATGGTACCACCTGCAATGATGTCACCACATTGAGCGAAAAACCCTGTGCACTCTACGAAAAGGATGACAAATGTTATACAATTGGTGAAAGTGCAACCGCAATGACTCGCGGCTGTCAATCGGATGCCAATGGTAAATGCAAAGCTGGCAATACGGATGCAAAATGTGTTGACTGCACTGGAAAGGGTTGCAATAAGTTGCAGTACAGTCGCAAACCAAGTCTTAAATGTGTACAGTGCGATAAATGTGAAACGGTGCAGAAGGCTGAGGATGCCAAGGACTGCGTAAATGAAATACTGTACAGTCAAACCGAGTCCTGCTATACACAGCAAAAAGATGGTGCCGTACTACGTGGTTGCAATAATGATCGCGCTGCAGAACTTGGCGTATGTGAAAATAATTCTATCTGCTCAACATGTAGCGATGCTAATGGTTGCAATAGTAAAGCTGTTTCACTGGAGTTCACATGTATTCGTTGTCGCAGCGATGTAGATCCAAAATGTGACAAGGAAGCTGACAAAATGGAGGGTCAAAAGTGTGATAAGGCGAATGCTGAAGCATCAGGATGTTACTTTGGCATATGGAGTAAGTGCATCTATTAATTAATATATTTTTTCACCATATGAACGTATCACTTATATATATTCTGTGCACATCTCATAACCCAGATGACCAACATTGAATTTATATAGCCTTGTCTCTTTATTTGTCTATGTCTCTGATTATATGAGCGCCAATCTCTTCTTGACTATAAAAACATTGAAAGCTGGAAATTTTTAAAATAAAATTTCATTAAAATAGTTACGTGATTTAGATGTTCCATTATAAACATCTCTTTATATCTTTAACGAGATTCCAAAGATTTGTTTTAAGCGAAATTACCAGAATCTGTCTAATATTAAGAATTATGTTAGCTTTCAAGATCTCAATCGCAGCTGGCTTATCTGCCCACCAATTAGTCAGTCACGCATAGTGAAAAAGTCGGGCAAGTCAATGCAAAATAGAACGAAGTCTCTATTTATTATCGTTTCCGACATATATTCGTTCATACGGACGGACGGACATAGCTATATTGACTCCTATATCACTCCTCTCCATAAAGGGGGTAACTTTGGGGGTCGCCGACCATTATTTCTAGCCTCTTGCACCTTTGGTACAGGACCTAATAACGCTGCAGTCGAGTGTGCTCGACTTCGAGATACTCTATACCCCAATCAACCTTAAGTTTGTATAGGAATATGTTCTTAACTGGATCCGTCTATAATTTAAATTAGTATAAGAACATAAAATTTATCCATTCAAGTTCAACTCAAGCACAACAAAATACTTTTATTACAAAATTCAAGGAGGGCAGATAGATTTGTATGGGGGATACCCCTTTCTATGGTCCGATATGGACATGTGTTAAAAAAATTTTTTAGAATTAAAGTAAGATACACAAAACATGGCAGTTCTAGCTTAGTATCCAAATTTTTTATAATCCAAACTTGAAATATTTAACTTTTATTGTTTTCAAGTTCTTATTGTTCATAGCCAGATAGCCAGACCTCTTTTATTGGTCGATTTAGACCCTAATGGAATAAGTATTTGGATTGACACATAATATACAAAAACTAGTCAATATAATTAGTCATAATTTTGTTTCATACATAAAACCTGAAAGGTTGTACAAATTTGTATGAGGGTTACTTCTTCTAGCAGATCGATGTGAACCCAAATAGAATATTATATGATGTGTAACTTAAAGTAGAACAAATTTGGCGTTTCTAGCAAATTTACGAATATCAATAAATATTTTTTATACAAAAACTCAGAAGGCTTGCAAAGAAGGTCCGTACCGCCCTTAGGGAGAGATGGTTAGAATGTCAAAAATATGCATATTATGGTCTCCATTTTCTCTTTTTCTCAACAAACCAAATAAATAATCTTTTTGCCCCTTTATATGATTACAAAATTGGTTGTTTTTTACTATCGATCATGAAAAAATGGGTAGTGCTAAGTCCAAACGTTTACTATACGTTTAATTTCACAAACTACACATAAACTACAATATATTTTAGCAAAATCGGATGAATATTTTCGCCGTAACAAGCTTCAATAATCTTTACTCAAACAAGGAAACAAATAATATTCCAACAAATTAGACACGTTTAAAAGAAAAACCTTGTGTAGACGATCAAATATATATTCAAAAATTTTATGCGGGATTAATTCTTTCGATTCGAACATCTTCAAAAGTGATTCGTCTGATTTAAGCACAAGACTAAAATATTATAATTTTTAGAATGTTCTCACTTTCTGCAATATGTAAAAATTTTTTACACAGTACATCATAGACTTCATAAAGTATTTACATTCAGGTTCAGCTCGACAAGACTAGTTGATCTACGTCGGTCCATCTGTCCGCCTTTTTACGTGTTGCTGCATTTTTTTTTTTGTTATACATTTTTGTTAAAAATTTTAGTCCTTAGCAGATAATGGGGTAGCCTCAATACAAATCCTTCGCCCACTTCTTTATATAAGCTACAAAGTCAATAAGGTGGATTCTTATGGATGCTCGCTTCACATGCAAATACTAAAAGTCATGTACACCCTTTTTTAGGGCAACCACCATACGAATTCAACGCCCACTAATAAGTCTGTTGTATGAAATCTTCTTTATATATGCTAAAAAGTCGATATGATGAATTCTTGTGGCCACCCGCTTCACATACATGTTCTAATAGGGGTATACCTCACTTTTTAGGGTAGCCTCCCTTCAAATCCACCGCGCGTTATTGTGGATTCTTATAGTTGCCCGCTTCACACACATATACTAATAGGAGTGTCCCCCACTTTTTAGGGTCACCTCCATTCAAATCCACCGCATACTTGATTCTTGTGGATACCTGCTTCACATACATATTCTAAAAATCAAGTACACCCATTTTTTTTTTTTTTGGCAACCTCCATACGAATTCAACTCCCACTAAGAAGTCTTTGTCTTTTGTCGATTTTAAAAAGTCGATATGATGAATTCTTATGGACACACACACCCCCCTCACCCCCCTCTTTAGGGTAGCCTCCATTCAAATCCATATACTAAAAGTCATTGGTGTATTTTTGGGCCTGCATCCATACTAATTCACCGCCCACTAATAAGTTTGTTGTGTTCTCAAAATTTTAACCCCCACTTAAGGGGTTTCGTTTGAACATTTCTTTATATCACCCTTAACTTCGATTTGGTGGCTTTATATATGTATATACTAATGTGCGAACCACACGTTTTTTTACCCTGTACCTGTATTTTGAAAAAGTAGACAGACCCCATAAGATAAATATAATTTTTGATCAGCTCTCTTGTATTCAATAATCGTCCAAACTTTATTTCCTAAGGGGGATAACTGCAATATAATGCAATACTTTTTTTTGGCAATTTACCAATAAATAAAAATTTTCGTGTACAACAATCTTTAAAAAATTTTAAAATTAGATCAAGATTGAACCGCTGGAAGAGGTAGACTCCATAAAATACTGTGCTACATTTTTGAAAATCTGTAAATACCAATGAAATACTTCATTGGAGTACAAATCGGACCACTAAAGAAGATGGCACAACCCACCCCGCCCATCCTTTCCAAATTTTTTATTGAAAATATTCTTGTTTTTCTTGGGTTTTTAACTCAAAATACCAAATTGGTTGTATGTAATTTAAATTCTAAAGAAAAATACCACATATGTCCATATCGGAGCAATAGAAAATTTTCTCCCCACCTGCGATTATGTAAAAAAATATTTGTTTGTGGTTAAAATCAGCTTGAAACGATAAATTTTGTGTATTTTATACTAATTCCAATAAAAAATTCTACACGGATCCGGGAACATATCTTCTATACAAATTTAAGATTCAATGGAAATACGATTTTTCTTATATATAATCATGAACTTCATTAATTTTCTTCATTTTCACAATTTGAACCTATTAAGCAAATCTAGAACATCAATAAATCTCTATTTTTCGCTTTCAGATGATGTTATGATACGTAGTTGTCTAGTAGACGCCAGTGTACGTGTAAACTATCAGTGTACGGACAAAAATGACCCCACCTGCACGCAGTGTTCGGGAAAGAATTGTAATACCGAAGCGCGTAAAGGTGGTGCTGGAGAACTACGTGCAGTAAAAAGCAGCATACTACTGGCACTATTCATGCTTCTATTGGCCGGAGTTTCGAGTTCACATTGAAGTAATAAAAACGGATACGTGCATTATTTGCTTTACAAATTTTTATCGGCTTTATTAATCTATATATGCAATATTAATTGTTTCATTTGAAAAACAAAACGAAAATCGATTGCGTGCTTAAATTTTTGAAATAAAACGCATAAAAATTAAACCAATAACGACTGTTAATGGCAACAGCAAAAATGTTTCGGTTAATTTAGCCACACCGGCGGATATGGGCGCCTTTAGATTGTTGCAAAGCGACTCGTAACAAAAAACGCAGCGTTTGCTATTTTTGCGGCAGTAATTTCTGCCCGGCTCTGCAAGATCAACATTACAGCCACGCGTTGTGACATTCGTATCCACATTAAAGAGTGTAAAACAGCCATGAGTGGAATTGGTAGTGGAGGGCGCACAGGTCACAGATTTATCCGGACGTAAGACACAAGAGGGATATTGTTCACTGCTACAGGCATAACATTTTAGTGTTGCTGCTGGTGATGGTGGTGTTGGTGGTGGCGTTTGTGCTTCAGTTGGTGCTTGAGCGTTTGTTGTTGTTGTTGTTGTTGTTAATGTTGTTGTTGGTGTCCATTTATCATTTTCTTCAGGTTCGTGTTGCTCCGGTATTACATTATCCGCCGGTATATGTGTCATATCATTAGCTTCGGCAGAATTTTTATTTTCGGCATTTTCAGTGTCTGGTTTATTTTCTACAGTTTGTTCTGGTTTCTTTTCGCTGGATTCTGCTTCCTTTGATACTGCTGTCGGTGCATTTGGTGCATCAGCTTGATAATCCAATGATTCCTCTTGCTTCTCGGTAACCATTTCCGATTCAGCTTCTGGCATTGGCGCTTCTGTTACTTGCTCAGCTGAGTTCACAACATTGGGCGACACTGAAGTTGATATTACTTGTATTGGATCCACATCAATATCGTCCTGTCCATTGATCTGCATAAAAGCAACCAAACTTAGCCAGACAACTAAGCGCAAGGCATGCATTTTTCTAGATATTCTTTTTTTTTTTTCAAGCACCACCGGAACACAACTGCGCACGTACAGCTTTAATTCGTTATTGATTGACTGTGAAGTCTTTGTGCAATAAACGGTTCCGCCTGTTATGGATCACAATCACAAATTTTTATCGCTTTTATTTAAAGATTGATTAGCAGCACAAATTTATCTTTACCGAAGGTCACAAAGTGTTTTCTGTGCAATTTCAAGTTGAGCTCAAACAATAATTTATCTTTTAGTGATTTTCCGCCGTAATTTCGCAATATGATGTGTATTAATGCCGTGCACCTGGTTCAAGTGTTGTTTGTCAACTGACTAACTCGTTGCTTCTACAGATATAAAAAATACATTCATGTAAGTACGAATGGTCGGATGCATGGTTAGATATTTTGAAAGACAATAGCAAGCAGCAGCAGCAGCTGGACATATGTACATATACCATACGTAAGCCTGATTGTCATGCAATTAAGTCTAAATTAAATCGATAGCATATAAAGCAGTAACACAGGATAATAGGCCAACGCGTAAACATTTGTTCCAACTACTCGATTCGTACAAATGTACCTACAATATGGTATCATATTGTCATCTGACACTGTTACATGCCATGACGTGGTGGCGTGTAATAATTAATGATGAGAATATTTTTACGCGATTCATGCAAGTGAGCCAGCCAGGACATAGCAAGGCATTTAAAACTACATGTACGGCATGTGAAGTTAAGTACTAAGAGCGTAGCACTTTATTGGGGTCAACTGTAAAGTTAAAAAGTTCGAAAAAGTCAAGTCACGAAAAGCAATTTCTTGCCTAAAGTCATTGGTTTGAATCTGAATTATCAGTTAACAATTCAGATCATCATTTTATAAAATAAGACACAAAACTAAACGAAAGGAAATCTACGGAGAACTCATAAAATATGAGTGCATACGTCGTGTAATTATCTTCCGTACCAAGGTCATGGAAATCTAATGACCATTTCAGTTCTAGAATATTGTGCAAAATAATTTGCACACTTGTATCTTTTCACATGTGGGAGTTGGACTTTCTGCCAGGCGCACCGTGGTTTAAAATCTTTATAAAAAAATATGTATTTGGAGGTTTCATATTATTTCATATTACTTCTTTGTTAATGGAAGTCGGTTACCTAATAGTTAGTTAGTTAGTTAAATGGCCGTCAACCGTCTGCCGGTCATGGCCGCGTCCAGGAAAGCGTGCCAGCCTCCATAATCCTGTGCGCGCTGGCGCCAGTGGTTCTGAATGCCAAGTACGGAGAGATCTCACCATACCTGGTCATTCCATCGAGTGCCCGGTCGTCCTCTATGTCGGCGTCCACCAATCAAGTTTGGGCCCCCCATGTAAACCATGCATGCTGGAGCTTTGGAAAATCGAGCCCGACATACTCGGTATGTACGGGCATTGGCGTAGGATGTATTCCATCAGCAGATTGAAAAAATCGCACGATAGAGCATCGCCCTGCCTGAAACCTCTCTTGGTATCAAAGGGGTCGTGGAGATTTTTCCCCACCCTGACAACGCTTTGTGTGTTAAATAGCGTCGCCATGCAAAGACGGACAATCTTTGCCGGGATACCTAGTGCAGACAGGGCGTCGAAGAACTTCGCTCTTAGCGGCATGTCGAAAGCGGCTTTGTAATCGACAAATAGGTGGTGAGTATCTTTGTTGAACTCACGGGTCTTTTCCAAGATTTGGCGTAGTGTGAATATTTGGTCACTGGTCGACCTTTTTGGTCTGAAGCCACACTGATATCGTCCTTTCAGTGATTCGGTATATGGCTTCAGCCTATTACACAATACGCCCGACAGAGTTTTATTCCAATGGAAAGGAGACTTATTCCGCGGTAGTTAACGCAGACAGCGGGGTCTCCTTTCTTAAAGATAGGACAGAGAACACTGAGATTCCAGTCATTGGGTATGCGTTCATCGGACCATATCTTGCATAAACGCTGGTGCATACTTCTAACCAAGTCTTCGCAGTCGGTCTTAAATAACTCAGCTGGCAACCCATCAGAGCCTGCCGCTTTGTTATTTTTCAGCTTTTTAATAACTGAATCGACCTCGTAATAGTCCGGTTGCTCTACAATAGTGCCATCATTAACTGGTGGTTCCGGTGTCATTTCTCTTTCGGCGGCATTGTGCGCTTCATCGCCGAGTAGGTTGGAGCAATGACTCGTCCATAATCTCAGTGATTCCTGTTCATCCGTTACCAGATTTCCATTCTCATCCTTACATAAAGTTACTCCGGGCTTAAAACCTTTAGTCAGACGCTTGACTTTTTGGTAGAATTTTCGAGCTTAATTTCTGTTACGGAACATCTCAACATCCTTAAACTCCCGCCTTTCTTGCTCCTTTTTCTTGCGTCTGAAAAGGCATCTCTCCTCTCTCCGTTTCTCTCGATATCGCTCTCTAACAGCTCGCGTTGCTCCTAACTGCAGAGTTCGCTGATAGGAAGCGTTCTTCTCTGCAGTAGCATTGCGACACTGTGAATTCTTCACAGGTTTTGTATAACCAATGACATCCTTGGCAGCCCTATCCATGGAGCGGGTGTTATGTTTCCACTGCTCACATATATCTCGAGAAGACGGTTAGAATTCCCGGAGCAATCGGGAGAGTGTGACGGTCTGTTCTGATTGCAGCTAGCTGACGTCTAGCTTTCGATGCATGTTGGAACGTGCGAAGTGCACTACGCTGAACCTAGTGCGTACCTTGGCTGCGACAAGATAGTGGTCCGAGTCAATGTTGGGACCACGTAACGTTCGCACGTCCAACACGCTTTATGCGTGCCTTCCGTCAATCAGAACATGATCAATTTTATTGCGTGTTATTTGATCTGGACTCAGCCATGTAGCCTTGTGGATGTTAAGGTGTTGAAATCTGGTACTACTAACTACCATGTTCCGACCTGCGGTGAAATCGATTAGCCTCTCTCCATTATTGGAGGTAGTGTCGTGAAGGCTAAATTTTCCGACGGTTGGGCCAAAGATTCCTTCCTTTCCAATCTGGGCGTTGAAATCGACAAGCGCTCATAGAACTCATCTTTAGCATCGTCGTCTTTCTCTTCCGTCGGGGCGTGCGCACAAATCAGGCTAATATAAAAATATTTAGCCTTGATGCGACGCTCGTCAACAGACGTGAACCTGGAGACGAGGTCACGTAGTTTCCTACTCACCACGAAACCACATCCAAATTCGTACTTACTCGCATCGCAGCTGTACTCCAATAGGTATCTTCAAAGACTAAGCAATCACATCAACCCACTTGCAGTTACTATAATGGACGAACTAATGGAATAAAACGATTAGAAATATATCATGTTGTACTCTATGCAAAAATAAGATCAATGGATCTTATTTACCTCTGCCTATTTGTTTTTTAGATAGATTATAAATAAACAGAGTTGAAAAAAAACCATGCCGTTAATCGTATTCACTCTCTGCACAATATGGTGATAATGCAATCCAAATATTATCTAAATTATAATATATTTATTATAAAAAAAATTATTCAAACAAAGAAATCTACATTAGCTATCTCAAGTGGCTGGTTCGCATTGTTTCATTGCAGCCAATTCTAGCTATTATTTGTCATATTTGTGATAATTCATTTAGTTAGTTGGACAGTTTGTCAAGTTGTTGTTAGCATAATGCACATTCGCACGCAGCAGAAATTTAAACGGCTTGTCATTATATATGCTATATCCGTCATACTGCTATTAGCCTGTAAGTGCATAATTTTACTCGTTATTTTCCCAGAAATAAATTTCCGAGCCATTATTGATTTTCGTTTAGCGAGTTTTTTGCATTTGTTGGTGTTTATTTTTAATGCTAATGCTACCCGTGTTTTTTTTAGCACCATGCTCTGCCATTACCTGCTATCGTTGCGATTCAATCGCTATGGAGGAATGCGCCATGACACTGAATGAACTCGACATATTGCCCTTTGTAAACTGTCCATCGGAGTTGACATGCACTATGTCCATTGGTATGTAGTATGAAGTATATATATATGCATTGTCTCGTCAATAATCTTATCATTGAGTAAATCGTTCGTTATTTTCAACGAAATGATAGTAGATTAAGTACCGTTGTGTCTTAACTGATTATAGATTCGCTTCTAAAAGTCACATGAATTTATAACTTCAGTGGAATAAAGTAAATTGAGTACGTTAGTTAGAATATAGAAGAAAGAGCCGATTTTATGAAATATATAATACGTGTTGGAGACCTTATAGAATATAATTACACAAATACATATATAGTTGAGTCCATGTCCCTCCGACTGTTTTTATGCTGCTATGTGTGTGAATTCGGAAACTTGTCATTCAGTTCGCATGGAATCGGTTTAAAAACCGCCCCTCCGGCCTTGATCAAACTGCATAAAGTGACCTTCTTCCGATCCTATTAACGCGTATACCAAATATCAACATTGTACCACAAATCGATGCAAACATATGTCGAAATTTGTTTATCGCTTCTATGTTGGGCGGGGCATCGCCCTCTATAAATTTTATTAAACTTATGATATGATCTTCTCCCGGTCCCATTAAAATTTATACCAAATATCATCCCCGTACCTCAAATAGATACTAAGATATTTCGATTTTTGGAAAGTCCCGTCAAAATCGGTTAAGCTATTTAGGCCCTGTACCGAAGGTACAAGAGCCTATTGGTTTTGTGCAAATGTATGTAACAGGTAGAAATAATAATCGGAGACCCCCCAAAGTTACCCCCATTATGGTCAGGAGCGATAGAGGAGTCGATATAGACATGTCCGTCTGTCCGTCTGTCCGTCCGTATGAACGAAAGGATCTCGGAAACGGTAATAGATAGAGACTTCGTGTTTTTTGCATTCGACTAGGACTGCTCCGGAATTTTACAAGTTTATTTTAAAAACTTGCCACTTGTTTTGAGATAAGCGCGTTCAACCAAACAAATCCTTCAAATTTCTAATAATAATATAGATTTTATGGTAGAACTTGATGTCTCTAAGTCTAATGTAAGTCAAGATATCAGTCTAGCAACTCATTTTTTGGCTGACCTAAAATAAAAGTTTTTTTCTCTGTATTAGGTGCCACATACCATGGAATGTTAGACTGATATCTGTACCTATTCATTACGAAAACTTTTATGTATGTCACTTACGTTTCTAATCTGGCTCGGGTTATAAGCAAACCTCATCAGTTCCATAACCAAGAAATGATTTAAATCCCTCGAAAAGCAAGTAGCTACAGCGAATACTCGGTTCATATAGTGTCACCATAGACTGTGAGCGAAGTAAGAAAGAATAGAAAGCAATTTTAAGTATCATAATAATATATCTTCTGTACAATAGAAAAATATTTTTAGGTTATTTAAGACAATATATTTTCTGCTATAATGTCTGAAAATGTTCCTAGTCAAAGAGTTTCCGACCAAATCAATCGTAATTAGCAGCCGGTTTTGAGTCTGACCAAAGCCAGAGAACATTTACATATGTTGCTTGCATTCTCTATCACACAAAAATGCAAGCCGTGGAAGTTTGTAAATTCACCAAATTTCAAAAAAAAATGTTTGCCCTCTTTACAAAGGCGGCATACGAAAAAATGCGTCTTACCATAAGCCTGAAGAGACCGACAACGAAGCTTAAGATGAGTTCTATAAACGCTTGAAACGACCATACGAGCACTGTCCCAAACGCGATGTCAAAATCGATTTCAACGCCAAAATTAGAAAGGAAGGAAGGAATCTTTGGCCCAACCATCGGAAAATTTTGCCTTCAGGACACTAATTCCAATAATAGAGAGAGGCTAATCGGCTTTCGCCGCATGTCGGAACATACATACACCAGATTTCAAAACTTAAACATCCACAAGGCTTAGTCCCGATCAAATTACCGCAACCAAATTGATCATGCTGTGATTGACGAAAGGCATGCATCAAGCGTGTTGGACGTGCGAACGTTCATGGTCCCAATCAAAATGTTACGAAAACTAGACGTCGGCAAGCTGCAGTCAGAACGAACCGCCGAAGCCTTCTCAAACACTCTCCCGACTGCTCCGAAAGACCGATATGTGAGCAGTGGAAACATAACACCTACTCCATGGATAGGGCTGCCAATGAGGTAATTGGTTACATAAAAGCTGTGACTAATTCTTGGTACGACGAGGATGAAACGGCGTTGGAAGTCTGTGAGAGGAAGATTCTTCGCAGGATATTTAGACCTATTAGATTCGGCGACGTGCTCAGGTCCCTTATGAACCGCGAGCTGTATGAACTATTCGATTAGGTTGACATAGTCCAGCGCACAAAAATCCAACTGCACTGGGCTGGTCACCTTATTCGATTGGATGCAAGAGCTCCAGTACGCATGGTTTACTTAGGGGTCCAAACTTAATTGGAGGACCACACAGTAAATGGCAACCTGGCTTGCATTGGAATATCCAGGAATGAAGGGATCTCTCCGTACTTGGCATTCAAAACAACTGCCGCCAGCGCGCTCATGACTACAAAATCTGGTACGCCTTCCTAAATGCGGCCATGACCGAACGACGATTGAAGGCTACCTAAGCAAGAAAGAAATCAATCATATTAATGTACTCGAAACCGGGTAAGGCTAAACTCAAGCGGATGCCTACAGACCGATAACCATAATTTATTGTCTATCCAAGTGATCGACCGCGAGAATTAGTCCAGACTGACAATTTCAACGTTATCTGCGACCTCACAGGGACACCTCACAGCAAAACATCTCACAATTCTTAAAGAATGGTTGGCCGACTGACGGATTAAAATGAACAAAGCAAGCAAGCACGTTACTGCCACACTCCACAGAGGTACTTACCACACACTTGCTGTAAGCAAAGTTTCTAGGCCCAAAGTAAACGATAAAATGCATTTCTGGAGGCATCTTAAAAGACAACTCTCCAAAACAAACTATAACCGAATAATCTTTTAATAATCCGCGGTCCCCATTTAACATAGAAGATCTCATTTACAACTGTGTAATAAAGCCGATGACTCTCAACAATGAAGTAGAAGACCCTATTAAAATATTTTATTACAATTGACACAAAATACACTAAATTCAGTATTTCTAGCTAAATTTAGAACAATTTTTTTTTGCATTCAAAAACCCAGAAGGGTTGAACAGATTGACATGTGGTCCACCTGTAGCAGTGGTCAGATCTTGTACTATAATGCTTTACAGAAGGATTTAGTTTGTAAATTTTTTTAACGATATGTGATCCGGCAGTGAAGAAGCTTATATACAATAAATCTCACTTAGACAAAAACAATCGACTACAGTATTCAGACTTAATTATATGTAGTTTGAAATTCAGCTGATTTTTTAATATTAATATTTTTTTTAATATTAGATTAAGATTTAAACATATAAAAAAATCAAATTTTATTGCTTACAGTTGATACAATAACATATCGCGGCTGTGGCAACCAGACGCCTTTCATCGGCGCAACATACAGCAAAACTTGTAGTGAAAATCTTTGCAACAAAGGTACCTATCCGCCGGGACGACTGAAGTGTCATCATTGTACGGGTGACGAATGTATAGGTAAACCAGCTGGTAAACCACGCCCATGTCGTTATCACCACGAAGTAGATAAATGCTATACGGAAGTGCGTAGTGCCACAGAAGTTTATCGCGGTTGTGTCTCCGACACTAACCACACTATCACCGGCGATACTGTAGACTGTGAGTACAATGGATGTAATGAAATGCCTGGCGCTACAACATTGCAATGTGTGAAATGTGATTCAAATGATGGGCGTGGTTGCAAGATGGATCTATTCTACATCTATAGCGGTGCCTGCAACATAACGCTTTATGACACCTGCAGCGTGGACTCGCTGCTGACGCATAAGCAATCATGCTTTAGCTATCAACGTGAAAATCACGTAGTGCGTGGCTGTACTCCGGAATTACCTGACGAATTGCTTAACGACTTGGAGCGTGTTGTCGAGTGTGATAGCCACGATCATTGCAATGCAAAGTGTACAAATCAAAAGCGCTGTCTGAGCTGCGATTCACTAGCCAATGAATCGTGTCTCAGCAATACAACGAAAATAATAGCAAGCACATGCGGCTCCGCGGAGGCATCGTCCTGCTATGCATGCGAATATAATGATTGGTCTATACAACGCGGTTGTGGAGAACAGCCGAAACGTAATGATATAACGCGCTGCTATGAATGTGATACAGTTGATGGTTGTAATGCGTTGCCCTTTATACGTTGCTATCAATGCAACAGCGATGATAGTACAGGTTGTGCCACTTGGGAACGACCAGGTGGCATATTTATTGAAGAATGTCAAACGCCGGCAGCAAATTGTTTGATAGCAACTTTTCAAAATGGCACAACGCTACGCGGTTGTCAACGCAGTGACTTCAACTGTACCGACGCTGGCATAGAACAGTGCCGCAGTTGTGCGGGCAATTTCTGCAACAAAGGTGTCTATCCAGTGCAGCGTCTGCGTTGTTATCAATGTGCCAGCGGTTCTGCTTGTGAGCAGTTGACGTCAACGGATCCAATACCGTGTGTACTGAAGGGTAATGAGCCGACTGATATGCAGCATGCCTGTCTAGAGTATTATGATGCCTACAGTGGACAGGTGGTGCGCGGTTGTCGTTCGAATGCACAGCTCTATTATGAGTGTATGCTACGCCATAGCGGCGGTGGTTGTCATCTCTGCTACGAAGATGGTTGTAATGCAAGTCCCGGTGATGAATTACATAGTAAATATTTACTTACGTTGTCCAATGTAGAAGCGAATAGCTTAGCATTGATTTCGACAATGAAATCGGGTGCTGCCGTTGGTATGGTTTATAATGTGTACAGCTTACGTTTAGTGTTGTTATTATTGCTTTTTGGGCACATTTACGCATTTATTTGCTAAAAAATAAAATATTTTCTTTTTTCTACTCATTTGGACTAGCGCTATTTGTTGTTTACTGTTGTAACTATTGTCTTCTATTGCGCAACATCCAAACTGCTCTTGCTGTTACCACTTGTTTGATCCGGTGGCACATAGCCCATGCTCAATGCCTTGCCGCGATGATTAAAAGAATAGAAAGAGGGCAGATTACCAAGTGTATCCCATGATTTCTCTTGCATATCCACAGTGGCACGTATCTCCTTAAAATTGCCTACAATTTGTATAATATTGTAAATGACAACGACTAAACTGAAGATGGTCTGCACTAGAATCTATAAAAGAAATTTAAGCGCTATTACAATAACATAAATGCATAAAATACGCTTCTAATACACACATCCGCCGGCAAACTATTCCATTCTTGTTCCGTCAGGCGTAAGTAGGTGCGATCTGCGTAGTTAATTGGAAAAAAAATAGTTTGTAGATATTCAAAAGTTACATATTTTCGTATACTCACGGTGTGCCGCGGAGAATGCGGCATGCGCTAGACTGATAAAACCAAGTATCAGCAGCAGCTTATTTAAAAATACTGTCGCCATTTCGCTTTTAAGTTTTTAATTTATGATTTTGCTTTTGCACTTTGTTCAATTAAGCCGGCCAAATGTAAGCACAAACTGTGACTGTAAAGAGAGACAATATTTATTTGTTAATGCAGACGTTTTTGTTAGTTGCGCAGCAAGTAAGTGCATACTTACAGCTTGCTTTTATTTTTAGTGGTATTTTTCTTGTTATGATTATTTAAAAAACTTAAGCAAATGCTGCACAAAAAAAAAAGAAATTGTTTCTTACTGTTTTACACTAAACAGATGACTGGCAAGTAGGTGATTGGCTTTAATTAATTTAATGAGATTGGCAATTTTCGTGCAGTCATTTTCATTTCCGGTGTAACTTCCGTTTATGTTCAACAAATCTACTGTGAATGTTGTGGCATGTCTGTATTATTGTGAATTATGCGTGTTAGAAAAAGTTTAAAAATATTTAATTCTAATTTTTATTTTTATTGCAGTTAAAGTAGCAGTAAGTAGCAGTAAAGTAAAATAAAATTTAAATACTTGGCCGTGATTTAAAAAAAAATGTCTAAAATTACGTAGATAGATGCCTAATTCACACACAACAATTAAATTTGTATAAAACTGACTACGCCTTTGCGAATCGTTTATAAAAACTAATAAAACATAAGTTTTATGTATAAAAAAATTAATATGCTAACATTCTAGTTACAAAAAGCTGCTAAAACAATGTAATATAATTCTTAAATAGCTTTTTTTTATTTTTAATTCGTTTTTTCTTAAATTTAAATTTAGTCTTTGCGCGCCCAACAATTTTCCATCTCTTTCTTTCTCAAGCATGCTGTTCTAACATGTTGAATCGAACATGTCATACTATGAGCACTGTTGCCGTTTTAGCCTTTGTCCCACTAGATTTAGCTTTTTTAATAGTCTTTACAGCTAATTTGAGCAAAATGTTTCGAAACATGAATCCATCAAACAATTCAGAGACGGTTCAGCAGTTTTTATAATGGCCAGGTTTACACCGTGTTCACTTGCTGACGAGAAGTTCCTCTTCTAATGGACTTTCCAATGAGACCAGTCTGTCCCGAAATCATGGGAGACATACGGCATTTGTCTAGAAACAAAACCCCGGGTCACGTCAGAATTTGTCATAATACTTTAAAGTCATTGCCAAGGAGTGCGCTCCTCGATTTGACGTTAATGTTGAATTTCCCTAGCAAGTGGAATATAGCGATGATCACTATGATCCATTAGCCTGTCAAGCCTCAAGATATTTCTAGCTCTTATCGTCCCAAAAGCCTACTACCTTCCCTGTCAAAGGTTTGGGAAAGAATTTGTGCGACGCGGGTTTCAGTGCTTGGAGTCTATCAAAGGACTATACCTGAGCATCAATTTGGTTTGCGGCGTGGTCATGGCACCGTTGAGCAAGCTCGCAGGTTAGTGAACCACATATTAAAGGCTTTTGATGAAAAGGAGAACTGCAATGGAGTTTTTGTGGGCGTGCAGAAAGCCTATGTCTTTTAGCGAAATCAAGTCTATCCTTCCATCCACTTTCTACTTGATGATACGGTCTTACTTGGAAGAACGTCATTTTCAAATGAAATTGCGAGAGACGCACTCAACTGTCTATCGCGTGAAAGCCGGAGTTTCACAAGGAAGTGCGCTGGAACCGTTGGTGTACTCCTTGTTTACTGCTGATCTCCTTGTTCCCGATGTTGCAATTCTTTTCAAAGCTAAATGCGAATACAAGACAGCAGACGGGTGCAGGATTATGTTGCTGGAGAATTATGCCAAGCGATGGAATAATAAACTAAATGCAGGGAAGACCATAAATGTGTGTTTCACACTGAGAAAAAATATTTGGCTTAACAGCATAGTCCTCGATCAGGCAATCTAGGTCAAATACCTAGGTGTGACGCGACGTCATGTGACGCGACGTCTTTTGAAAACTTATCCCATATAAAAGACAACACCGGCAAACATGCCCTCGACTGAGACACCATCGACTTCAATAACCAATCCGGAATACATTTCCGTTGCCAACCGTTGCTAAAGTCTGTATCGACGAGATCTGACGCCGGAAATTTAAAAATTTGATAAAAACAAAATCCACAGAGCTGTATCTAAAGCTCGGAGAGAAACTTCAAAAGATATTGTTATGAAAAGCATTTATTTTGATTAACGAAAAGACAAAACTGTGATAAATGAGAAAATAGGGCATCATTACTATAGCAAAGAAGTTTCAGAAAAGCACATCTCTATCTTAGCAGAACCTGGATACATTTATTTGGAACACACAACGCAAAGGAAATTCTAACGTCGATCACATCTTCATTAGAGGGTCAAGGTTGGAATTTAGATGACGTAATTTGCGTTGGATGCGAAGGAGCTTTGATTAACACCGGTTGGAAAGGTGGCATGATTCAATATTTAGAGGAGTATTTTGAGAAACCTTTATAATGGTATGTTTGTATGCTTCGTCATTTGTTGTTGAAGAAATAAGTACGTTATGGATGGACCTTGAAAACATGGTAAAAGAAAAGAGTTTGTAAGTTCTTGACTTTCCTTGTCACATAAAATCTGTGGAAAAATTAGACAGCAAACAGAAGACTAACAAAGTGTTACTGATGCTACTTCTAGACTTGGCTTTATTAGTACCAGATTGCAATATCGAGCAGAATTGCCAAATTTTGACCACAACAAAAATTTAAAATTTAAGTTTTTGTCATTTATTATAAGCTTTTTTAGTTTACTGTATTTTATTGTTCTTGTTTCATTGATTTCAATAATAAAATACCTTTAAAACTTGAAATAAATAGATTCCGTATTAAAATATCAGCTTTTTTTTGTAGCTGATTTTCGTTCTATCTTTTTAGCTCCTATAAAAACGGCAACACTGATACTACGGCATACAAAATGCCTATTTATCGTGTTGCAACCCATTTGTTTCATGCATACAAATTTTTAATATAATTTAACAAATAACTGATAAAACAAAGTAAAATAATTAATATTTCTTCAATTTCGAATTTTTTGATTATTAATCCATTTATGTAAGCAATTTATGATTTTAAATTCGAATATTGCGCGCCAATTCGCCCAAGCATGTCGCTCTAACATGTTGCATCGAACATTGCCTGCTGCAAACACGTTGGAGTCTCTAAAGTGTCAAAACGAAATGGAAACGAATGAACGAATGGAATGGAACGGAAAGAGAGTTAACAGAGTTTAATTTCGAATTGAATTCACTACGAAACGAAACTCTGAAGTGAGAGGTTGTACGCGGACGGCATAAAGACAAAAATTCAAATAAATTTTGCGCGCGTTTGAAAACAATTTTTTAATAAACAAAAAGAAAGAATATATAAAGCAAAACTAATAAATATTAAATTGTGCAAAATAAAACAAAAAAATAATAAACAACTTGTAATTACGACACTTGTGTATCTCTTATATATACTTACAATTTCTGTGTATCCTTTTTAAGGGTGTGTTTTCTTGTGCGTCGTAAACAAGACAATAAGCAGCCAAAAACCGACAAAAAAAAAAAAAAAACGATAACAAAAAATTCCAACGCAGTCGCCTGTTGTAATTTTCTGACAAACGAAATTCTAAGTAATTAAATACTTGACAACAAAGTCGAGAGCAAAATGTCTGTCTCCTCGAACGCATCCTCTGCATCATCATCGGTTTCCGGTGTACCAATAACGAATAACGGACGACGTCCTTCATTGGGACGCAATAGCAGCAATGATTCGACGAGCACCAACACAACAACGGATACCTCCGAATTGACGCACATTCTGAATCGCCGCCAGGAGATAATGGATTCGCAGGAAGCTGGCATTGAAGTGCCGCGCAGCTTTAAGGTGGTCAATGTCTATACGGAATTTCATGAATTCTCGCGCAAGCAGATTAAAGACTATCAGAAGACATTCAATACGTGAGTAAAAATTGTTTAATATACATAGACAGATTAATATATGCCGCCCACGCAGTGCAGATTTTTAATGTCATGCATCCTTTTACCAAGGTCGCTCGCCATTTTTGCTGCTGTGGCTTTTAATTTTCTTGCATTTTGTTGCATTTTTTTGTTTGTTTGTATGAAGCCGGTTGCTGCGCCCACTCCACTGCTTCTTTCAATTCCTTTTCGTTTGCTGTGTTGCTTCCCTTTTTTTTTCCTTACGTGCACACCTGCTCTGCACTGCACCGCACCATTATTCTAAGATGTGCAGCAAGTGCAGTTTTGTGTACCTTTGCTTCGTTTTCCACTGTCTTGTTCATCTTCTTCTTAATCGCATCTTACTTTTTCTTCTCTTATTCGCTAATGTGTTGCGCTGATAAGCTCGCCTTGGAAAGGTCAAATTTAAACGTTCGAGTGAGTACGAGAGAGAGTGTCAGTCAGCATAAATAAGAACTTTTTCGTTTACACATTTCCTCTCTTTCTCTCTCTGTATTAGCTATAATTTAAATTAAATTTTAATTAAATATATTTAGCATATCATTGCGTTAGCAACAATTCATAAAAAGTTAAACGCTACCTCATTATGTTAATAAACTGCTTAATTAGCAGTTAAATGTGCGTCACGCTATACAAGTGAGAGAAAGAAAGAAAGATGTAGCAGTAAACAACAAAAGTGATGCAAGGTGTAGTTCGAAAGTTTAAATTGAAATAAATAAAGTATGGAAATATGGAATATTTTATAATTAAATCAATTCAGTTAAATCAATTCAGTCGCTCTCAAGAACTTTTTGAAGGAATTTATAGGTAACTTTCATAAAGCTGCTTTTCCGTGACGTTGTAAGCACCCATTTCCAAAAAATTATCGAAAACAGAGAATTTCTATACCGATTGCCGGTCATGCTTTACTAAATTTATGATTTTGAATTCGAATTTACCAAAAAACTAATATGCCTCACCTATGTATATATACTACATATATATATATGTATAAACCAAAAATCTCACCATGCTTATTTCAACATTGTTATTCCACCATGCAGCAGCAACAAAAACAATAGCATCTGTCACTTACTCACAAGCACTAATTCTTTATGTTTCAGACTCACAAGCCAATGCTTTTCCCCTCTTGAATTCCGTTTCACTTTGCACATTCATTTTCATTTTGCACTATTAAAGTTTAAAATGTGCTATACACACACACTCTTTAAAAGATGTTAGGTGTGCTACGCGAGCATTTTCCCTTCTCCTCCGTTGTGTATTTTCACTTTCGGATTACTAGAAGGAGTAGTACTCACACAAATTTGTCGCTTATTGAGTGCTTTCCAAGCTCTGCTTCAAAAATATTTTTAAACGAAAATCTTTTTAAACGCCTTCATCCCGTTGCTGTTTAAATTGTAAACAAATAATCATGAATGTCACCTTTTTCTTCGACCAAATTATAAGCCACTTGAAGGCTCATATTAAACTGCTTATGCTGGTCAAAACACCATAAGACATAAAACTACTTCTCATGTCTTAAGTGCTCATGTCTTGAAGCTCACATGATATTAAATTACAGCTTTCAGGAATTCTCCAGACATAAGGGTTTGCCCACCACAATCCTTTATTCTTTTTAATGAATCGAATAAAATTACTTCGAGCAAACATTCGCTTCGTTGAAGAAAATATAGATTTGTGATGGGTAAACCCTTATGTCTAAAGATCTACTAAAATATGTTACTTGATGTCTTGTGGGCAAATTTCTGGGACTTATTTAAAGCAATTTCAATACTAAAAGCTGTAATACAAAAAACTGAGCATAATTGAGTATGTTCCTCTTAGACCACGAAGATTTAGAGGTACATGTTTCCGACTAAACAAATCGCTTGCAAATTCGACAATTGGAGAAAACAATTTTGACGATGGAACAACAACGCATTTATTTTAAATTATTTACACAACGTTTTTAAATAATAATATTCTGAGCACTATTGAAGACCGTTGTCCTAATTAGTCAGTCATTAAATCAGCTATAAAGGTATTTGTTTATTAAAACACATAAGCCATGGGGACATCATTGAACGACTCACCAATTTTTTAGTGGTTTTCAAAATCGATTTTATACGGCGATCGTCAATAATCTATAATAACCAAGTTAATCTTTAGCCGGTTTCAAACGAATGTGTTCATATGTCTATAGATTTTGTAAGCCCATTTATTTGTTACTTTCAGTAAGGATCATCTGAGTGATGCTTCAAATGCAGCAATAAGCTTTGAACGAGTGATATTTTTTCCTACTAATCTTCGAAACCATTGAAATAATCTTTGCCATTTGGAAGTGGAAACTATTTTTCATACTAAAAGATATTTCCATGCAGATAACTTTCCACGAAGCCCAAATTTTTGTGCCCAAATACTGAAACTACCTAAACTACACAACTAGACCTTGTACATAATTCATCTTCCAACTTTCGCACTCTTTTTCTGTCTACCGCTCGCTACACGCATCAGCTTCAGTTAATCCGTCTGCTCAAGTGGCTAGACTCAATGGAGCATGACTCAACGACGGTGCAGCGGATCGGGGCAAAATTGGATTAACGTGTAGCTCGTCGAGTAGTAACGAAAAGAAGTGAGGAGAAAAACTGAGGAAGATGCAAGCTGAGCTCTGAGTGTTAAAAAGTTTTAACGATCACTTGAACACACTCAGTGCAGCGAAGTCTTACTCTTCTTTGGTGTTCGGTTGCGGTTTATTTCGTTTATGGGCTGTTATTGTTGTTGCCATTTTTCTTTATTTTCTTTTGCATTTTCATTTCTTTGTGTTGTTTTTTTTTTGCATGTGCAGTGGTGCAATGACTCAAAAAAATGCATCATCAGAGGAAACTGCTGCTGTGCATCAGCTACATATGACAAATAGTCTCCCTCGCTGTTATCTTCTGTTTTTTTGTTTGTTTTTTTTTTTTTTGTTTCTCACATTTCATATATTTCAATTATTTATTTAATTTATTTTTATGATGTTAAGCATTCGAGTTATACGGCATGATTAATCGTTGTTATTGTTGTTAAAACTATGAGTGACTGATTGAATGCGACATTGATACGGCAAGTGTGCCGGCGACATGAACTCATTTCATTTTTTTCTGTCATTTGATATCAGTTTTTTGCCATGTCAAATTAAAAAAACTCGAAAAGAAGTATGGAAATTGAAAAATGTTTTTTTTTTTTTTTAATAAGGTTGATCAGAAAGCAAATGATTAAGTCGAGTTTCTATTATAACTTTGCCCAATTTATGATGAAATGAATAAATTTTTGTATAAACGACTCATACCTCTCTTTTTTCTGGGACTATGTTCTACGTTTTGGACCAACAAATGTTTAAAACTTATCGAAAAGACCTTTTTGGAAATTTAAAAAAGGAAAGCCGGTATAAATTTAGATTTCTACTGAAATGGCAAATGCAAGTGAGAACCTTCACCAATATACTCGAACATATAGCATCTCCGATTTTCCACTTTTCGTCAAGTTTTTCTAAAATTGGACCAGTAACGATTTCAGTATATGCGATAAGCCAATCACTTGTACATATTGGAAAACATATATTGGAATACTTGGAATAAATCACTCTGTCGCGAACTTTGTATAAAGATCTTGAACATTAAGTCTAGAACTAAACGCTTTTCATCATTTAAAGTGCCGAAATTAAATCGATTGATCTTTGCAAAGGTTTGAAGAACATTCCAAACTTTTAAAGAAAATTCATCTTCTGTGTTGAAGTTTATTCTAAGTTAAATGGCTTAACACAAAAACGGACCGACTTGTTCTTCAAGAGACTCCATTTTATCCAAAAAGTGTCCTTGTGGCATACATTTTATAGTAGAAGTTTGATAAAAACATATTTTTACATCATTGAAAAATATCTCCTTGTTACGGTCAATAGAATTCGTTATCGTGCCATGTTGGTAGACTATTATTGACCTGAATTGGATAGACTTGACATAAATGATATGTGCCAACGTGATGGATGGTCATCTAGCTGGTAAAGGAATTGATCTATTAAAGCGGAACAATTTTGGATTTCTTGTATTTCTTTCTGTGGCATTGCGTTGGCTTGCCAATGGATGTTCCACCGGCAATCATACCTCTCTTTTTTCTGGGACTATGTTCTACGCAACATTGCGAATAAATGGTCAAAGAGAGCAAACTGAAAATTTAGCGTAATATTTTGGGCAAGGCCCAACCACCATATTATGTTAAATAATTTTTAATATTTTTTAATGCATGTTATCAAGTTTTGAGTCCAACTAGCTGATTAGTTTTTGATTTAAATATAAAGGTTGCTTGATTTTTCTTATAAAAGTCTAGGTTGTTTAAGTCTTTTTCTCCCAAAAAAATTCAAGAAAGACAGAATTATAGGAGCTACCCCACCTAATGTTTCGATATTTACAAATATGGAATATTTTATTACAATTTAAGTAAGATGCAACAAATTTTGACGTTGTAAGCTAAAATATCCAACCAATCAATAGTTTTTTCATTCAAAAACTTAGAAAAGATGGGCAGGTCTTTTTGATTATTACCGTTTAGAGAGGCGTTCCCACGTCTATTAAGTATTACTTAGCTGAAAAGAGAATATTAGAGACTAACAGTGCAAACTTGAAGGCTCGTTCTATCTTTTATGGTTTCCAGGCCAGACCAACGGACATGTCTACATCGACTTAATTTTTTGATGGAAGCCTTTGCCGAACACCTTAGAAGGGTCTTTACTTTTAATACTTACTCTCCAAGCGACCAAAAGGAGACTTCGTGGTTTATGCCGTTGAATTTCCTCATGCATCTTATGGTAGATGACTGTCGAGTTTGGGAATTTGGGCACGATACAATATATTGCGCAATGTGTCAATGTACAGTATGCAATTCAAGGGCTTCATATGACAAAGTCACCGTGCTATGTTGGTGTCGATGGATAAGCCATGACCACTCAGCTGTATTAAGTTTTTTAGAAACATTTTAAATAGATGCCTATAGCTTAGCCACTTCCCTACTCAGTGGAAATGCACAGAAGTTTTACTTATACAAAATCCAAGAAAGATAGAACACGTTATAACTTATCGGCTTATAAGGCAATATTCTGCAAAAGAGTATTTTGTCTCCATCACCAACAAAGCCTTACACGAAGAGCTCAATATTTTCTTATGAGATTAACCGCATAAATGCTGTATATCTAAGAAGACTATCTGATCACTTATTAATCTCCTGCATACTAGTTACTTCACCAGAAGACTCAACAGCCTAAACACACTGGATCTAGCATTTAGAAGTGAGCGCCTTGTTCTTGTTCTTACAGAAAAAACTTAATAATTGTCTCCCTAGGAACAGATATAAAAGAAACAGAGTACTCTAACATGGACCAATAAAGAAAATTTTATCTATATACAAATACTATAATTGTATAGATATTTTCTGTTAGTTTGTGCGCGCTTCACATAAAATCCACTCATTGGATTCAAAATCAAATTACTGAAAGATAAGAAGCTTTATTTTAAGTCAAATTTAACGTTTGTCTCATCAAAATAGACCATCGAATTCAAAAGATATTAATATTAAAATATGAATTAAATTTCGTAGATTTAAAATTTCTGCACACTAATGCTATTCAAACTGTTTGATGACACACGCAATGTGCTACTCAAACTGCTGAACTATATTTATAGTTGGACTAACAACAACAATATACATTTGTTCATATAAAAAATCAGAAAGAGTTGTACGTTTCATTGGCTAGTGCCATCCTCCCTTAGAGATAGGGTTTGGTACGTAAATTGAATAAAAGTTATCTAAAAAATTAATAAGAGAATCTAAATACCTAACTTATCGACTCTATATCTTAACATACACTTGTGCTCTATGCTAGAAGTGTTTTATTTGCAATGCTTACAAAGTGATATACATTTTGTACGATTACACAATATCAGAGGTGTTCTACATTGTATTCGTTTCTTGTTATTTGTGGTTATTTTTTTTTACAATTACTTTGTATTGACAACTGAAATTCTAAACTTTTGTAACTGTCACAAATTAAAATTGCAATTAATACCTAACAACTTGTGCAGTACCTCTCATACCTATTGTTTATTGAAACGTATTAAATTTTTGTTTAAAGAGCAAACAAACTACCAAGGCAGGCACTTTGTTTCATAATATTTGTTATACAGTATTATCGTAGGGTATATTAAGTTTGTGGAAATGTATGGAACAGGCAGGAGGAAGTGAGATAGACTGCATAATGTATATATAAGCTTGATTATCATTAAAAGTCGAGACATATGTGTCCGTCTGTCTTTTCGTATGAAGAACGACAAATTGCAGATCATAAGAGATGGAGCCTTAAACTTTATTTTCATTTTAAAATAATTAATATTTAAAGTACCTGTCGAACTCTTTCTAAGCTTTCTTTTATACAGTTTTAAGCTTTAAAGTTGATACAGCGTACATCAAAGTCGAGTTCACTCAACTTTTTTTTATTTGTTACATCTAAGAAATTTATATCATCATGATTACACACATGTGTTATTTATTCTAAGTAGTAGATATATATTTCAAGCTTTAATCTAAAATATGAATTAGATAAGCGTTCTGCCTTCCGGTTGATTAAGCTGCGGCAATATAGACTACGTCAATGGTTTCGGTATGGTAAAAATAAATTAAAATTTAGCATAAAATTTTCACGTTCTTCTGCGAATTTTTCGTTGATGATAAATTGTCTGCTGATTCAGTTTCACACCTTTCTTACTGCTATCGTATGATTAAGAGATATTTACTTTAAAATAAATATTTACGAGTGTTATAACAGAAGTAGCAGATTCTCAAGAAATTTTAAACAATATACCACATCGGATTAGATTAACTTTAAAGTTTGAGCAATCTGCATCACTGTATCAGACAGAGATACAAATATCAGAAGATTTCTGTTTCGATTTGGTCAGTTAAACGTAATATTTCAACTAATGCTTGGCATAAGTTTCTAGTTGGAGGATGATGTATGAGAATGAAGAAGTGAGTTACGCTGCTTAAATGTGCCCGGCAAAGTCTCTGTTTTCTGTCTATCTAATCAATAATAGCAGGTACCCAAAATCTGTTAATTTCTAGCACCTTCCACCATCAACTTCTGAGACTTCTCTCGCATTTAGCTGCATGGTGACATTTTGCAATTATTTGTGTAGCATCGCTACTGTTGCAAACCAGTTACTATTTGAAGAGTAACTAATTCTTTTTTATTTGCAAAATACTTCGTGACGAAGGCAAAGTTTACCTTAATAATAATTTAAAGTTCAATATTTGCGTTGTTACGAGCGGCTGCCGCTGTGTTGCATTAACACTTCCAATTAGCAAGTATAATTTTGATGAATTTTTTCCTGACATTTGTTTATTTTTTGTTAGGTCTCTAAAAACATTTGGAGCGTAGCTGCTAAGTAAATTGATGACTGAACTTGTCTGAACTCAAGTGTACTGATCCTTACAGACCTCCCATTGTGAATCAGTCAGTGCTGCCGACTTATGTAAGCATAGAATATGTCATGTTGAAATTTCCGTTTCATTTTTCAACATATAATCCTTGTCTCATTTCTCGCTGCAACTTATATATAAGTGTTGCAACAACGGATGTGCTGCCTCAAGTGGTTTTCATGTCCTTGCTACTAAATAAAACAAACATAGGAGGGCGGCGCTACTTCGCATTGTGTACTGTGTAATCGCATGCATAGTATTGTCCTTTGTCACGGATATTTTTTTTTTTTTTTGCAAGTAAAAGTTAGAAATGAGTTACTTTAAGCGGATGATACACTCCTATCTGTTGTTGTCGGCAAAAGTAAAAGTAAACGACTTGAGTGTGGAGGCCTGACTCATATAACGCAGCTATTCAAGTCTGAAGATCTGCAATGGGAATATGGTTATTTATGTTAATATGCATGAAAGGAGGTCACAACAGCAACAGAGATAAAGTGGAGAAAAAATTATAATACAATAAGTCAAATGAAAGCAAACGAAAGCGGGTTAAGCGCTCGCTCCTTTAAAGAATTTAACACATCTACAAAGTGTTATGACAGTCATTTTAAATACGCATGATTATATTTAAATATTTTCAATTAAAATATAATATATAGTCAGATCTTTTATTGGTCGATATGTTTAAACATGGTGTGCAAAAGGTATAGCTAGCATGAGTTGAAGTGGAATGAATATGGCTATATTCGTCATAAGTTTCCCAAATGTTTAAGTCTCCCAAATTGAATTTTGCATTAGCTTAATTCTCTAATTCAATGTTCGCCAGCCTTCAACACGCCAAATTGGAGGATCATTTTGGACAAAAAGTTGACCTTTAGGGATGGGGATAGGTTTCTGAATACCTGTCGTGACAAATTAAGAAATTTGCAACAAAAGAAAATCTACCAGCAAATTGTTGCTCCAACGTGGAAATACGTTATCCAAACTTGGTCAGCAAAGTTCCAACACGCAAGACTAAAGTCTAAATTTCGGGCATTATATCTCTTAAGTTAACATCCACATCTAGCTTCTGCTCCACCACGAGAAACGAGTGAATTCTTTTACTTCTTCAATTTAAAGAAATCTAAGTAGTAGACTGAGAAAAATTGTTCTGAATGGTCTCAAAAGCTTAAGAACGTTAAATTTGGTACCAAACGGAAGACTCTACTCCATCCAGATAAACGGAGAAGTTTCTGTCCGCCAAATAGCTCTTCATTAAATCAATTGAGGCGGCAGTAGGCCCTTGAGCATGTACAGGAGGCCATCATGCCATACATTATGAATAGCATGCCTTATATCAAGCACTCTTTGAACTAATATCCATCAACAATAAAGTTTACTACCCTACTTTACTGTTTCGGCGTTCCATGGGACTTACGAAATCCAAACTGAAAGGTTGGTATCCTATATATATTATATCCATTCGATTATAATATATATTATAATCGAATAGCTGAAAGCGGGCAATTAGATCCTCAGCGAACGCCTCTAGACTTTCCTTAGGGAACTAAGCCCAAGAACCATCATCCGTCCTGCTTGGGGATATCGGGCACACTTGCTGTTTGTTCATATTTGCCAGACTCCACAATGAGTGTCGCATCAGGGATAACATTTTGTAGCAAATGATCGGCGTCCTTCTGCCTGTGCAGCGTCAGAAGCTTACTGATCCTATTGGGGACTCTACGCTAGATTATATTTATATTATGGTCCCTGGTGCGAAAGTATTGTAACCTAAGTTTTCTCTTCACCAAAATCAAAGCCTCTATAGCTAGGGGGAATGTGCCTTGCATCATTTTTTTTTAATCAAAATTCGTCTTCTGTGCAAATCGTAGTGCAATGTCATGACAGTGGTTCAAGCTACACGGTCTTCCTCGTGATACGCTTTCAAGCTGATTTAAAGATGTCAATAATTTCTTAACCTAGTCCTAATTTGGATATCAAATACTGCTTAAAAACGGTCATGGAAGAAGATTATTTCGAGACTGTTGAAAAAGTCAAGAAACCTTTAAAGTACATTCTAGATAAGGTCTACCGTGAGCTGAAAATGGAGATAGAAGCGATTCATCGACGCAGAATGACTATTTAAAAGTAATTTTTAACGATCTGATCAATAAATTATATATTTAAGCTCTTTTCGCTATTCGAACTGTGAGGTTTTTTTATAACAAGGTGAACAATCAAAACGGAGCTTATAAGAATTTGTAGTCACAATCAAACCGCACTAAAAGTCCTTATAGTACTTGAAAACTATAAAAATTTTAACTCAGGCAAGGGGGACTTACTAATATTTGTCGAAAGTGAGTTTCTGTATACCAATCTGTTGATTAAATTAAATTATCGAACAATTGGTAAATCTTAGTTCTACCATTTTCTGTGCATCCTCCCAATGGAGACTGTTCAACCAAGTTTATGCCTTATAACCTTCAGAGAACTATTGGAACTTCTTATTAACAGACAGTTTTCAATTGCGTTGCATTTAAAAAATTAATCAAGCATAAAGTTTACAATTTACTAAACATTTTTTCTCAAATGACTAAGTATTTAGAAGCAAAACACGTTCATTATATAAACTTCAAATGCCACATTTAAATATTTAACAAGTGATTCAACACAATTTTCGCTGTAAAATGTTTTCTTAAATTAAAAATACAATTTGTTTTGCTTTTTTATTGTTATTGGTTTTAACAAACATTAGAGAATCTATATTAAAAACAAGTTGTTTATATTTTTATAATGAAAATCTGGCGCGTGATTCATACTTTGGAACGAACACGTTCATCGGATATATATTTTTTCTGGTTTATTGTTTATTTAATTTGCAATTTTAATGTTTTTCGTTTCGAATTAATTTAATTTTTATATAGCTTCATTTTTTGCGCTAATTTGTAAGAAATTCGCTGCGCAAAAATCGGGTTTTTATATAACTTACTGCAGACAACACGAAAATCGACGAAAATATATTTTAGAATGTGAGATGCTACTTGGAAAGGCCAAACAGCAAGCAACGCATTACAAAAAGCCGGTTTTGCATTTACAAAAAAAAAAAAAAAAGAAAAGGAACCCACCAAATGATAAGAATAGGGCATATAAAGTAAAGTTCTCGCGAATCAAGTTCTAAAATCGCATATACACACACAGCCAACAACAAAAAATAAAAAAATTCATTTGCTATACTAAAATATATATGTATCTATATACAAAATTCTGAACCTTGAAATAAATTAGTTAGTAACTTGTTTTTGAAAAAATTCCCGCGTTTTATACAATTGTTAAATCATTTAAAGTTTTAGTTTCGATTTTTCTCACAACTTTTTAAAGTGCAAAAACAAAAAACACATCAACTGCAACATAAAAACTTCAAGTTGCAACAATGGCTCAGGCGTCTATTTGGCTAAAACTACTACTACAACACTGTTACCTAATATTGACTTGCTTTGTAGTTGATGTTGTTTTTGCTCTCATTGCAGCAGTTTCTTGCGCATTGTCTTTGCATGGCATACTGCGAAAACTATAAAGTTTGTCTGGGGAATGTATATATATATATATATATTTTTTTTTTTTGCTATTCATAACCTTACAAAGCAGACCGGCAAGCAGCAGCAGTAGCTGCAATCATGCCAGCCGCCGTGCTCAATTTTCTATGTGGTAACATCTTTAGCAGCGATTTTTGACATTTTGCCAATTGACAGTTGCATCACATCGCAACCTCCTCCTTTTTTTTATTTGAGTGTATTTGTGTGAAAAACACATCCTTTTTGGAGCCTGGCCAACTGCATATAATAAGCATATAAGTAACTACAGCTGAGCATATCGATCCAATTATGCAATCAATTTGTCGGCTACATTTAGTACTTCAGTGTTTTAAAAAGAAGCAAAGCTAAAACTTTTAATTAGCTTCAAGTGTGAAGAGTATTAAATATGCAGTTCCACCAAAGTTTTTAGTATTCATATTTCACATAAAGTGTGAAACTTTTTATAATTTAGTTCCAATTAGTTGTAAGCAAAGTCCTAAAGAATGCATTAGAACCTCCATAAAGTATATATTCCTGATCAGCTTGACAAAACGTGTCAGTTTAACCATGTCAGTTTATCTGTCTTTGCGGCCTTTTCACTAAAGGTTTCAGCTATTGGTTTCCAAAATGCCATGTAGAGTTTAAAAAAAAATACATGAAGATAATCGTACTGTGGCCACTAAAAGGTACAGCTCCCATAAAAAATACCTTGCATTTATGAAATTTAAGCCATTCTTTTCAAAAAAGTTTTGTTTTAATCAGGCAACTGTTCTTTTTCTCGTAGACTTACGACTAAGGTCCTGATTGAAGTTGTTCCTCCTGGTTTATCCATGGTACAACCTAACAGTGTGAAAAGTTTTTAAGCTCCAGTTCCACCGTTTTCCATTGTTTTTAATAATTTGGTGTCTCCAAATTTTTTTAACAAAAAAAAATAAAGGATCAAACTCCTGACACACATGTAAAAGAATGAATGTGGGGTTCTTATATTATGTAAAATCAATCTAGAGGTCTTTAAATAAATACAGAGATACAGAAAAAGCAATGACTTGTAAGCTAAAAGGACAAACTTTAACCCTGAAAGTAGGGTGAGGACAAATTCTTCTTGTCCTTGTGCAGAAAGCCGGGTTCCTAACTCAATTGAAAGCCTGCTTGACATCAACGAAAACGTTATTGCAATGCTGTGGAGTTGATCTACCGTATGCCAAAGCGGATGCCGAACTAAAGCTTCGAGATCAGGCTCCGGGGCTCAGCAATGAACGCTAGTCTAGCAATGACCAGTCTTTCCCAAATCTTCGAGATCAAAGGCAGGAGACTTATCGGTCGGTAGAATCCAGGGTCTATATCCGTTTTGCAACTTCTGCAACCTTACAGATGTCATGCACGGTGTTTTATTTAGTTTCAGATGCCTGATTACGGCTGCTACATCTTCAGGCAGGTCAAGCTGGAGTTGTGCTGACAGGGAGATTCTCGTATTATCTGCCCCTTCGCCTGCTGCAAACTCGAAGGGCAAAAGTCGCTCTTCGAATTGAATAGCATATGCATAGGCTTGCCCTTGATTGATATTACTGAAACACAAACACCTTCATCGACTTATTTTGATTCAGATGCTTGCAGCCCAACAAAGCAAATAATGTCTTGCTTAAAAATAAATATATGTCTCTGGAATGCCAATGGTGTTTCCCGACACAAAAAAGAGCTCGTAAATTTTCTCGAAGTTAGAGACATTGATGTACTGCTTCTCGCAGAAACACATCTTACGAATAAATACAACTTCAAAATTCCAGGGTATGCGTTCTACTCCACGAACCACCCAGATGGCAAAGCCCACGGCGGAACTGGTATACTCATAAAAAGTCGTATTAAACACCATTCTCTACAGATATTTGCAACCAATTATCTCCAAGCCACCGCAATAAATGTTCAAACAAAGTTTGGTAGTGTAACACTATCGGCAATTTATTGCCCTCCAAGGTTTACGGTATCTGAAAAACAGTTTCTTGAATTCTTCGACACTCTAGGTGATCGCTTTATAGCCGCTGGAGATTATAATGCCAAGCATACACATTGGGGCTCAAGGCTTTCAAACCCCAAAGGAAAGCAGCTCTACAAAGCAATTATAAACACCAAAAACAAGCTTAACTATGTCTCGCCCTGTACTCCAACATATTGGCCTACAGATTCGATGAAAATCCCAGATCTCATTGATTTTGCAATAACACGAAGAATTTCAAGTCATCTAGTATCTGCTGAATCTCTTGCAGATCTCTCATCGGATCATTCTCCAGTTCTTTTTAGTTTACTGGAAAAACCTCAACTGAAAGAGTATCCCAATAAACTCACCTCACAAAAAACCAACTGGCTCAAATATAAAAAGTATATAAGCAGTCATATCGAGCTGAACCCAGCAATAAGTAACGAAATCGATATTGAAAACTCTGTCAGTGCCCTGAGTTCTGTTCTCACTGCTGCAGCTCAACACTCCACACCACAACCATCCACAGCCAATTCGATGAACCACAGTATAACCAACAGTCACATTGAACTGTTAGTTATGACGAAACGGCACTTAAGAAGGGAATGGCAGTGTCATAGATCTCCAACCTCCAAGCACAATCTAAGAATTGCTTCACGTGAGCTAAGCAAAGCTCTTAAACTCGAGGAAAAACTCACTCAGAGACGATACATCGAACGTCTTTCCCCAACAAGCTCAAAGTTTCCCCTGTGGAAAGCGCGTGCAGACATTAAACCACCAGCTATAATCTCTACACCCATAAGAGACCACACTGGAAAGTGGGCACGCACGGACATAGAAAAAGCGGAAGTTTTTGCAAACCACTTAAGAACTGTTTTTCAGCCAAATCCGTCAACAAACGCTTTTGTTCTTCCCTCTCCTTCGAACACGAACTACTCTGAACCTCTCAGAGTTCACACCCACGAAGTTCATAAAGTGATAAAAGCCCAGCTCAATCCCAAGAAGGCTGCAGGTCATGATTTAATTTCCCCAAAAATGATCATGGAGCTTCCCAGTCCAGCTGTGACATATATCACAAAATTGTATAACGCGATTTTTAAATGCGGATATTTTCCAACTCAGTGGAAGAAATCGGTCATAGTCATGATACCGAAACCCGGAAAGGACAAAACACAGGCTGCGTCATATAGACCCATAAGCCTACTATCCTGCCTATCCAAACTGTTCGAAAAGTTGGTTCTTTTAAAAATCAACTCACACATGCAGAACGTTATTCCCACCCACCAATTTGGTTTTCGTGAAAACCATGGCACTATCGAACAAGTAAACCGAATAACCTCGGAGATTAGAACAGCGTTCGAATTTCGCGAATACTGTTCCGCAATCTTTCTCAATGTAGCCCAAGCATTCGACCGCGTTTGGCTTGATGGACTTAAGTATAAAATAAAAGTATTGCTTCCCCAAAATACTCACAAAACTCTAGAATCATACCTCAGCAATAGAGTATTCACGGTACGTCAGAATGACTACATAACACAGGAGTCTGAAATCAAAGCTGGAGTACCCCAAGGCAGCGTTCTCGGTCCTATGTTATATGTTCTATACACATCAGACATACCAACGGATCACAGACTTACAATATCCACATTTGCTGATGACACAGCCATATTAAGTAGATCTAGATGCCCAATACGAGCAACCAGACTACTAGCAGATCATCTCATTCTTCTCGAGGAGTGGCTAGCTAACTGGCGTATAAAAGTTAATGAGCAAAAAAGCAAACACGTCACATTCACTCTAAACAGAGGTACTTGTCCATCGCTGACTCTAAACAACATTGTGATCCCACAGGCCAAAGACGTCGTGCATCTCGGTATTCATCTCGAAAGACGGCTCACTTATCGTAAACATATTGAAGCCAAAAAAACACAGATAAAGCTAAAAGCCAACTCCCTACACTGGCTCATAAATCCGCGGTCCCCCTTAAGCTTGGACTACAAATTGCTTCTTTATAACTCCGTAATAAAGCCTATTTGGACGTACGGCTCACAGTTATGGGGCAATGCGAGTTCCAGTAACGTGGATATAATACAAAGAGCTCAATCAAAAATACTTAGAATTCTCACCGGAGCACCTTGGTATATTCGCAATGCTAACATTCACAATGATCTTAACATCCCAACTGTTAAAACTGAAATAGATCGATTCAAGCAGACCTATGAATGTAAACTCAATTCTCACCCTAATCCACTCGCACGATCTCTAAGATTTTTCTTTTTTACTTTCGTACAAATAAAAAGCATCTTTGTAGTATAATAACAGGCAGAAGTTGGCATGGCAGACCCCATAAAGTATATATATCTATATCCTTGATCAGCATCAGAAGTATAGTTGATATATTCATTTCCGTCAGACTGGTTGTTCGTATGAACATCAAGAACTTGTAAAGTAGAATAAGAAAGAGAGAGAGACAGAGACAGAGAGCCTTCAAGTTTGGATATTTATTATAAAATATTCCATTTTAAAATAATTTGTAATCACTGCACGTTCGAGCCTCTCCATAAGGAATATTCCTATACAAAACCTATTAATCCTTTCTAAGATTTTATATGAAGTTCTTATTGTTGTTCATTTAGCTCGAATCGTTCCAAATTTTGTGAATCTTACGTTAATCCTAATATTTCTAACAATATTACAAAAAAGGATCAGGGTGCACCACTAAAAAGTGTAGCCTTCTTACAAACCAGCTTTTCCTTTCAAAGTGTTTTTTTTTTTATACAAAAAATTTGACCACCAGAAGGTATAGTCCCTCTTTTCTGTGTTTTTTTGTTTATTTCAATAAAGCTTTTTTGTTGTTGGTCCAGCTAGGAATTCAAAATTTGATTAATGTTACATTAATTTTAATAAATTAAACCACACGAAACCAGATGTATTCTCCATTAAAATTTATGTTCAAGGGGTGCTTCGTGTTCCAAATTCGAGCTAAATCGTTGCTTTATTTAATAGGTCAGTATTAAAATTAAGTTCTCTTTGTCAGTCGTATAGACTGATATGAATACATTCCACTAGTTCGAAAGATCACGACTCTTTCTCTTTTGGCGGGAACTGTTCCTACAACATCCGTAGTTGAGATAGGTCAAATCTATCATCGAAAAGTTTTTCATCCTTCAGTGGACCACATTTGTCATCTTACAAACTAATAGGAAATTATTACTTTATTGTTTAAAAAAAAAGCACGACATGCATCTAGTATTATTCAGCTAGTATTATATTATATTCAGAGACGGAACAACCACCACAAAAAGCGATTCAACCAATCTTTTTATAAACAAATAAATGTTTTATGGTAGAAACGTTCTGTAGTTTCTCTCTTGGATCCAATTTCATGTTTATAAATAAATATACAATAAATTGTGTGAGAAACAGCTTTACAACGATTTTATTTATTTTAAAATGGAAGATCTAGCAAATGATTTCTGTAAAAGCTATGTTAACAGCGACAAATTAGAATAACAGTGACCTCACTGTTTCCAGAATTAGATTAAAAAACTGATATATCAGTAAAATATTCAAGATGGAATTCAAAAAGATGTGAAATATTTCAAATCTTCGAAAAAGGTTTTTGAAGCAGCTGTGTTAGTAGGACATTGTTGAATGGGCCTAGAGTGTAGCCAGCAAATACGACCTAACCTAATAAAAAAAAAATCATAAATCATTACCTACAAAGAAAAACAAATACGTGCTGTTATCTCTTATTGCATATCTTAAAATTCAATTTCAAAATAATATTTTCCCAATGCTATATTGGCTTCAAGTTAATATGTCGTTACTTTATAAGGAGCCGCCTCTCCCACATCAATCAAATTATATGCAAAAAGGGTTGCATTGCCGCAAATGCTTAATGTAATCAAATATTGCGTGCATGCATCTGACGATGACGACGAGGGTGATTAATGTTGTTGTCAAGTTAATGAAAGTTATTTTTTGTTATGCGCTTTATGCTTATTACAAAATGGGTATATTGGTTTATACATAAAATTACATAAATGCATTTATTGCATTTATATTATGATAATCTGTGCAGTTTTTAGCAGACGTCAGACAGACAGAAGTATTTAATATCGTTGAAAGATCAAGAATCAATACGAATTGGAGATAAACACTAACAGAAAAGGTGATCCTTAAAGAAATCTTAGCAAATTTAGCTAGAAGATTGAATTTCAGGCAAACAAAACAACTAATTATGGAATGTTTTTTTTTATGTATAAATTAATATTGTCCTTCGTAGGAATAAAGAAGTCTATTGAAGTACCGAAATATATGACTTTCATACTTTTTAATGTATAACAAAATCTTTAGCTTTTTCGTGAAGATTTTCGCTTATAACTTTATACATTTTTCAGACCATGAATTATCTATCTGAATGATCTTGTGCTCTCTGCCTATGCTCTCGAGCACACATCCTACTTCCTACTAAGATTATAAATGCGAAAGTTCCTCTCTTACGGCTAAACCGCTCAACCAATTCGTCTGAATTTTTGTATAGAGATAGATGGGATGATGGAAAAGAACATAGGCTACGTTTTGACAAAATCAGACGGGGCGTTGAAAAACAAACATAGTTTATTCATTATTGAGTCTGTTTCATGGAGCCCAAATAAAAGCAAGCTATATTCGTCAGAGGTCAGGAACTATATGAAGTAGTTTCAAGATTACGGCACATGTATAAAGGGCACTGAGAGAAATAAGATTCGCTGCAAAAATCGGCGGTACTTCACCTAAAGAAATGTAGAAGAAAAAAGTGGCGTAGCAGCACATGATGGGTCCACTAGAGACAAATAATATATTTAAATGGTATTTAATCGCACGAAGTTGGTTGTTGATTTAGAGGACCATTTATGGCGCTATAAATGCATTCTAAGGCGTCGTTTATTAAAAATAAAACTTGTACCATTCAATTCTAAAAAAAGAGCGAAGAAATACTCAGATTATTCATGGTAATACATGCTCCACGTCTACAGCAATACATCAAATTGCTTTGTGGATATAAATATGATTCATTGCGTGGATTTTCAGCATCTCATAGAAAGTTGATTTTTGGATGCAATTTATGGTAAATTTTAAGCGCTTCCAAATCACAACCGGCCAACTGCTGATGGAAATTATTAAATCCACCTTATGTGGATGCAGACCCAAATATAGACATAAAATGGTCGATATCTTCATGGATGTTAATCTGAGTACTACGGAACTGACTTAAACCATTAATAAAGGAAACTTTCTTAATTCTAGTACATAAAATATTTCCTTTTTTTCATTAAAAAACAATTCGTGAAGTGCATTCAAGTTTCAGTTATACCCAAGTTAAAACGTTCTATTATTTTTTGAAGTTTTCAAGTATGCATATGTCCAATCGAAGCAACGAAATGTGCAATAAAATATAGCAACCCTCATTGCATTTAATGAAATGACAACATAGTAAAAAAAATACGCACATATTTTCAAGTATCTTTTGGTACATTCTTTGCATATAAATTGCAGGGAATTGGCAAACGTGACTGGATGACTGCATAAAATGCATAAATAATTTGATATATGCATTCATAGATAGCGTCAGACTGTCTCGTGGAGCGTATGTATAAATAGAAAGCGATTTGTAGATACTCTAAGCAAATTAAAAGAAATTAAAACAATTTGCTCGAAATCGAATCAAAAGAACTTCGACTGTTGCTTCGGCAAAACAAATAAAATGAAAATCATATTGAACTTCGTTTTCTGCTGCTTCAAAAACCTGTTTAGGGACAAGAATGGACTTGTATATTAAGCAAACGAGAATGAAGTTCAATTTCATATGCTTTGATTTGTCGAAGCAATAGCCGAAATACATTTGATACAATGAAAAATTTTATATATGACGAAAATCAAAAAAATACCCTTCACTGCCCTAAATCAAATCACCCTCAGTTTTTCTCATTAAGTGATTTGGTTTTTTGTGTAATGACCAAAACGCATTACTGCAACCATGGTCACCGAAAACTGAAATAAATGCAAACAGTCGTAAAAACTGGTGTTGAGTAGTTAATGTGTGCAGTTAGATTAGAAACTACCCCTTTTAAATATTTGTGGTGGCAAACTTTAAGCTCTATTACAATAAAACAAAAAAAATAAATGAGAAACAATTGTAAAACACGCCTTGAACTCAACACTCAGCGGTCGCGTTGGCCAGCCATGATCTAAAATGTGCTACGAACAGAATGCGTAGTTGAATAGATGTCTGGTCGGATGGATGGAACTACAGATGGGCAACTGTAATGAAATCGATAGCGTTGTGCATATAAAGTACTATGTATCTAGATACAATATCTGCATGCAAATAATGTAACAAAGCGTGCAATAAAGTAAATTAAATCCAGTATAAAGGGTGGCTTTAGGGGTGTGGCGAAGTGTGTGGGCAATGATTTAGGTATGCTTATCAGCGACAGCCAGACAAAGAACCCACCCACTCTAAAAACGACCATGACTTTCTAGATAAATATAAGTTGCGATTGTTTTCTTTTGAATTTGCGTCTTGCTTGATTTATTTAATGTTTGTCTTTGAGTAAAGACGCCATTAATTATTATATATGTATAAAAAAAATGTGATTATATTGCTGCCAAAATAAATAACTGATTTATTTAAACAATTACCCACTCAATTAAGCAGGAAACATTATCAGCTCGTCGCATCGGAAAACTAAAAGAAAATTGTTGAAAAAATGAGCTGCCAACATGTTGAACAGGAAATTATAAGCTTTACATTGTAGCTGCTCATTCACTCATTCATGTAACTATGCATAATCTCTTATAATGTAAAATAAACTACGCCATGATTTTTTCTTTTCTCTGGCAAAACTTTTTTATGTATCTCGCATATCAACGCCTTCCGACAAATTGTTAGCGTTGCGTGAAGTTTACACAGAGCGCTGCGTGTGGATATGCGAAATAATATTACATACTAATGTATCTTGCACTACTCTACTTGCATTAAATTGTAGATAGTGCTTTAGTAGTCTGTGGTATATACCAAACATATTTATATTAGATTACTTATATAAATTCTTTAGATTTGGATTTTTGCGGTTGTTTTGTACATACGACAACTGTGATTTGTCGTCTTTGTTTTTATTATTTTAAGTATATTTTTTTATAAAATTCTCATCATTTATTTTAGTATTTATTACTTATCATAACGGGAACTAACTTGTTTTATATTGCGCTTTAATATATTTAGTGCTTCAGATAAGCACTGAGTCTGGAAATATCTCATTTCAACAACATATAATTAGTTCATTGGAAATACCCTTTTGCACAATTAACCCACATTATTAATTTTCCTATAATGTTGCTATATAATATAAAAATAGAACGCAGCAGGCAAGTGTTTTCGCCTTCCGGATAATCCAATATCGCACATTCAGTTCAGATTGGATCACTTTAGTGAACCTTCTTCTTTAATACTAGCCTCATTGAATTTGGTCGGTTCTGCGATCTAGCTGATCAACTTCAATGACAATATACTCGTATAGAGAGCGTGGTACTGAAAAATGTCACTCAATTGATCTGCGTTTGAAATAATTGAAGGGTCCTGCAACATGTGATAGAGCGTTGTCATGAGGTGAAAATTATGGATTCGTGTTTGGTCGCATTTTCTGGTCGTTTTTTCACGGTCGCTTCCTTCAAATGAATCAATTGTGTTCGGTAGAAGTCCCCTTTGATTGTCTGACCCGATATCAAGAGTTCATAATACAACACATCCTTGTCGCCATGGATATTCGGCTTTGCCGTGGATGTTGATATTTGGCCGGGCTTCACATTTACATACGATTTTTTGCGCTTGAAGTTATCGTCACCAGTGACAATCCGATGCAATAATGACTTCTTTTTGTGGTATCTATGCAAAATTTCCGACATGCAGCATCGGAGTTACGCGCTTTTAGGTTTCTATTCGCAGGGCACCCAATTCAAAGCTTTTTGAAGCATCCGAATGCTTTTAAACGTCTGGAAATGATTGCTTGATCAACTCCCATAGCTTTTGCAAGTTCTTTTTGCTTATAGCACGCATCTTCATCTGTCCGGGTCTTTCTTCGTCTTCTATGTCGAAATTACTTTTTTTAAAACGTGCAAACCACGTCTGGCTGGCTCAGAGAATGGTCACCATAAACTTCCTCTCAAATACGATGACATTCGGTTGCACTTTTAAAACATTTTTTTTTTCTAAATCTTTCTTTAAATTGCTTAAAAGTTTTATTATTTTTTATATTAAAATTTTTTTTTTAAAAAAGTTCAAAGAAGCTGGGTATTTTGAAGTCACGAACTTTTCCATTCTTTTTTTTAACTGTTTATTTTTTTTATTATTTTTTTTTTCTGAATATCCCTACTTGGGCGCCAACATGAATTGAGGAAACTTAGAATCCATAGAGTACATAATTACATAACGTGCAATAAAAAGGATTACTCATTTATTTAGGACCTTTCAAAACTTTTTTGATCACTTTTTGGACATGATATCGCGCAGCATCTAAATTGATGGTAAATTCTGACTGTTTTGCAAAACTTTTTCAACTACTTTGGTTATATAGTGATCACATATTGATATCTGCAAGAATCCATGGCTTTTCGAGATAGGTTTTACATTTCAAATTACACCACAGGAATGTTACGAAGATTAAAATATGTCGATGGAGGTGTTCTCGTCACTCATCATCGTTAATTTCCTTAGGAATTCAATAACAGAAATCCGACAATTTCAATCAAAAACATAATTTGAGGAATTTATTTTGAATTACAGTTGGTGTTACATATACTGCTCCACTGTAAAATACTCCTTAGATTGAACACGTTCTACCGTAAGCCGAACTGGCAAAACGTGTCAAAATTTTAGTGTTTCCAATGAATAAAGTTTAAGTGAATAAATACCCTTTATATTATTGATCAGCTCGACAAGGTCAGTCAATATAGACATGTCCGGAATTTACAATAAATTTCAAGATAACGTTAAAAAACGGAAAGGAAATTTATAAAAAAGAGTTGGGCGAGTCAAAAATAAAAATATTGCATTACGCAATACTTAAACGGCGCCTAATAATTCTTAATAACTATAAGTCACTATAACTTTTCCCGTAGACAACTCTATTAATTCATTTGCAATACACAAGAAATTGAAATAAAATAACTTGAATACTGAATCAGACTTTATTTCCACTTATTTTTATTAAAGTTATACGATATGGTAGTTGCTTCGTCAGTTATTCGAACAGTCATGCAACTGGAGAACAATGACACATTCAATAGTAGAGCGAAGTTCTCTGACAGACTAATACAATTTAATGAAATACGAAATGATTAGATTTGCGGAAAAAAATCAAATCATATTATTTGCAACTAATGAGTAATTGCAACAAATTATGCAGAATATGCAACAAAGTACATACAAACGTTGGTGACACGACAATGTATACAATAACAAAGGATGTCAACCGTGCATATTATGAGCAATTGAATACACATTGTCTATAGCGACACGCCTACTAAGTAAAAACTGCCCACTTGCCTGCTACAAACAAATAAATTTTATACATTTGTGGAGATACTTAATGTAGGTAGTTGTTGTACTCGGTTGACCACCACAGATGTGGTCACATAATTTGATATTTCCTCGATTGCGCGTGTGTATGCGAAAGTGACACCACCAGAGTTGCACGTCGCATGTTATCTTCATACAGTCCACTCATCCATCCATCAGACTACTCGCACGGGTGCGTCAGCAATTGTTGCTGGTGATATATAGATATATACATATTCATACATACATTTGCATATATGTACATACTTTCTTTGGCGCGTAATGTCAACTTTTCAAATCGTTGCCTTGCGATCGCCTAGACTTGTTGACGTCTGCTGGTTTAGCCAAATAGTTGTGATAGCATATTGGTGGTGGGGGGCCTTACAAGAGACATGCTTTAGCAGATTGATGGACAATGGTGATTATTGCTAGTGCGCAGCTGGCTGCCATTGTGTGGTTTTCCCCTACTTGCAGATACAATGCATACATACTCTCCTACATATGCGGGGTCATTGTCATGCTAAGGTTACATTGCTGCATTGAAACGGAAGCAATTTGTGTGCGGTTTATGTATTTTATTTAATAGTAATGGTTGCTGTTTGAACCTGCGACAACAATTCTTTTAACTTTAAATAAGTTTTATAATATACATACATATCTGCAACAGCAAATTTTTATTGCTTAATATGCAGCAAACAATTTGTTAAAATGAGGTCATATTGGAATTTGATTTTATTTTTCCTTTTTTCTTAAGCATATTTGCACAATAATTTGTACCGATTACAAAACAAAAGCAATTTGTGTTTGCTGTGTGCAAAGACAGGCGAAAGCAAATACAAAAAGTGCAACAACAACAATCAGTATGTAATATGAAATTTATTGTGTATGCAAAACAAGTGAAAGAGAGAAAGAGCGGGCGATTATGATAGAAAAAAAGGGGACACAATACAACAACAACAACAACGACTACGCAAACTCAAACAAAAATGTGTGGCGCCTACAAAATAAATAATTATGCTGTAAATGTGCAACAACAACAACAAAATACATAATAGCAACAACAACAACAATTGTATTTGATATTTCATGTGTTTGTGCATGTGTAAATCCAAACTTAAAAAGAAGGGTTGGGTGTCTTGCATTAAATGTCAATGAACCTGTCTCTCTATAAGCGCTTGGCTTCAATGGAAATTAAAAAAAGGAAACAAAAAATGTTATTTCAGTGGAATCGAAACATTAAAGCCATATCCAGTAAATTTAATATTGAATTTCAGCTACATATATGTAGCTTCAACAAAAAGTTCATTCAGATGAGTAAGGTGCGCTATTCCTAAAAAAAGATAGTGGTCCAAATCGAAGTTGGGAATGATAGCGGGAATGTTCTAAGAATGTACTGTCATTGCCAGACTTTTAACCAGGTCCGCAATTAATGGCATGAAAACTGCTTTTAGGAGTGCACGATTTCCAAAAATATCCTGTCAAATTACATATGTCCTTAATATTTTATATGATAAAATTCAAATTGTTCGCCTTACAAATAATCCAAGTCATCCTTTACTTTTATGTAACATTCTAAACTTAATTTTAAAACGAATTGAAACATTCAAGACTTGTGAAAAAAAGTTACTTTGAATATATGTATATTTAAAAAAAAAAAAAAATATGTCCTTAATAGATAATGTGATCGGTGCATTCCAATTTTTTTATGAAGCCGTTTCCCTAGAACAAATAGTCATGGCTGTTGCCATTACGAATGACATCCGGTATAATGGCATGGCTAAGTTGACGACAGAAGTTTCTCGTGTACTGAACGAATGCGTCAAGTACGGTTTCTTATGGAGAGATGGGAATGACTTCTATGCAAAGCGTCCGAACGCCAGTAAGCTAAGTGAAACAAAGCAAAAAAAAACTCAAAATCCGCAAATCACCATTTTTGATGATGAACCCGCCTGGACTGCCTGGGATGCTGGTCGAGGGTGGATTTGCAAACTCACACCCAAGTGGCAGCAGTGGAAGGATCAACAGAAGAAAAAAGACTTGCGCCGTCGACATGAGAGGGTCCATAAGGGGTTGAGAAATAACAAGAAAAATGTGAAGAAGTCTGTGGTTCGTATAGGCCTAAAAGCCAAAATATCTGCAACAAACGCAGGAAAATGTCGTAGCTGCCGAAAGATGGTCACAAAGAAGAGGCGCAATTTATCGAAGACCATAATGAAAACTACAAATCGACTTACACGCCCGCAAGTTTTGATAAAAAGGCAATGTAGCTGGGAGAGGGCTTGTAACGCTAGAATCGTTATACCAGAAGCTAGTCATAACTGCCGAAAAACCTTCGTGAAAAAGGAACCGAATTGGAAGAATGCAGTAGGCGATGATAAAGATAGTCATCTCAGCTGCGAAGTTTTGGTGAAAACTGAGCCTGTTTCGAAGACGGCACTACCAAAAAAAACAGTTTAAGAAGTATACCTATACAATCGTCGTGTGCTTTATGAAGTGGAGAAAAGTCGTGCGACTTTATAAAGTGTGGTCATAGTCTCAATAGTCAAGAATCAAAGAACTTTCTTAATCAAGCAATTGGGAAACTAAATTTTTGTGTTTGTGAAGCTTTTGTCTTTTAAAGCGCGTTCAGATTCGCGATATATATTTTTGAAAACCAGATGGCAACGCTTTTTATGTGTATAATATAATAGTAACGGTTCCAAGACCTATTAATTGTTTGTTTAATTGCCAAATAAGAAAATTTTTAAACGTTAAAAAAAGAGTATTTTTTTTGCGTCGATCACTTAGTCTGGTGAGCTTCCTCCTCTATGATTTAAAGTTAAATAAAGAAAGAAAACTATGTTTATTGGACCAAAATTCAGGCCAAGGTTCTGTTTTCAACTGTGATTTGCATCCCTAGATATAAACACGCTCACTGATCGAAGAGTGCATGCAGACAGTTTGGCATAGAGCTCATTTTAAAGACCATGGTGCAGCCTTTATCAGTTTAAAGCACGTCCGGATTTAGTTGTACATATTCAGAGATTTTAGGAGATCCTCCACAATTAACTACGACCACTATACAGTTAACTAATAGAAAACTAAGAGCTGTATTAGAGTCGAGAAAATTGAACTTTGCCAATCATTTTCCTCCTACCTACACAAAGCTGTAAATAGATTAAAAATTATATGTGTGACAATCCAACAATACTTAACAGCTGTAAGAGAGAGAATTGTAGACACTTTGCTTCTCATTTTCCTCCTACCTACAAAATGCTGTAGGTAGAACGAAAATGAGCTGAGTGTTGTTCTTCAATGACTCTTCAATTTCAATATAAACTGCAACATAAATCTAAAAGCAACGATTCTTTATGATAAGAATAACAAAACCTGACAAGAATTAATTTTATTTTTACACATAAATTTGCTGATTCCTCGCTGATTTATGGTTTACTATTTCGTAGATTTCAAAGAACTTCTTCTCCCGTTTACAAATGTTGAGTAATCTCAATTTTGAAACAAAATGTGTAAAAATTTTATGATGTGTTGAAGTATGGTTTTCTCCATTCTCTAATAAAACTGCCTTTTTCCTTAAATTTTAACCAAAAATCATTTCTAGAATGTTTATTTTTGCAACGCGTTCATTAGAAAACTTTGTATTCTTTGCTTCATTAAATTTATAGTTTGTTTCCATAGTGCAACATCAGCAGCTCGTTTAAAGAAACTCAAAAGGCAGCATAAGATACAAACAAATTATGGCCATACCATGTTGCCACCATTACATTTGCCAATTGCTGCCACTGTTTTTGCTGTTTTAGATACAAGTCTTCGTACTGTACAGTTCAACAGCTAACGGGGTCAATTTTTTAATGCATTATTTTCTGTTTTTAAGGTATAAATAGATACATATGTACCTATCTATGCATGGTATGGCATATGTACTTATATGTATATGCTACTTTTAAATGTTACTATTGTATTAACGCTGGCAAAATACATGATTCTATATTGTTGTCTTCATTGTTGCTGCTTTTTGTTCTTTTTTATTGCAATTTTCAAAGCACCTAACCTAAAAAGGTTCACTGTATTTTTTTTTTTTTTATTCGCATTTAAACGATTTTCCAATACACAAATTGCAACTGTTCATGACATTATTATAATATTATGCATGAGTGATTATATCTTAGGTGACTTTGTTAAAGCAGGTTAATGCTTATTATACAGTTGAAGTTGGCTTGTTGTCTGTTGAAATTTGAAGTAGTATAAACGTGGCATTTTAAGTTTTCTTATTGCATATTTTATTGTAACATTATTTAGATTTAATGCTTGAAACTTTTGTCTAGATTTTATTATTATTACAATGTGGTTAAAATTGTGTAAAAAGTTGATTAAAGTTATCTCTTTGAAATAAATACAAATACCCTTTATCACACTTAAAATTAAATTAATCTAATGTCACTACATACTCAAAAAACTGTCGTGAATAGTTAAGTAAAAAAAAATATAAAACTTTAATTTTGGTTAAAAAGATAAAACATTTATTACATTAATATCACTCGAGGAGAGAGATATTAAAAGACATTGTACTCTACATTTCCTACTACTTTTTTTAAGCCCTTGCGGTATAATTTTCGCATTATATGTGCTCATACCAATGGCATAGATACGAGGATGAACCGGATTAATACTTTCATGACATTATATGTATATCTATATGAATCTCCCCAAGAACAACAGAAAGAATTCCCCATAGGCTTTTATTTTTGCTTGTTGGTATGCAACTTTTTGGCATTTTATTATAACATAATATTGTAGTTATCACTCTATGGGGAAAACTTATTCATGCCACTGGTACACGCCTTTATTTTTAGGCATATTTGTATATAATTTATTTTTTAATATTTAGTTTTGGGATTAGAAATGGGAAGCCGCCGTTTTAGAATAGATGACGTCAGCAGTAAATGTTGCTAAAAAAATTTCAGATCATATATTTTGATTATTTACAATTTTGATTGTCAACAAATCATCATTAAAGTAATTAATGTTTTAGTACCGTGTAAATGTTTCAAATTTTAAGCAAATCTTATCCAACTTTCAAAAGGTTTTTCTCTAACAAGTTTTTACTGGATGCATTCAGACAATTCCAAGCATAAAAAATCGTGGAGTGAGCCCACCTGCGAATCAACATCAATAGCAATATATCGTATATAACATTAAAAAGCGATTACGTCTTCATCGGCACTGAGAATTAAAAAATGTCGCTAGGGGCCATTTCTAGAGAATACGTTGGATGGGGAAGCAACTCGAATCCCACTCAAAATGATAATCATATCTCACAAACTAATAGTACGATAGTTGTCAAATTTTTTCTCTGCCTTCATGTCGAATTTGAAGTAATTGATTGAATTCGACTGAGCACAACCTGACTTTCACTGAATATTTCTAACTTTTCCGTAATTCCTCTTGAAAAAATATATTCACAATGTTTCAATATAGCAAAAATCTTTTTTTGTAAGAATTTTGGTATAACTCTCATTGCAGCAGAGGAACTGACGTTTAAACCGTACGAATTCAGTTCTTAAGAACGCTTTCGATCCGGCAGTGAAGAAACTATAATCTATACAATTTTTTGTCTGTTTGTGCGTGCATCACACCCCAAATTTAAAACTTATTTGTATGAACTTTGGTATATAAACAGAGAGGACGTTGGAAAAGAACATAGGATACCCTACCCCGTCATATTATTATATAATTATATAAGCAGTAAACCAAATTTGTCATATCTTTGCATATATTTAAAGTGCAGAGATGAAATTTGGTATACATGGCAATGGGATCAGGGGAAGTATTTCTATAAAGTTTAACCTCATATAAACGATATACAAAATTTATCATAAATTTGCATTCACTGGAGTTGCTCCAAACACTACAGCACAAAAGTAGAAGTTTCAATCCATGAGATTTACATTTCCGAGTACAAACTTTTACAAGCAATGTACGGTTTTATTTTAACAGTCGTTTAAACTAAATTTTAATACAATTTTTTTTTGTCTAAATTGGCACAATGAATACAGAACCGCTAAGATTTAACCGTAAATTGAGAAAATGGTCCTCAATTAAGAAAAATATATAATTTAACAGTCATTTAAATTAACGGTTAATATAATTTTTTTTTGACTAACCGGACACTGAGAAACTGGTCCTAAATTTAAAAAAAAATATATAATTTAACAGTCGTTCTGAACTAACTTTTATTATACTCATCTTTGTCTTAATTGTGAGTAACGAATAATGAACCGCTAAGTTTTAACCGGACATTGAGAAACTGGTCCTAAAATTACAAAAAGGATATGTGGCTTTAACCATTAAGTTATACATTTTCTTAAAATCGAAAATCTACAAAAAAAATGTTTTCAAAATTTCCATTTTGTTTTTGATTTAACTTCACAAGTCCCTATAAATATTTCAGCTCAATTCGATCAGTAAAAGTTGGTCAAATCTAAGTCAAGATTGAGTTTTATATGTTTGTAAGTTCAATAAAAGTTTATAGAGCTTTATTACTCCAGACATTGTATTTTTTAACTACTTTTCTCTTATTCAGGTTACTTCTATCAAATTTAGATTTTTTACCGTAAATATTTCTCGATAAAAGCAATCTGTACATATTTTTATTATGCATTATCAGATAACGGAGACCCTATCTGCTGCATACCAAATGACAAACTAAATACAGGTTCCAAAAAAATCAGTCAAACTTAATTTTTAATATGCAAAACGTGTGCCGCTCCGTAAAGAAATATTATAAAACTTCGTTAATGCAGTACGTGCACAAGCGGGAGTCTATTGTGAAACTAAGGCGAGGTGTGCATAATCAGAAAAAAAAAAATTTAATTGCTTTTGTATCTTTTTAACGTTGCACATAGTTAGAAGACAGACACACCTTAGAAGCATGTGCAACAGCAACACCAAATGTGTATTTTTTGAGAAACTTCCAAGTAACAAGTGCATATGGCCAAAAAAAACCAACAAAAAAATACGTCCCGTACCAGGCGTGTCAGAATTTTCGTAGAAAAAATACTGCAAAATGCATCTGTGCATGAAGAAATATCATTTCGGTGTATTGTTTATTTCGAAGATTCAGCTCGGCAATAAAAATGATTTGTTTGTAGAACTCATAAATTTCAGGAAATTCTTTACAAAATGTAAACAAAACAAAACATCACTTTATATAGCTAAATGGCGAAATTCTACGCCATAATGCGCACATCTGAGTTAATCAACATCACACTTTAATCTTATCTTTGAAGTTTAAAACATTTGCAAGATAAAAGCGTGCAATTTAATGCAGCAATCTTCTGTTGAATTTATCAAAGAAATATGTGGGTAGTACCTTGCAAACTGAGTGAAAACAGATTTTAATGTGAAAGCATTTCATAATGAAAATTTTTTGTAAATAAAAAAACATCATCTTCTGCTTCTTCTGGTGTTGCAAGAACTATGAACGAAGGTGTTGATATTGCACTCGGTGTGCTGCTTACTGCATGGGGTGCTTCTACGGTTTTACTCTTCTATAAATAATATTTTGACATTTCGAAATTGGAGCAGCAGAAGAAAGTCGAGAAAATGAAACTAAACAAAAAAAATAATAAATCGGAAAAACGTTGCGTGGGTCGTGTCCAAAACTATCTAAATTTAGTTGGCTGCAACCAGGCAAAAATTTGATAATGAGCAGATGTGTTGAAAATATTTGAAGGTGTTGCATTGGTTATTAAATAAATAAAGTCAATGAATCATACATTGGTGTTGAAGTGTGCTCAAGTTAAAGATTTAAAGCAATTACACAGCCTCACAAAAAATAAAAGCACTTTCGAAACAAGAGATCAGACCATATTTGTTATACGTTTTTTGAGTCACTGAATTCGAATCCGAAGTCCACTTAACCTCATCACCTCATATTTTTTAGATAATCTCAAAACCCTCAAAATTCGAGTCCAAAATTTTAAAATCAAGAAAAGATTTATATGTCTTACCATGACTACATGTTTTTGAGGTCGCTGAAACCGATTTAACCACATTACATAGCCTCAAAAAAGTCTTCAAAATTGGACCCAAAAATGTTGAAATAATGAAAAATTTTGATCTACAAGTGTTACTCTGTATTATTTGAAAATATGACAAAGTTGAGAACTCGTTGAAAACCCAAGTACTTAAATAGTTGAGGATTTCTTAGAATGCTATGCACCCCAAAAACTCCATTCCCCTACTATTCATATTCATTACATTTTACGCGAAACATCCAAAGCTTTTTATTATTTCCCAAAAATTGTTGCGAGACATCTCTAAAGCTTAGCCAAGCTGCTCTTTTAATAGAATTCATTTAGAATTTGGCCATTCCAAATATGGTACGTATCCATTAAATACTCCTCCCTTCATTATTTACGAGCTTCTCCGGCGTTTGAGTTAACCAAACAGGTCCACTTCGACACATCGCACAAGACTGTGTAGCAATATACGTTTTCGGAGGAAACTGGATATAAGGTCGCTTTGTGGAGTCCAAAACGCATTACAAAATGAAACCACCCATTTGACTCCAATTGATTAGCTCTCGCTTTGCCTCATAGATTGTTCCCAAATGGTCAACGTTTTTCTTAGCAGTTTATCGGTTTTATATGAGGCAGCCATTTATAGTGATTTAAACTTCAAATCATTATCATTTGTCTAAGGGATACATATTAATTTTTTTTTTCGTTGAAGACAAGGCAAGTTACTCCACTCAAAGATGATATCAAAACTTTCTGAAGTATATCTCAACAAGTCTATTAAATTTCCTGTCTCCATTTAAGTTGGTAAGATGTTGCAAGCATCAATGGTTGCGGATGAGAAGTTTTTAAAAAAAATTGTAAATTGTCATTGGATGAATCTGCTATAATGGTGCACTTCAACCATGTTCTAAATAGAACCTATTTATTTTTGATGGATGTGAAGTTCTTACTAAGCAACGCATTATGTTCCACTATACAGTATAGTAGTTCTTTCTCTGATCACTTTTTGTAGTTTTTTTATAGTCTCTGTGTCTGTCAGTGTTTCATTATGGATTTTTTTATAACCGGATTCACTGGTAGAACAAAATCAGTGTAGCTTCAGACCAAAAAGGTCGACCAGTAACCAAATATTCACATTACGACAAATCTTGAAAAAGACCCGTGAGTTCAACAAAGACACACGCCACCTATTTGTCGATTATAAAGCCGCTTTCGACAAGCCTATACGATTGAAGTTTTTCGACGCCCTGTCTGCACAAAGACTAAGCATTATTAGGGTAGGAAAGAACCTCTCCTTACCCTTTGATACCAAAAAGTGATTTAGGCAGGGTAATGCGCTGTCGTGCGATGTTTTCAATCTGCTGATGGAATACATTCTACTCCAGTGTCCGTACATACAGAATATGTCAGGCTCGATCTTTCAAAAATAAGTATGCTGCTCGCTTAAACGGATGATATTGGAATTATTAGTATACAGGAACGGCGAGTCAGAATGACGTTCTCAGCGATTCTCTTCGCTCATGGGTCTAGCGGTAAATGAGGATAAGATAAAGTACTTTCTGTTTTCTCGCACACCGTCATCACGTCTTGGACGGCCGGTGACGATGGAGATTTTCAAATCACCAACAACAAAAACGTCAGCCTTTAGATCAGGCGAAGAATCACGCTTGCAAATTAATGGTATTTTGGGCTGAGCAAGCAAATAAGTAAAGTCTGTGTAGCACAGAGGCATGGACAGTGATTGAGTTAGACGAGACGGCTTCAAAAGACTTTGAGAGAAAGATTCTCCGCAAGATTTTTAGTCCTATTAGTGTCTAGGTATATAGCGCATAGTTTAGCTACCATATAAACCATGAGCTGTATGAGCTATATTCGATGAGGTTGACATAGTTCAGCGCATAAAATTCCAGAGTCTGCACTGGGTTGGTCACCTCATTCGAATGTATGAAAAAGCTTCAGCAGGAATGGCTTACGTGGGGGCACAAACTTGATTGAAGGACAACGCAATAGAGGACGACTGGGCACGCGTAGGAATGACCAGGTATGGAGAGATCGTACTTCGCATTAAAAACCACTGACAACACAGCTGGTAAAGAATGTGATATTTTTTAATTAAATTTGACTACAATCTAACACATCTTAAAATGCGCTACATACAACTGACCGATTACTGTTTAGACCCACTGTATGCACTCCAATCGAAAACAATTAAGAAATATAAGAGAAAAAAAAATTGTATGATTTAATATTCAATTTAAAAATCTATTACGAAGAGCAAAACTACGAGACGGTAAAACGAACATTGATTTAATTTTTTAGTATAGCATAAAAATAGAAAAAACAAACTCATAAAAATTCAAATGAGTTGCACGGCGGCGTACGTAAATTGACCCCGTGCCGAGTTGAAACGTATTTGCTTTGCCTGCCTGACTGCCTGCCTGTCTGCCTAGTTAGAGGCTGGTAAATGTAATTTTTTATTTTTAATTTCTATGATTTTCTAATTGAATTAGTGCTCTGTGCACATCGGGCCAACGACTGACTGAGTTGGCGCCTACAATACGCTGCAATTATGATGCAGTATGAAATTAAGCGAAAATACGGCGTTGAATTGTTAATTTATTGTTTATTTATTTATTTTTCTTTTCTTTTTTAACGAGCCACGACAAATTATCGCATAATAGAAATTGTTATTAATTTCACTATTGCAAAATGTTAGAAAAGAAAAGAAATTTTCAATTGTCAAAAGAGGAGAAAATTCGGTGAGCCAGGGAGAGTGTTAAATATTTCCGAGTATGTAACACGCAATTTTCGTTTAATTAGTTACACCATAACTGAAACAGGCGACAGCACAAATTATGTTGCTCTTCATTAAATTGAAATTGTTGTCTTAAAGCTATTAATAATTTGTCATAATACACAGAGAGACCGTCGGACCGACGCAAATGCTTCACTTCTTGTGATGACAATTTTAATTACTTTCACTTGAAATGATAGTGATCCAACATCGCCCAGAGTATTGTTGTAGCACGCATAGTCTGAAGTTTGTCTCATATAAACAAGGTGTATTTTAAAAGTTAAAAATTTGGCAGTGATTCCCCAACGAGTATTGCTGTTATTTAAGGACTTATTATAATCTTCGCTGTAGTGTGGACAATAACATTTTATTTTTCATATAAGATATCATCTGTGATATTATTTTCATTTCACTGCGATTTTTATCTCAGATTTATCACTGTTCCGTAAATTTCGAATTTGCGTTGTTTGGTTCATAAATAGAGATCTTAACTGGTTTTAATAACTGAGCTTTTCCTAATAACGATTATTTCTTAATCTGTAATGAATAAAAGTAGACCAAATAAATTATATATCCAGCTCACATCGTTACGAATCAATATATACAAGCTAATCTGTCTGTCCGTTGCTATCTGATAGTTATTGTGCATTTTTTTGGAGGATTGCACAAGTAATACTAATCTAAATTTAAATTATAGAAAAAAAAATATTAAGGTTTTCTGGAAAAGTGAGGGTTAGAACTCAACAATTAATTTTTCCGTTTTATTTTTTAAATGGGAGTGACTTTTGATAAACACGGTTCCGGGTCCCAAAATTGTCCATCACATCAGCACTGGGCTAAAGACTCAAAAAATTTCTTTTTGTCTGGCCGGATATGACACCTTGTGGAAGTCTCTATCTCGTCAGGTTAAAGAGAAAAAATATTGAAAAGCAACGTGATATGCAATTCTGGATGGTGTTCAGCGGACAATAATACATAAGAAACCACTCCAATATCAAAAATAAAAGAACCATGTGTAATTCGTACTAGAAATGTTTGAACACTTATCTGACATACCCCGGGGCAAGAGAACTAATATGAATATAATATATGGGCTTGCAATAGAGTAAGAAGTAAAAGTGACTGTTAATCGAATCCCATTGGCAGATTGTTGATAATTTAAGCTCCGTTGGAAACAATTAAACGAAGAACAAGATAAGGCCCTAGCCTTTTATATTACTTATTAGTGATAAAAAAGGCTAAATTTTATAAAGACTAGTTTATCCCCTCAGGGCCGGCAAAGTTGAGCTATTCCCACATTGGCGCCCGAGCAGGGACCACGAGCTAATAGAAACCGAAAGAATTAAGAAGAAAGAAAAATATATGGAGAAGCCTATAACAAAAAAATTTGGAAAAATATTAAAAATTTGTGAGCCAGCCCGACCTCAAGCCTGGACAAATAGAAAGAGAGAATTGGCGACATTTTAAACGTCGTCGCAATGATGCTAAATTAAGGGACCGAGGACAATACGATGACGATTAGACATTTTGCCGCTCATTCAGTATGTTATATCATAGGCATCTAGAGAAAAATCATAGCATCTGGAAAAGAACATCTGGAGAGACTATTAAAAAAACGAAAAACAGTTCTAAATAAAAGAATAATTGGGTCAATAATAATATTTCTTTCCAATCTTTCTTTGCTATGTTAACATTAGAAACTTGACATTGTTGAACATAATCTGATAATGGACCTTCATGAAGAGATCAGAGATGAAACTGAATTGCAGAACACTGCCAGTAAATTCGTTTTATTGCCTTTGCACTTGGTCCATTATTCTTTATAACTTCTTTATATTGGTGAGGCATGGAGGTTATGTTAACTTTACTTCTTTCAATTGAAATATATTTCCAACCATACATCACCGCCATTCTAAGCAGCCGAACATACGGACTATATTATTCTGCTTGCTCTTGCGTTTGGTATCCATTTGTTCGCATATTCAACTTTTTCCATAATTTTTATATAATTTGGATCAATTTCATAATAAGAACAATGTCTGCCTATATTAATTTTAGATCCATGTTTTTTATAATGTACAATATATTTGTACTTGAGAATGGATTCTTTATTAGAAACTCAAAAATATTTTTTTGGATATGGAATTATTAGAATTCATGGACCTGGTCTATGAAAAGTGGGTTAAGGTCTCAAAAAATCATATTTCACTTTTTGCCGATTCAAATAGTTTCCTACGCTCTTTCCCAAGGCGATATCCGAAAAGTCACATAATTTTAAAATCTGACTTGAATCACATATACATATAAGGGGTGACATAGTTTATTTTACCAGTAAATCTTATTACTCTCGATGAAATTTTCACATATATAACAAATCTTGCTAATTTGCGTCAATTAGATGCCAAGATTTGACAAATTTGGTTTTACTCTTAATTGGAGGGAATGGCTTATCCTATTTTATCTAAATGATATATAGACAACAAGCTTCTCCTGATCTTTAACATAGCAATTAATGCATTTCATATCGATCGCTTAAATAGTTTAGAAATGTCTGAACCAAGTTTGTATATAATGTTTCTCGGTATCGAAGTGAACAATGCGTTCAGAGGTCAAAGTTCGTCTAAATGGTTCAGTTTTAATTAAAAAATCCAGAAGTTATTGCTAAGCGCATAATTCAAACAGCTAACATCTGATTTTTATACCTATATCGCCTGCATAGCTGCTAAACATATGTTCAGCATGAAGCTTGTTGTGTAAAGTCTAATTAAAAAAATTACAACAATTGATTTCATTTGACATACAATAAAATAAATAAAATTAAATGACTATTAATACTTCGTCAACCTAAGCTGCACTTCATTAATAAATGCATTTCTATAAAAGGTTTTTTTTCGTTAATTGTAATCTATTGATTTAAAAGTTGCGAAACTTTTAATTTACGCCTTGAATAAACAGTTAAGCATATATGTGCTCGCTACTACTTTCCTCTCTTTCTTCTTACTTCACATATGAATGCATTGCACAGTTGACAATTGTTATTGCTGTGCTTTGCTCCCCCCTCTCTTTTAGTACGACATTAATGACTTCAATTCAATGAATTGTTACAATTAATTGTATAATAACAAAGTAAAGAAAAAAAAAGCAGCACCCGGCGACAACACTAATAACAACTATAACAGCAACAACAACTAGTACAAATAAATAGGCATAAACGACAAGAAAAAGCTTCAAACGAAAGTGAAACTTGTTTTCATTGCGTCTTCTAATGCTTTTCTTATTGTATTTTCTTGCAAAGAAACTGAAAGTGATCACATATGTATGTATGTATGCATGTGTTTGCTATTTTGTTATTACATTACATTATACATCTTAGATTACGTCTTACCTTACGTTTGTATTACGTTGTCAAATTAGCAGTTGACTCCTCTTCTACGTCGCTTCCTTTTATCCGTTACCAGTTTCACAGATGTTCATTTGGCCTTTAATGGTCACCGGCGGAGTTGGCATTTGTGTTTTCCTTATTTTTACATACCGCTTCATGGTAAACAAGTTTTACTGCATTATTATTGTTATTATTAGCTGTTGATAACTTTGTAACAGCTGTTGTTGTTGTTGTTGTTGTTGTTGAGTTTTGTCGTTGCACTTGTTGTAGCGCATCCTTGAATTTTTACGTATGACCGGTGTAATTATTATTCAAAAATCGATCTAAAAAAAAAAATCAAATAAGTACAGTGAAGCAAACACTTGCAAATATTTACTCAAATGATTCCTCACGAACACAGTCGAGTCAAATTAGACATAAAAATAGTTGTCAGATAAAAAAGATTCTGACAGAGCTAAATTTTGGTGGAGATTTTGGCTACACAATTAGCAATAAAGTGTCGAAAGTCCCCATCGATCCCATTTGCGCTACAAAAGTTACCCAGGATCAAAGGTCAAAATATGGTTTTTGGAGACAAAAATTGTAGATCTTTAAATTATCTACAAAATATGTTTTCTATGAATCACCAATTCAGAGTTATCGCGATTCTAAAAGCTTGAAGTGTCACGTTCTACATGATATTCCAGGTAGTGTACTTTGGCGCGATTTTTTTAACGTGTTTTACCCAGTAGGCCTACTCCACAAACTATTATGACGAAATTTTCAGGGACAATACTCTTTTAACTGCATGATGATCATTGATATTTAACTGTAGTTCTGAGTTCTTTTGATAATTTAATCTGATTCATGTTATTCAAAGTCGCCTTCAGCAGTCATGTCTTTGTCGAATCCTTCTTCTTCTTCATCTTCTTTCTGGATGTTTATAAAGACCTTAATGTGAATACTAAATATATTTTTTCAAAATAACGTTGAAGGTTTCTTCTCGATCCCACACTACGTGATGTACATAGTAGTTATCAGTAGCAATCATAAATGGCTGTCGTAAAACTTTCTTTTGTACTTCTTCCTCAAGAAATACCCCCATCTGTCTTCATCGATTTCATAATTGAATGTTCGATTATCATGTCCGTAGAAGTTCTACAACTAAGCTTAACAGTAAAAAATCGTTTTGTGAACCTTTGATAAACACTTGGATCAATTACCTCTTCTAATTGAAGCTTATCTTGCAAGTATTAGTCTGGTGAGTTAGCATATGGTAAATGCCATGATGCATGGAAGTAAGGAAGCATTTCTTTGACGCTGTTCAAGTGAGCTTACCAGTCTCCTAGACTTTGCAATGAACACCATCCGGAAATATTGAACCCATAATTAGTCCTCGTTTCTGATATTCTTATAATTGTCCAGATGTTTCCTTATCATCTTCAATATCATTGCATGAAAGAGTTTTATTTAGAATATTTTCAACAGTAATAATAAGATTTTCATCCATTACGTCATTATTAACTAGTTCTTTAAATGTTCTTAATCCTAAAGAGAACTGAAGTAATGTGTGAGCTCGAACTGCCATCGCATTAGCGTGGCCATTAAGCATTATTTCTAAAGCAAGTACTTCCTTAAAAACACTTTCTTGCATACATATTACTCCGAAAAATGACAGAAGTAAAGGAAATCCTCCCAGTCTTACTATAATCTTCAAAAATTCCGACCCTTAAGGTGCGATCTCTAGAACTTTTGCTTATACATAGAGGTTGGTTTACACAATAAAATACTCATTTTTAAAATAATATTTCATTTTATTTTTTTGGAACTCCGGCTCAGTCTAAGGTTACCCAAAATAAACTGCTAAAAATTAGAATCAATTTATAGTCATATTCATAAACTTGTGTCAAACGAAATAGCCAAAATTTTGTTTATTATAATTCTTTCAAATAGATTTTTCTATATGTTCCTTTAAATATATTATAAGTTCGAAAACTCCAAAACATTTTCAATGTATTTCTTATAAAAATGAAGTTTTATAAAAATATAAAATGCAAATGTACATACATACTTCAAATAATTGTTAAACATTATTTTAAGAACTTAAGTTGATTTTATAAAAATAGTTCTTAACCCCACCAACATTCTGTTGTGGATAAAAAACTGTAAAGAGATACATAAGACGAAAAGAAGCAAATTAAATTCATGCCAAAACTTTCACAATTGACACACTGTGCAGCTGTATCTGCGTGACTTCCCGGCGGCTGCAAATGGCTTTTCACAACCTTTTGCCGCGTGCACATCTTCAAACGCTTCCTGTGCACTCGCATGCATTTTTATCAGCAACTGCAATGCGCTTCACGAGTATTGCACAATTTTGGTTGCATTTTGATTTATCTATAAATTGTTTTCGCGTTACTTTTTCTTTACATTTAAAATTAAAAAAATTAAGATACGAGTATTTATACGGAAGTTTGCTGCGGAAGTCGGCGGAAGTTTTGAACTCTTGACATGCATTTGAGTTTACTTTAAGCAACACAATATAACATTATCAGCCATGAGATAGAGAATAATATATAAATAAAGCATTTAATATGATTTTATATTTATTTATTTACGTCATAACGTTATAGTTTATGCTTTATGCACTTAAGAGCACAATTAAACAGAAAAAAAAATATGGGCTCAAATTTCTAGCGCACACTTCATAAAAACAGACGTCAACACGACCATAAACCATCGGATCTAAAGTCATTGAACCGTCAAATGTGTGCGATAAGCATAAAAATAAACATAAAAGAGTCATCGTGGTGGTATAGAAGCAGCAGCAGCACCAATCTTTAATACAAATTTTGTTGTGGTAGGTTCTTTGATCGATTGGTTAAAAGATTGCATAACCGAATGAGTTACAACAGGGGCGTAGCTAGCTTTATTTATAATTTTTAAAATTTTAACTTAGGTTGGGTTAGTACGGTGCTGCGAATATTGCTATATAACTGGAACCTATCTGTTATATTTAGTGAAACACCTGCAATCTTAATCTGAAAAATTTGTACCCCTTCGTGCGCGCCTAGACTACGTACCTAAAGTGTAACTCTAAATTGTTTTTTTTTTTAACATACGAAATTGGCACAAAGTAAAAAATAAATGTTACAAAAGCGCTGCAGCCGCATGACTCAGCTTATCGTTTGTATGGACTTGTCTGCTGACCACCCACAATGTGGCCAACAGTTGCAACAACAAAAGTCTTTTTGCACTTTGACACGACACGAGCCATGAACAGTGAACCCGTGCGCTTTTCACTTTTTTTTAGCGCTGTATTTCTTAGCTGAGTATATCGCTCGTGTTATCGATTTTCTTGTTGCAGCTATCGATAGTTAATAAATGCAGCCAATTGGAATTTGTAGGTCGCGCCTTTTTGCTTTGGTCAACGACCTGAAAAAAGCGCAGGAAAAATATAAGAAAGCAAGAATGAAGGCTGCAGTCGACTTCGAGATACTCTTAACCTTATATTACCCATTAAACCTTAAATTTATATGCGGGATTGATAACCATCTGTAACCGTGTGGAATATTTAATTAAAATTAATGTTAGAAACACCAAATTTTTCGTTTTAAGATAAACTAACCCATACAAAAAAGACGATGACAGATTTCCAGTAGTCCGATTTGGATCTATATAAAATACTTTAATACAATAAAACTGAAGAAATATAAATCACTGTTGGTATTTTTTCCACACTTTTATGTAAAAACTCAGAAACCAGTGTCTGTTTTTTATACTACTCCTTAGAGCGTGGTTGACTGTATATAAGAGTGACTAAACATCCAAAGTTTATAGTCTCCAAGATCTGGATGTTCAGACGTAGCGTACACGAAATTATTTATATCGTCTACGCCGTTTTGTTTGAACCGTTCTGGAATATTTTATTTAGATTACATCAAATTTTAAAATAAAAGTCCAGAAATGTGCGACAGATTTGTATGTGGGGGTACCTCTGCTAGTAGTCCAATCTGGACCTATATGATATATGGTTTGCATCAAGGTAATAAATTCTGTTTGTTGAGGAAATAGGAAATATAAGAAATATTCAAGCATGGTGGCTCTATTTCTTATAATCTATAAATAATAACGTTCATACAGGCATGGATAAGCACTCGACTTTTGATGTTGGTATCCAAACAATTTTTAGAGGGGAGCCTTTACAATGTAAGGGTTGGTCCGTTCATTAAACATAACCTACATGAAGAGGATATAGGAGGCACCAAATATTCAATCTTGAAGCCTCTGTTTTCTATAGTCTTGATTTTTTGTAGGAGTCTACTATTTTGGACCTTTAAGGAATATTTTCTTAGAGTTGACACAAGACTCGACGCTCTTTGCAGAATCAATTAATTAAAAACAAAATAGTTTTATATAAAAAAAAGAATGGTGGGGTTTTGTATGGGGAATATTCCATTTGGTGGTCTGGTGTGGACCTAAATAAAATATTTTACATAGATTAAAGAGAGAGAAACAAAAAAAGACAAATTTTTTCTACAAAAACTCCGAATGAGGAGTAGGTAAGGAAGTGGGGGTTAACACGTTCATTGAATAGAAGTGATTTGAAGTAGGAATCTGAGAATCTAAGTATGCAAATTTCAACGTTCTTGTTGTTTATAGCTAGACAGACGGACATGTTTACATTGACTTGACTTTTTGTAAGGGACCACCTCTTTAGTGATCCCAGTTGGACCCTAATGGATTAGGATTGATACAAAGCATACAAAGTTGGTCGTTTCTAGTGGAATTAACACGTACTAAAAAAATATTGTTTATACAAAAAAAAAAAAGTGCGACAGATATGTATGTGGGCGGGCTACCTCTTCTAATGGTCCCAACAACATTAATAAAATCAAGTAAGGAAATTTCAGTCGGGCGTAACCGACTGTAAGAGGCCCTGTACCAGTTCAGTTCGCCTAACAAACACATTAAATGTTTCCCTAGCTTATGACCAAACACATGACCACTTCTCACTGCGCGAATATGAATGAAAAGAAAAGGGGGGTCGTTCAAATTCAATTGCTTATAAAATCGTCATTTATTATCCGATTTTGAAGAACTTTTCGGATTTTGGCTAAGAAGGACGATATCTCTATACTGGCATACTTACTTTTTTTTGTGCCGAAGAAATTTTTACCCTTGGGGGTGATTTTATGGGGAAGGGGGGGGGAAGGGCAAGTTTTTAAAATAAACTTGTGAAATTCCGGAGCAGTCCTAGTCGAATGCAAAAAACACGAAGTCTCTATCTATTACCGTTTCCGAGATCCTTTCGTTCATACGGACGGACGGACGGACGGACAGACGGACATGTCTATATCGACTCCTCTATCACTCCTGACCATAATGGGGGTAACTTTGGGGGGTCTCCGACCATTATTTCTACCTGTTACATACATTTGCACAAACCCAATAGGCTCTTGTACCTTCGGTACAGGGCCTAAAAATAAAAATTGTAAAAAAAAATTTTATCAACACATTCACCTGTGGGTGATAGATGATCAGTCAACATTGGATATCTGGTATATGCGCTTGTTCGAAAAAAAGCTTGTTCAAGAAAAACTTTACGGAGGTTAAAGTTCAACGTTTAATTTAAAGTAAATTGAAGTATTTCACAAAATTAAACCACATAAATTAAATCTCAGAAACATGCAACTAAAGTCATTTTTTCCTCTCTTCTTCTTTGCAGTTATGATGTTGGACGCGATGGCTATTTGGACTTAACCGAATTAAAATTCATGATGGAAAAAATTGGTGCACCACAAACTCATCTCGGTCTAAAGCAAATGATTGCCGAAGTCGATGAAGATCATGATGGTAAAATTTCATTCCGTGAATTTTTGCTTATCTATCGCAAAGCACAAGCCGGTGAATTGGATAACGATTCCGGACTTAATCAATTGGCACGCTTGACCGAGATCAATGTCGAACAGGTGGGCGTTAGCGGTGCCAAGAACTTCTTTGAAGCAAAGATCGAACAACAATTGCGCACGAATAAATTCCACGATGAGATACGACAGGAGCAGGAGGAGAGACGACGTACTGAAGAGGAACGCGCCAATCGGCGTCTACAATTTCAGCAACGTGCTGCAATTTTTCAATAGATTCGGCTAGTTCATTCTAAATACAAACTACTAACATTTATTGAATAATAAAAAAAACGAACGAAACGGATGCAGTGCAATGGGGAAACTAGGTCTCGGTTTTTTGTAGTCTAGTGCATAAATATACATTTAATACATATACAATGTTAGCGTAGTAGTGCAAAATGCATAACAACACACACACCACATATACACTTACAATTAATTGATAAATATCTAAATTATTAGTTTTATACATTATATACTATATGTAATGCATTGAAAGAAACATAAGAAAACTATATACCTAACTAAATAATTAATTAATTAATAACGCAGCATAAATCACGCGCATACATTTTAATAATCAAGTACACAAATGCATACTAAACTGCAAGCATACCAAAATACATCATACGATAATTAATTCAATAATCTATTCAAAAGTTAATTTAGTTTTAATGATTTTTTTGTAAAAGACGATTTCCTTTTAATTTTCCAAATGTTCAAACAAATGTTGTCAGTTTTAATGTTTAATTTTTTTCAAATTTTAATTTAATTTTTTTGTTTATTAATATTGTTAAGTGCCATTTTATAAAGATGTTTATTTTATTTTTGTTCTTATATGTTGTAAAACTCAAATAATATTTAAAAAATAAGATAATACATTTTTAATGTTGTTCATAATCAAAGAAATGCGCAAAACTAAAAATTATTTAGCTTAACTAAACTTTTTGTATATACCAATTTATAATTTTAAACTCTATACTTTTTTATTGTTATACCCTTTAGGCATGCTATAAAAATGGCTATAGTGGATTTGCTGGAAAGTTTGTAGAGTGCAGAAAAATTAGTAACAGTTTTACACTATGAAAGGTTTCAAAATTATAAAACTTTATTAGGGCTAGAACAAAAGGATTCATCTAGAAATCGTGTTTAAATGCAAATTTTTGCCCAATCGTATAATCGGAGCAAAAAATACATCTTTATTTAAACTTTAAAACATTCATATCAAAAATAGAGTGTAGTGTTACATACGCCACTTTGTAGTGCGTCTAAGAAAAGGGTATACGAGCTTCAGATTTGTGTTGAAGTTTATAATTTTTATTTTCTTCATTTAGTTTTATTTAATATGTAATTCAGTATTTTTTTTTTAGATGGTTTTTATATGTAAAACATAAATACTAAAGTATTTTATATAAGAACTTAATGGCTGGCGAGATGGCACGAACAGTGTAACTTCAAATGATGTATGTATGCAATTACATTAAAACATATTTGAGGTTATACATATTTTGTAAAACGCATACATCAAAACATATATACAATTTAATTTTAAAAAAAATGCGTTTAAGTTAATAAATAATACAATAAATATAAATAAATCATGTATATAATACATATCAAAATGGTTTTTATTTCAATTCACAGAAGATATGGAGTAGATATTTGGAAAAAGATAGGTGATAGGTAGAACTAATTTCCACGGCGAAGAATTATTTTATTAATAAATGTTGTAAATATGTACATATGTACTTTTCTAATAGACATCCAAACGATACCATCTTTTCCTATGGATCTAACTTCTCTCATTACCCACCATTCCCATTATTATGTATGCCAAATATCATCCATACCATAAATTTATGCAGATTTGGTGGGTGAGGTTTTAAATAAATGTTACTCAATCTAATATATCAGCTATTAGGCAGTAAAATTCCCTCAAAATTAGTTTAGCCATTTCGAAGATTAGCCGAAACAAACATTCGAACAGAATGTTTTCAATTCTGCACAAATTTTTAATTGATTTCAGCCAGAGGTCGATTGCGTTGGTCAAAGGAGATAATTTATTCCGGCGACATTGAAAAAAGGTATAAGACCTTGGCCTTGAATTTATTGAAACTACGACTGTGGCTGGAGGTCAATTTCCCGTCTGGGAGTTTCTCTGTCTGGAGATTCCACAGTCCGGGGATTCCACTGACTGGGGACTCAGTCGCTTCAGAATTCCCTCATCTAGGATTCCCCGAGGTTTCCCCCATCCGACGATTCCCCCGTCAAAGTATTACCCCGTCTAGGGATTCCTCCGTCTGGGGAATCCTCCATGAGCCATGGAGCCAAGTAAATATAATTGTATTCGGCTAGGTTGGAACAAAAATTCGTATTTTCGCTGTTCTTTATTGTTTTGATCGATAACTTGTGGCCAACGAGATTCCAACTTCATTGCCCCGCTCATAAGCAAAAAAGTGAGACAGTCGATTTTCGCAAGCCTATTTTGAAGCTAATTTGTTGCAAGCTAAATCGTTCGACATTTACAGGAAGAGATGGCAATCCAATGGTGCCAGGTCCCGACTATAAAGTGGATGCATAAGGTCACAGTCGAAGTGAGTGATCTGGCGTTTTCCTGATGGAACTCAATTCCTCTCCTATTGGCAAAAGTTGCTGCGATTGCTGACTTCAAGCGGTCCAGTAGAGGACCGAATTGAGCATTTAGGGGAGCAGCTTAGTAGTACTTGATTCCCTGCCAATCCCACCAAACACACAGCAAAACCATCCTGACCGTCAATCCGGGCTTGGCAACCTTTTGAGCCGCTTCACTACCCTTCCCACGACGTTTGCGCTTCACGTTGTCGTAAGTGACCCACTTTTCATCGCCAGTCAGCATTCGCTTTAGAAACGGGTCGATTTTGTTGCGATTGAGCAGCGATTCGCAGATGAAAATTCGGTCCATGTGGTTTTTTGGTGTCAATTATTGTGATATGATAGCATGATTTCGTGATCAACTAACAAATGAATAGCCTCCACGTAGTTATAAGAATTCTGGTTGCCGAAAATCGAATCATCCACTTTTTGAATGTGGAGTGATGTCATTCAGCCTGCTACGGTACAGCAGAAGCCTTTTTGAAACACTTTTTTTGTGAAACAATGAAGAACCCTGCTATGAACTGTCCAGCGACATTTCAGACTGAAGTCAGCAAACGTTTTCTTTTTAGACAACTTCGATATTCGCCAGTTCTGCGTTTAAAGAATATCTTTATCGATAGAGTACCAACTTTATCGACGAAGTATCAACTCTTTCTTACCGTCAATTCATTAAAACTCAAATGTTTCTGTGTTCTCCTTTATAGCGCAAGATAGTTGTAGATTTCTGAAGATGTCATTATTGGGTCTTAGTCGATAAAAGAGCAAGATAGCGCAGCATTTATTTATCTAGCCCATCTTTACCGCGGGTATTATAGGAACTTTTACCAAGTACATGATAAACTGACTAATCTTTCATACGCATTAGTGAATGACGGCAACGTATCATATCGGACTTAAGCGCATAGCAATGTTTGCAGACCGGACACATATGCGGTTTTATTTGCATATGATAGCCTTTGATGTGCTGCGTCAAGCCATGGCGTCGTTTGAATACGCGATCACATAGATTACATTTATGCAGACGTTCATTGGTGTGTGATATTCTATGCTGCTTCAGACTATTTATATTTACAAAGTTTTTGCCGCAATCATCACAGGACACTTGAAGCTGCAATGGATGGCACCATGTGTTACGTTCTTGGTTGTTGTTCGTACAAACATTTTGGTGCATACTAGATTTGCTGTTGTTTCTCGAAGGTTTTGCCTCTTGTACTGATGTTTTCCATAACTGAGATTTAACTCTATTCATTTGAAATTGTTTTGTATTTAGTTTATGATTTTGCTTCGGCAGCGACGTCGTCAACCTAGCTGCAGTTGTGTATCTTTGCTGAAGTTGCGCAAACTTTTTCTGCTTGCTTGTTTTCACCTTGCACCTAACGGCATGATAACGATAAAGACGCCAATGTGTAAATGTAATCGCCTGGCAATAGCGGCATTTAAAAGTCTGGAGTTTCGGGCTTTGCAGGCACAGTGGCAGAGATTGGCAGATATAGCGCATATGTTGCTGCAGTGCTAGACGCGTTTGAAAGTGTTGGCCACAGCCCGTGCATTTGGAAGCGTAGTGTTTGGGCTTTGGTGTGTAATGTAGCTGTGTACGTTTATGCTGTAGTAACTGGTATATGCTGCGGAATCGTTGCTTGCAGCTGCGGCAGCTAAATTTAAACTTTTTGATGCAACGCTCTTCGAGATGTCGATATTTACGTTGTAGTCGACGAAAACGGCGTTGAAGTTTACTATAGTTGTCCTTTATATTGTGTCCATGTTGTAAATCTTTGCTTACGCCAATACTCAGCATTGTTGCATGATCTAGCGGCGTTTGCGGCAAGTAGCTGTGCACCGCAGAAACTGTGTTTTGTGGCAGTGTCGATACTGCCGTAGAAAGTGACAAATTATTGTGCGGCAGCTGATATGTGCTTTCATTTAACAAATTAGTACCTTCGCCATGACCAAAATCTGCCGTTGGACTCATAAAACTCTGCTGCATATCCAATATATTGATAGACGCTCTGGTATTTGTTATAAGTGCCGGCTGTTGCGTCTGATGAATGCTCTTAATGCTGCTCGCTGTTGCAGCAGCTGCATCCATTTCATTTGTTGCAGCAGCAGTAGCTGTATTTTCATCGATATCTTGCCAATTTTCCTGCCAATAGTTTTGTTGTTCAGTTGCATGGTTTAAAGAATTATCTAAAGCTGTAGCTGTATGCAACATCGTTGTATTAACTGCATTAATGCAACGCTCAACATTTGCTTCCAGTTTCATCGTTTGATTCGGCATTTGTTCACGTATGGTAGGCTCAACATTTATATTCGGTACGCTGACCATTGGCACAGGCGGATGTGCCATCATATAGTGTTGCCCAAGGCTTTCACTCGTAAAGAAGTTTGAGCCGCATATATTACAAGTATGCAGCTTAAATGCATCTGACGATGCGACTATACTGTCGTTGAGCACGACAATGTTAGGCTTATTCGTAGGAACAGCAACAGTAGCGGGTGCATGCGTAAGTTTCTCAGCAGCAATAGTTGGCGGCGGTAATAAATCACGCAACATTGAAGGATTCGGTATTTGACTCACATTCGTTACAATTGGTTTGCTGGAACGCGGTGGCAAAGTTGCCGTTAATGTTTTGCTGCATGTTTCTGCTGAAATATTAATATTTTGTTGTGTCGTTGGCGGCATTTGTTGCTCTAGCTGCGCAACTGAATCTTTTTCAGTACTTTGTACATCAGCTAAATCAAGTTTTTCGGTTTTACAATTATTACTAAGTCGGATTTGCTCGGCCAGCTCTTCTACGGGATTCGCATAGTTATGCTCTTCATTTAGCAATTCTGACTGCAGCAATTCGTTGATTGATAGTTGCACATTTGTTGGTTGCACAGCAAGTAAATTCGAAGGTGGCTTGGCGCTTGTCTGCGTCTGTGCAGCATCGCCATCATCTGCTATATTTATATATGGATCGTCAAGATTAACGATTTCCATTATATCACAGTTATTTATTATATCCTGCGTGTTCAACAGCGGAAAGTCACAGAATTGAAATTTCTGTTCAATTTCATCGTCCGGATGCTCCTGTTCGCAGACGTCCTCCATGCCCATGTCCAAGTCATCGTTGAAGAAACAATCCAATCCTTCGGCAACTTCTTGCTTGACACGCACTAGTGGCTCCTGCTTAATCTTTAATTGGCGTTCAACGCCACCACCGCTTCCACCACTATTAGCTAGCATTGCCGCGCGTACCAAAGAACGATCAGTACGATATTGCCGCTGCAGTTTGTTCTGGGTCTCCAGTACTTGATCGATGAAGCGCGCAAATCGCTCGACCAATTCTTGACAGTTGCCGCACATGTCATTTGGCAATGCATCGTTTTGTTGTATTTGTAGCGTTGGTAGGCATTTTTGTATCATACCGAAAATTTCAAAACTATTGACAAACGAAACACAATTTGTTGCTACTGTGCCGCAAAATCGGCAGGTCAATTTCACAGAAGTGCCATTATTACCACCAATGACCATGTCCAAAGCTACATTTGCATGCTGCGTCATATTTTCACGTATTTTTGTTTGCTTAATTGACAGCTTTTCAGTCGCATTGGGCTTTTTGAATAAATCGGCGTTTAACGTCGCTCCTACAATTGCTGTGGGCTCATCTGCAGTTAGTGCAAGTATCGGCACTGCCTCTTTCTTTAAAGTTTTTCGCTCGTTGGTGTATTTGAAATCTGAGTCTGGAAAATGACGACTGCAAATCGAACTCCACTTTGATGGTACCCAATCGTGTCCACGCTGAGTAAAATCTTTCCATTTTTGTAGCAGTTGTGGATCCTTGAAGGGAAATCTGGAAGCATTCTTGCACATTGGGGTAGTTCGTATTGTGTATATTTGCATCTTACTCACTTGTGAAAAGATATATTTTTTGTGTGACGGTACTTATCACTACAGTTAACTACCGCACAAAATGAAGGCATTTGAATTTACTAAACGCTAGTAACACATCGCTCAATGCTTAAAAAAGAATTTAATAAACATCAATTCTATTTGCAAACAATTTTCAAACAGCTGAGTTACTTAACTACAGGGTGACTAATATTGCGGTCTTTGTTATCACTTTATACCCTGTGGTTTTGATGTTCAACAGCTGATTCATTCGCCTGCAGGTGACTACAAATTTCGTTTCGGAAAATGTAATATTTGCTACTGTAATGTGTTATTGGAAATAACAATTTTATGACAAAAAATGTTTTCTAGGTTTTTATAATCTGTATCGGCGATCTCTGCTATAACAACACATATGGTGAAATCTTATTTTGAACTATTTATTATATTTCTGTTCCACTGTACTCAGATGTTTGGTGCCACCCTGTGTACGAAAACATTAAGAATCTTAAAATATGTCAAAGTTTAATACAGCGAAATATTTTGCACTATTAGAAAACTTAGAAATAAGCGATGACATTGAAACAGGTAAGCTTAAATCAGAGTTCAAATATATATTAAAACTAAATTATTTTATTCCACACACACAGTTAAAGATGAAACACACTCAAAAACGAACGCCGGCTCCACATCAAAATGTATCAACACAAAGCTAACTCAGAATCTACTTTCTTTAAAAAAATTTATAAATACCGATGTATCAGAGATTATACAAAAGTTATGCAAAGACTTGGATCTAACTGAATGTATGGAATCTACTTCTTGCCATTCCCAAGAGGAGGAATATGTTGTGTTGATGGAACACGTGTTGCTCGCATTGGCAACAAATGTTAGCTTCGATAGCGACGCCAAGGAGAATTTAGTATCGACACAACATACAAATCTTTATAGGGAAACAGTGTCGCATGTTGCAGTCTACGCACTAAGTAAAAACTTTGACAACTGCTTCTACAAATCAAATGCTTTGCGGGAATATGCCAGGACGGAGACGTTGGCTACAGTCAATTATGCCTTGCTACGTATATCCGTGGAATGTTTCGCAAAGCTGCTTACAATCAAACAACTACATATGCTGCACTCTATGGAGTTGGTTATGCGTGATTTTATAGCTGTCATATATAGCTTGAAATTATCTACACATAATGGCAACTTTACACAGTCACCGACTGAGTTGCAACGCATGGATAACCATTTGAATTGCATTTGGACATCTATCAGCAAGTGTGAATATTTTCGTATTTTAATGATTTTAAGAGCAACACCACAATTACCTGCATTTCTAAATCAGACATTACATAAGGATTTTATGTGCAAGTTGGTATTAAAGGATGGCTTTAGTACACTGGTAGCCACCATGCATACAACTCACAGAGACGAAACGAGCGATAAACTAAAAATTATGAATGTAATAGCGAATATTGCAGCAGCTCCTGGATTACGCATTCGCTTTAAAGAGCAAATAATCGAGCAGGTTTTTGCGTTTTGCCAAGCATGTCTTAAAAACGAAACAACGCTTAGTGTCATAGGTGCTGGCATTGTGACACTGCGACGTTTCTACGATGCAAATACGTTACATCGAGAACAGATAAGCGAATTACTTGCAGCACATTTAAAGCCATTTGTGTCACCAGAGGATCTGTTAACGGGCTTAATCGTTATGGAACATGTCGATGTCTGTCGGCGCATACAACTGCTCTATGAGCTTTTCTGTACTTCAATTTTTGCCTGTTTGCCTAGTGAACTACTTACCAACTATTTGCCGCTGCTGCTACAGCTCTACGACAGTTTACCGCCCACACTGACAGCGCAAAAGCAGTTGTGTGATTTGATTACACGTTGTTTGGATAATCGCGAGCCCGAGCAAGAACTTTCAAACATACTGGAACGTTTGTATAATTTACAGTATGAAGACGCTTGGCGCACTTGCCACACTCGTTTATTGTTTGTACCCGATCAATCTCAAATGCATGTCACGGTTAAAGTAGCATCCGTAGAATATAAATACGTTGATTTCAGTGTTTCAGTTATACTGCCTACATTGCTTATGTCTAGCACACATCATACACTTACCTATAAAGTATTCATGAGACTGCTGCGTATTATGGCAAAATTGGAGCGGCAAAGCGACGACTTTGATGCTACTTCAATTGAGCTGCTTGACGATCAGACAGAACTGCTAGATTTTCTAAATTCAAAATATAAAACTCAATTGGAAATTTTGCTGACACTTAACACACTAATAACATATCAGCCGCTGAAGACGCAACTGGCGGAGCACAAAAGCGAATTTCTTCAATTTCTGCATGAAATGTTAAAACAACGGCTACAGCGGAAATCCGCAAACTACTCTGAAGCCACTGATCAAACGTTGCTTGTACTGCTGACATTGCTGCAAGAAATGTTAGAGCAGCAGACAGAGTTAAATGAAGAATCGAAATGTGATTTGTTGCCGTACTTGTTAAAGTTGCGCGCAAGTACACCAAATCTACTTGTGCAACAACGCATAGATGCTCTAAAGTGCCTACTTGATGGCGACACTCCCCACGTCACTACAAAGCCAGATGCTGTAGCTTTCCAAACTGCACGTTCGTTAATCGATACAAATGAATCACATTTACAAGTTTACGGCATACAAATGATGCTGGAGTTACTGCGTAAAAAGGATGCAGCGACCATGTCACAAGGACATCTCATAGTTGCACTAGCGCTGAATCTATTGCGCAACAAGGAGTCATACACGTTTCTTAATTGTGTGCGACTTTTTGTTGCGCTGATAAATGTCATGGAAGCTGAAGTGCTGGAACTACTCGAAGGCGAATACATGACAGAGACATATGAGCTAGACTATCGTTTAGTTGTTGGCGAAGCTATACTGATGGTAGCCAAGGAGTTGGGTTCAGGCTGTTATAGATATAAAGGGCCACTGCTTAATTGTTTCATGCATGGTGCACGTTCAGCTCTGAATGAATTTCGTATGTCTGCGTTCTCGAACTTGTCACATATCTGTCGCTTGCTCACATATCAGGTGCATAACTTTTTTCAGGAAGTGAGTATGCAAAATATTTGTATTTATCTGCGCTATATAATAAATTTCATTACAGTTGCTGCAGCTAATTGATTCCGAGTTGATCACAGGCAAATATGTAGCCGCCAAGCGTGCCGCTGTACTGGTTCTTGCCGAGTTGCTTGATAGCATGGATAAGCTAATAGACTATGGTGATATGCTATTACCCATCTATCGTCTGCTGCGCAGAATTGAAGCTGACGAAACTTGTGATGCCAAAATGCGGCAACATGCTGCCAATGGACTTAAGGCGCTAAATGAAAAATGTATGAAACTGCTATTTCCAGAGGACCAATTGGAAAAGGAGATACGTATATTGGGCATTAATGATGATCAGCCAAAGAAACGCAGCCTTAGTCAACATATACTGGAAATAAATTGAAATAAGGTAAACGTAGGTTGTGTTTTTTTTATCAAATAAAAACGTTTTAGTTCAACACTTATTTATTTAATATGCCTAGCAGATGTCAAATTCTTGTTCAATCTTATCTGCAACCATTTTTGCAATGGCTAAACTACTGGTTGCACCAGGTGATGGCGCATTGCGGCAGTGTAAAACACGTTTAGCCAATGCACCAGTACCTCGGCCACGATCAAATACAAAATCGTCTACCAAATTACCATTCATATCCAGAGCCTGTGCACGCACGCCTGCCGGACCGCGTATTACATCATTTCTTGTAATTTCCGGTATATAACGTTGTAAAGCACTCATTTGTAGTGAAATTATCGCAGATTTAGTCATTTCGCTCAAACCAAAACTAAAATACTTAGAAGCCATTTTCACGAAGCCGGGGTAACGCACAGCATCGAGTAACTCTGCCAGATTAACATCGCTCCAGCTTTTGTTAGAATAAAACTTTAGTTATACACTTCCGATTCTTTTAAATAACACTTACCCATAACCCTCTCGCTTGAACGCCAGCACTGCATTCGGACCCAACCAAACGCTACCATCCATACGTGGCGTAAAATGCACACCCAAGAACGGAAAACGTGGATCAGGCACGGGATATATATTACCGCGTACCATATGACATTTTTCTTTAGCCAATAGCAAATATTCACCACGGAACGGTACTATACGTGGTGCACGTGAACAGCCAGTCATTTCTGCCAACAAATCCGCTTGTAACCCAGCACATGTGAGCACATTTCGCGTATGTACTATATCTTCCGGCCTAAGACCATGTATGGTCACAGGGTAATTTTTGGCAAGCGTTCTATTTCTTGTTTCGCTAAATTTCTGTACATTATAATTGAGCAAAATTTCTCCACCCGCCTGCTTGAAATCCTGTCCATAGTACTCTGTTACTAGTGCCCAGTCTACAATACCAGTTTGTGGACTCCAGAGAGCTTTTATACCTTTACAGTAGGGTTCGATCTTTTTTATCTTATCACCATCGATCAACTGCAAATCGGGCACCTGATTCTGAATGCCACGCTCGTGTAGATCCATCAAACGCTGCACTTCCAAATCGTCAGTGGCTACAATTAGCTTGCCACATTTTTTATATGGTATTTTCTTTTCATCGCAATATGCGTAAGCCAAGTGTAAGCCCTCCACGCAGAGACGCGCCTTCAGCGTGCCAGGCTTGTAATAGATGCCTGCATGTATAACGCCGGAGTTATGTCCACTCTGATGCATTGCAAGCTTTCGTTCCTTTTCGAGTATGGCAATCTTAAGTGTGGGATGACGCAATAGTATTTCGCGTGCAGATGCAACACCAACAATGCCGCCGCCAACAACCACTAAATCATAATTTCTGTAACATTTACAGAGTTTAAGATTTTAAGTAAACCAAAAAAAAAACAGAAAATTTGCAACATCTTCACATTACCTATTTGCGCTGGCTGTCTGCTGATGCTGCCTGCGCCTTCGTGCTCTGACTGAAATGGGACCTTTTGCAAATAGCCGCTTAGAAAAATGAATTATTTTAAATTGCTGTAAAAGCTTCGCCATATTTTCCACATATACTCGTACATAATTTTTGTTTTTAAACGTGTCATCAACGCAAAATAATTTTTACCCAGTTTCCACAAGCTGCCAATAAGGACACAGCTCTTCGGCAGTATGCCGTCGTGGTTGAGAAGGCAAAAATATATGCATAGATTAAGTGAGTCTGAATTTTACATCTACCAGCTTCACGATGGCGTCTTAGACTCCACCTGCGCGTGCCAAACTAAAAAAAAAAAAACAAAAAAAAAACAAAAAAATTCTAAGCACAGAAACTGTCAAATTTGGAGAATAAAAAAAAAACAAACACTATTTGATATCAGGATATTTTATGGGTCTTGCCTTTTTAGAGTGGTGGTCAGGTGCTGCCGGATGGTGAGCATTTTATCCAAGGCATTGCCCAAGTTTTTGTGCTGGAGTCGTCATGAATTCGTTGTCTAGCCTGATTTAATTTTCATATTCAAGCGACTGCACTACGCTGCCAATAAATAGAGATAGCCGTTGCGAATCTTTTACCGGTATAGAAGGCGCATTGAGTGCCTTAAAGGTGCCCTACATGAAGTCGGCATCGGGAATAGGAAGGTCAGCAAATTTAAAGTACAACCTATCACTAACTCCGAATAAATTTAGAAGTTAATATGAAAGAGATATTTTAAAATGTTTAACACAAGTAAACAAAATCAGATCTAACCATGAATACAGCAAATTTAGAGATACGCTACATTTAAAAATCCTTGCCTACAATTAACAATGTGAGAAATTTTAACTACGCAATATTTAAAATAAATTAAAACGATATTGAAAGTTCAATTTAAAATAAAACTTTATACTTAAAACAAACATTTTGATTCAAACAAATAACTTTGGATACGTCAACAACATCGTCGGATACGATCATAAATGCATCACACAATAGAAATGCGCTGCTTAGTCATCAACACCGTCACGATAACTCACATCAAACCGACTTGCCACTCTTACCACCTATGCTAAATTCTTGCTCAATTTTATCAGCAATCATTTTTGCAATGGCCAGACTACTGGTGGCACCCGGTGATGGTGCATTGCGGCAGTGCAACACACGTTTAGCCAAAGCACCAGTGCCTTCGCCACGATCAAAGACAAAATCATCGACCAGATTGCCATCCATATCCAGTGCTTGTGCACGCACTCCAGCCGGACCGCGACTAACATCATATTCCGTTATTTGTGGTATATAACGCTGCAGTGCACTCATTTGTAGCGATATAAGAGCTGACTTGGACATTTCGCTTAAACCGAACTTTAAATACTTGGATGCCATCTTCAAGAAACCTGGATAGCGTAGCGCATCGAAAAGCTCAAGCAGATTGACATCACTCCAGCTGTTGGAAGAGAATATATAAGTTAAATTATTTATTTAATTTAACACAACTCACCGATAACCCTCGCGCTTTGTAGCAAGCACTGCATTCGGACCCAGCCAGACGCTGCCATCCATACGTGGTGTAAAGTGAACACCCAAAAATGGAAAACGTGGATCAGGCACTGGATATATATTGCCGCGTACCATATGACATTTCTCCTTGGCCAAGAGCAAGTATTCACCACGGAACGGTACAATACGTGGATTACGCGAACAGCCGGTCTTCTCGGCCAACAAATCCGACTGCAAACCACCGCAAGTTAATACATTACGCGTACGTATAAGTTGTCCCGCTTTTTTACCATGAATAGTCACAGGATAGTCCGCAGCAGCTGCTTCATCCTTGGTTTCGGTAAATTTATGTACATTATAATTGAGAAAAATATCACCACCAGCCTGCTTGAAATCCTGTCCATAGTACTCTGTTACTAGTGCCCAGTCTACTATGCCTGTTTGTGGACTCCAGAGCGCTTTTACACCATTACAGTAAGGCTCGATTTCTTTGATCTTATCACCATCGATCAACTGCAAATCGGGCACCTGATTTTTAATGCCACGCTCGTGCAGATCCATCAAACGCTGCACCTCTAAGTCATCAGTGGCTACAATTAGCTTGCCACATTTTTTGTATGGTATTTTCTTTTCATCTAAATACTTATAAGACAGATGCAAACCCTCTACGCAGAGACGCGCCTTCAGCGTGCCGGGCTTGTAATAGATGCCTGCATGTATAACACCGGAATTGTGTCCACTCTGATGCACCGCAAGCTTCTTTTCCTTTTCGACTATGGCAATCTTAAGCGAGGGGTGACGCAATAGTATTTCACGAGCTGATGCTACACCAACAATGCCGCCGCCAACGACAACTAAGTCGTAATCTCTGAAAAGTATGATAAAAATAATTTAATTGAATCATAAATTAACACTTGTTGGATGCAAACGCACACACACACACACACACGCAAGAAGTTAGTACAGTCATGACTTAACAAGACGCTCCGGCGATGTCTGCTTACCTCTTTTGGTTGCCAGCCGATTGCTGATGCTGCCAGCGACTAGGCGCTCCACTGTAAACGGCAACGCCTGCACCTAATTGCTTAGGAAAACGCGTCACTTTCACTTGTTTAAACAACAGCGCCATATTTGTATAAGTCTATATATATGGAAAAAGCTGTTTTACTTTTATTTTTCGCAAGTTATCAGCGCAAAATAAATTGTGTCGAAGACCTTCTTTGACCTTGTCAGCCGTTTACGCCGCCTTCGATGTCTTATGGTGCGTCTGGCACGCGAAAGCAGAAAATACTAAATCTGCTGCTGCCTCTTTGTGCTATGCGTTGCGCATAGCAATTCAAAAAAAAAAAAACAAAAGAAAATCCATGCATATGTTGATAAGCCGGCGCGGAGGGCGCAAGTAAAACAGCTGTTTTTGATAAGCGATTGCGACAGAGCTGCCAACTACTGCCAATACATCCGGTGTGCTGCCAGTCGTACCCAATTTTGCAGCTCATATGCAACAATGCGCAGGGGCTGCCCTGGTTCTCATTTTTGCTGCATTTGCACATCACTAGAATTTGTTGTTGCTTGTGAAAAAACACTTTTTCGCGTACAAATAGAAAATTAAAGTGTTTAATTAATTTAATTAAGTATAAATTGTAAATAACTACACTAATAACACGTACGCGTTACAACGCATGTAAATAAGAAACGAAACGATCAATAAAACGCTGTTAAATGAACGAAATTCGCATATAATGTAAACTGCTGCAAAAAAAGCAAAAAAAAAAATCGAACAACTTTCTTTTTTTGCCCGTTTTGACGACGACGTTTGTGCAAATGTAGTAAAAATTAAAAACAATTTTTTGCAGCGTAGCGTATTAATCCCACAAAGTGCGCATAAAGTGTAATTGTAAGAAATTCAAAAAGTGCAAAAAAATCTAATATATTACTGTATATAAAATATGCAATATATAATTTACTGTGTTGATTTATAAAAAAAAAATAACTACGTATTTAATTAATAAAATTGGCCACTGGCACACGTCGCTTTAGACAGCAGCCACGCCTACTAATACGCCATTAAACTGCAGCGATTCGATACGCTGCGGAGTAGTGCCTCATAGAGACTCCACTACCCGCCGCCACCGACGCCGCCGCTTCCGCTGTTGCTCATTTCCACTGAAACAACAACAAGATGAAGAAAATCTTTTCGAAATTTGAGAAAAATGAAAAATTGGATAATTCGCATAACCACTCCAGTTCCTCGTCGAAGGAGACGAATAGTTTTGTTGGCAAAGTATTTACCGTAGGACGTGTACAGGTCACCGTCGAAGATGTTCTGGCGGAAGGTGAGTAATAAACAATATTGAAAATAATGTTGGACTTGTTAAACAATTACAACGCTACAAAATTATTTCATGACGACACGTAATTGTTTAGATAAGCCCGTGAAAAATGATATCTTAATAAATAAGTGTATATATATATATATATATATATATATATATATATATAATATATATAAATCAAAATCTAATCAACCGTGACATTGGAAACTGTGCTCCATTACGGAGTATCAAATGTCCCGTTTAAGGAATTCATTTATTTTGGCAGTATTTGTGGCTATAAAAATAAATATAAATATAACTTTATATTGGATTTGTGATAATGTCCATTGTTTGTTGTAACGTAGCGAAACAAGCATCGTTGACCACATAAATAATCAGAATCAGGATGTAGACTTGTCGATTTAGTCATGTCTGCCCGTCGTAACAATTTTAGCTCAGTGCTAAAAAAAGATAATCGCCTTGACATGCTTCTAGTTTCTTTGCCTACTTTTTTTTAAAATAGTTTATAGAAATCTAAATTGGAAGAAAACTTAGTCCTTCAAAACAATTATGCTGTTTTCAAGGTATAAAATAGTCGAGCACCCTAACTTTGGCACAAAACATTAATTTAACAAATTTCTCCTATTTGTTTCTTCTTTACTTGTTATTATTATTGACAGAACTTTATTTTATTTAGAATAATAGTTATTATATCCTGCTCTGAAAATCCAAGGGGTCTGTTCGTCCATCTTTCGTATGTGTGCATGAAGAGACTTTAAAACTTATACCAATCAAACTTAGAAATGTTGGTATGCCCATTTGAAAGTAAAGCATGGGCTATAAGAATTGATGCAAATTTTATATTTCGGTTTAACTTTGTTGAAACAGATGCTCATGTAAAAACGGATACAACTCGGAGGTCGTATAATCAGGAGAATATGAAGAATGTAGAAGTTTTTCAAAATGAATTAATTCGACTTTATCGAGTGACCTTTTTCGAGTAAGTCAATGCGTATTATTCCATGTAGATCCCAAACAAAAAAAAAAAAAAAAAACAATCGCCACTTCCTTTTCAGCCAATGACTTCACTTTTGCCTATTTCGAAGGAATTGAGTGCACGGCAATCCACAACTTTGACAGTTCCTAGATATATGGTGTGTAGTGGTGTATCCTTGGGGTTCGCCGCAAAAAAATGTAGTTTCATTTTCGAAACATTGCATTGTTCAGTTTATTCGTTCCGGAATTGCGCGGTAGTCGTTCTACAAATTTCTCGTGTTTTATTGATTGAGCACAATTACGAAATAAATTTTTATGCCACAGATGTAGTTATTTAGGATGATGCTTGATCATATAAATGTAAGACTCATGCCTCGGTTACGCCATCATGTAGGTGATTGTGTGAGATTCTTAATCACTAGCCTCCGTATCGAAAAATGGTTATCTGATATCTCAATAGCTATAAAACATTTTTATAATTTTATGAAAGACTTGCTAACTCGTCACTTAATGCAGCGATCTCAGAAGAATGTTTATTCCCTCGCATCATAATTACGAATTATGAATGCTCTTAACTAAAAAAAAAACTTCCCCTATCTCAACTACTCAGCACACACTTCCGAAGCGCACATCTAACCGTGACCTACTCCCTAGACTACCGATTATCACAATCACCCACAAGTTTTACGGATGTGCATACGCCATATGAGCCGCAGATTGAAGAGAAAGCAAAAAGCGAACACAATTTATAATAGGTATCACCAGGTTAAGCGTGGCATCAGGTCAAGGTAAACAGCATTGTTTTGAGGGCAACTGCAGCCGGTAAATCTTCAGTGTAGAGCGTTTACAGAACCGGTCCGAGGACACTTCCCTGAGTTACTCTCAGTCCAAGGCAGTTGGATGACCGAGCTATCAACTCGAACTTCGAACATAACACCTTAGCCGGTAGGAGTAGAGACTTAAGCTTGTAGAGTACATCCCTGTCGCAATCAAGTGCATGTTGAATATCCAAAAAGACAGCAGAGCTGTATTGCTTACTTTCAAAGCCATCAAGAAGATTGGACACCTCCTTGAACTTGTTCTGGAGTATATTGACTTTGCCTGAAACAAAACTGATGGTCTGGATTGGAATTCTGCACATTTCGAACGCCAACAATCTACTAAGAAAAAATAGCTCAAATGCATTAGAGGTAGTTTCAAACTTTTTGGTCTGTAAGTTTCGATGAGATGCACCGGACGATCATTGCGTATATGCATTTAGAAGAGAACGAAGTAAATGTGAGTCATGGTCATTAAAGAGTAACATAAGGAACATCGCTTTGTTTTTCGAAAGTGCTTTAGCAACTCTACTATCCATCCCTTCGTAGCCACCAGTACCTTTGATCATTTGATTTGAAGGCGTAAACCATCTGGCGTAATGGGTAATGGTGCCTCGAACATCATTTGAGCTTACTAGATAAAATGTTTTTAAGCTATTTCTGAATCCGTACAATGGTCCTCAAGGAGATTGGTCTTGATACAGCATCATAAACACGTCCATATTCTATATATGCAGTCTAATATGTCTATTGCATCACCAATATCGGCAGATATTCTGAGCTTTATAATTAAATTGATTAGCTTTTTTAATCTACGCTGGAACGGAGAAGTTAAAATCTGCCACAGGAGGGCCTCTTTTCTATAATTAAAATTTTTAATTTATATACAATCAATTTTAATTCAAATGGTTGATTCAAGATATCTCTTCTAGCATTGACATAGCGGGCATTTCAACTAATGTGTTGCTTCTGGTTATAATAAGTCTGAAAGATTGAGGAATAGTTGAGTCTTTCTAAGTAATTTGAGCTCTGTTTCCTTATTTCATCTAATATCGTTGGCATTTCTAAATCTTTATGGATGTTCTTGTTGATTACGAACCAGGAAGCTCCGGTGAAATTTCTATGAGTGAGATTTTGATACCTCTGTAAAATATTGGAGTTTGACAGACCCACAAATGTATACCACAGGTCCATACTAGTTTTAATATTGCTTTATACGGAAGCACTTTGTTATCTAGAGTTAGACTGGATCTCCGACCTAAAAGCCAGTTCATTCTTGTTGTTTTTATATATAGCTTCTTCCTGTTTGCTAAAACATGCTGTTTCCAAGTCAGCCTTTTGTCCAGCCAGATGCCTAAATACCTAACTATACATTGCTTAGGTATAGGTACGCCGTTAAAACCATCTTGATCTCCCGAATCTTTGCAGAGGGTGTACCTTATGTGAGTTGACTTTCCGCATTGACTAATATGTGCCATTTTTTCATCGAATCTTAAATTTTACCCAAGTATTCTTTGCCATTTTACTGTTGCAGCTCTCACAGAAGAGCTTTTGAATTAGATTTATTGAGAACTAAATAAGCAGGAACGTTAATTTAGATGACAAGAACGCCCTCAAATAAAGTAACAAACAACTTGAACAGTTGTAGATAGACTTCAGTTCAGAGAACCAATAGCTTTGCCATGCCAGCTATTAATAAAAATGCACTTCATTGCAGACTTAAAAATTAAATTGAGGTAAATAAATTCCAATTACTTCTATATTTCATTAGATTGTTTATTATATAAATGCCAGCCTTGACACCGGTGTCAATGCAAACATATAAAAAACAGTCAAAGATCAAGCATACCAATTGAAACATCCTATATAAATAATTAAGACAGTCTAAAGAATGCCACAGATACAGCAGATGACTGACTACAAGCTGCTGGAAGTTCAAGTATATTCTTCTTATATAAGTATTTTTTAACTGCAACTTCGTCTAGTTTTTTTATTCAATTAGCTGCGGTAAAATGTTTGCGATTACAAGTCTTTGTCAGATTTGTATAGAACGTACTCTTCTCGAATGTAGGCAACATGGATGACGCCGTCGTACGTCGGGTTGATTGGCACGTAATATTTTACTTTGTTTATTTTTGTTGTCTTCTGATTAAATAATACTACTAAGCTTCTAGATTAGATATAACAAGTATGTACAAGTAGCAAGAAATCGCCTACAGAAGATTGTCAACGTTTTTTGCATTTTGCCTACAATAAAATGGGCGAGTTTTATATTAAATGTGGGGCGTATTCGATCGACAGTATGTAACGTTACGCTTCTTCACTGCGATAAAAAGTCGCTCAAAAGTCGATTTTATATATATTTTAATTTCTTATCACGTGTCTGTGACGACTCCAACAACAAATCAAGACTATTTTTATCAACTGTTTGCTGCACATTGTAATTTAATGCTTTAATAATTGAAATAAAAAAAAAAATCAGAAAAGAATGACATATTCTGCAACACGTAGAGAGTAGTTCAAAGCAATATTCGTCGCACTTGTCAGCTCCTATGTATTTTTATGCAATTTATTTTGCCTGCTGCTTTGAATAAATACAAATCAATTGAATCAATTATGTTAATTTAGCCAATAAATTGTGCATGCCAACGCCAATAGTGGCGACGACGGCGGCAACGACAGTAAGAACTCGTTCGCCAAACGTCAGCAATAAAGGTAAAATTATTCCTAAGAGCCTTCTATGTCCTTAATACTAATGGCACTGTTTCTTTTCTCTTAGCTTGTATTTGTAGTTAGTAGATTGGTTTGCGCCGCATTTCGAAATGCCAAAGTTCACCATTGCTTGAAGGCGAAGCAAATACAGCGCGGCGGCGGCACACATTCGCACAACAAAGTACACCGAAAAAGCCTGGAACGAGCATTTAAATGATTTAGCATACCACAACGAGCAAATAGTTTCTCTCAGCTGTTGTAAATGTCATTCTTCCTGCATTGCGCCGCTGCCGTCGTCATTGTCTCTATCTTACACTGACTATCTCACTGTTGACGCCCCTTTCAAGGTAAAGCATCCTGTTGAGCGCGTTAAAGTGAAAAATGTGAAATGCTTTGCAAATAGTAATCTCATGTTGAATCTGTAATTTCGCTGCTCTCTTAAGTCATTTCATCTTATAGTAGTACATACTTGCCTTAGTTTTGAAGCAGAAGTGCATAAAAGTGTTGCTAGTGAAAGTACCCGTACATTGCTCGGCTAAGAAAACTGCACTGTATTTGTTAAAGTTAAATGGCCTTCAACCGTCGTTCGGTCATGTCCCATTCAGGAAGGCGCACCAGCTGCTGTATTCTTGTACGCACTGACTCCAGTTATTTTGAATACCAAGTAAGTTAAGATCTCTCCATACCTGGTTGTCCTCTATTGCATCGTCCTTTAATTAAGTTTCAGATCCCCCAATGTAATACATGCGTGCTGGAGCTCTTTCATCCATTTGAAGAGGTGACCAGCCCAGTGTTCATACAGCTCGCTGTTCATACGGGACCTACACTCGTCGCCGACTCTAATAGGAACGAAATTCTAGCGGAGAATCTTTCTCTCACAGACTGCCAACGCCATTTCCTCTGACTCAATTACGGTCCATGTTTTCTTATAATTCTTGATTTTCGTCTTCCGCTTCACTTCCAATTTGCTTTCTCAGCTCAAAATAGAATCGATTTGAAAGCGTGATTCTTCGCCTGATTCTTCGCCTGATCCCCATGCTGACGTGTTATACAACATTGAAGTTGAAATTCTCTATCGTCACTGACCGTCCAAGAAGCGATGACGGCGTGAATCTTCAGAACTTCCTCTAGTCCTCATTCATTGCTAGACCCATGAGCCGAGAATACTTCCTCGAGGTGCCTTTAAGTTTATATAAATTAAGAACTTCAAATACTCTCAGTTACATTGAGAAATTAAGGAAGGCTTGCAGCTAGCTGAAAAAAAAATAATGCTGAAGTTTTCGAAGAAGGCGAACCCTTTTGACTGCAGCTAATCGGTAGTAATAGTGCCACGACATTGCATCTTCATCAAATTATTCAAATATCCTAAAAATGATCTCTCTCTAGGAGCTAGTGCAGAGGCATCAAATTACACTAATTTTTCATCTAATTGCTATCAACTAGCATTCTGAAATGCATTTAAAATCTGTTAACAAGTTGAGTTTACGGAAAACTCGTCCTGCGTATTTTCTTCAGAGAACGCTGTTAAAGAACTAAGAAACTCTGATCAAGATTCCAAAGCAATTCTCTATCTGCAGCTACCAACCTGACCACCGTCATTCTGAATCGTAATCTTGAGAAAATCTAAAAATCCCTCAGGGAATCGGTTTAGTTTTCGAAAAGCTTGTTCCAATACGGCCTTGATCAACACTGTGCGATTTAAGTTCAAACATGAATTTTAGTGCTTTGCATATGGAATATCATTAAGTATTTTGTAAAATCTTTGACACGTATTATTACCATTTCTCTGTAAAGCGTTCTAAGGTATTGGAGTGAATAATGTTAATATTAAAAACTTCCGATTTCGTCATCCATGGAGAGCAGCTGGTTTAAGTATGCATACTATCGTGCTCGGTAACTGCAAGTTGGAACTTTGCAAATAGACCCTGTTTGGATGTGTTAATAATATAGCGTATATTAAAAATCGCGATAGCCTTCGGGCAACTTAGAAAGTTCTAGATTACGAGTCAAAACATGACATAAACTAAAGTTCAAATTCATAAATTCAGTGCTTTAATTTGAGGTTAGGTTAAAGTAGTAAATCGAATAAAACAGTATTGTTCCAGAAAAAAAAATATAGAATAAAAGTTGTTTGTGAACCACTTCTTTGACTAATAAACGCTATTTGAATGGTCGGCAATTATTCAATAAAAACGCTTACCTGGACAGCAATAAATTAGGAGTTGCTTGTGGATTTATTTACTGCTTTGTCATTTGGATGTAAATCTTAAGAAAGCACAGTTGTTATTGGAATAATCATTCAGGTCTCTTTATTCAAGAATTATACTTATTGCCATTATAATCATATATCATCCATTTCTTCCTTGAATATGATAAGTTTTTTAATTGGACGTCACGCTCTGACTGTTTATCTAGACGAAGATGCATTTTTTGGGAACTTTCAAAGTTTTTCACCTCAACTAAATTGAGTAGCGACAAAAATATCTTATATCTTATCTTAGTAAATTTGAACGGGAGGAAAACGAATCACCAGCTGAAGTTACTGTTTTCTGTGTCCTCGAGTCTTTTTAGTTTGGCATCTCCTAAAGGTTTTTGGAACTTAGCACACCAGAACTAAAGACTACTGTTGTTTTTGGACTTAAGTTACATGATAAGTAAATGAACATACGAACCGTAGAGAAAGAAAACATCACCAGCAGTCCTAAGTGGAAACAACCTCTCTAACCTAAAGATATATTTGACGCAGTAGTCCATTGTGGTGTTAGGTGAATTGAGACAGCATATTTTTTGTTTGTTTAATAAGCCTGATGATATACCTTCTCGAAACGTTGCTGACCATCTCAGTCGTTGTGAGTAAATGTATGTTTTTTGCGTCCCCTTCTGCACAGAAACTACACACTTTTTGAGGGTACAGTTCCATTTTATTGTTATGTTATCTCAGATAATCATAATCAGTTGATTATTCCACAGACAGCTTAAGGTTCTGTCTGCTAAAATATGCACTTGTATTGGAGTACATTGATAACACTAATTGCTTAGACTGCCAAAGTTTACGATACTAACTTCAATGACAGACTTAGTAAAACTGATTTCAAAAAAAGATTTCGCCGAAGTACAATTAAGATCAACTTTGTGGATAGCCTGCCATCTATTTTATTTCCTGCGATACCCCTAAAAACACAAGAAATCGTGACCGTTTGGGCGACTGAAAGATTTTTTAGTGGTCTATTCACTATGTTCCATTAGTATTGACCTGGAATACATCAAATTTGGCATTTCTCAGTGATATAGGTGCCTTCAAAACTCTTATCCATTAAGTGTCGAACTCAATTACGTGGACCTCGGCACTAAAACCAGCGGACCGAGCAGCCTATATGAAATACATTTCTTGTATCCGGCATAATCTTCGAAATATATAGACAAAGCATACGTACAAACGTGCACTAAATAATTCCTAACACAATATTGTACGAATGTAAAAGATATAGTGTAAATAGATTGCTTTCATAGTAATTGAATCATCTCTTAATCGTTTTCATTATCTGGCTAGCATTCCACAGTCACATGCATTAATGCAAGAAAGCTGGTGCGAAATTCCCTCGATTGTTTGCTTGGTTTGTTCGGTTCATCCATTTGTGTAGTGTTTTTTTATTTGGCAGTAGACTTTGACTCTTTGCCAGATTTAACTGACGCCGCATCGACGACACAGCGGTGCGCCTGACCTGGTTCGCTGCCTGACTGCCTGTCCGGCTGGCTGGCTGGCTAAAATATGCATACCTTTTTTCTGTGTTCTATGTGTAGCGCATCCCAGTGCAGCCTAATGTGCTCCCCCACTTGGCTGACATTGCCGACAATCGCATTCATTCTGGTTTGCAGTGACATTTAAATTGTTTTGCAGTTGGCTGACGTAGTTCGACTTTTAATTTATTTTTTCCTATTACATCCACAACTGAAAATAGTTGGTATTCTATTAAAATATTGATCTACATATAGTACTTTGTTGTATAGTATAGTTGCAGTTAATAAATAAAAAAAAAGATTATATTGTATGCAACGCCTAATCATTACAATTAGTTGATTTGAAAAAGTTTCTCTGTGCCCAATATTTGCGCTTTGGTTTCCTACTAATTACTGCAGTGGCGAAAATCTTCACTCGACTTCACCCGATTGTACAAGTTACGTGTAGTTTCAACAGCTCCATGCGACATCACCATCCGCTTGCAGCTTGAACTCAAAACATAATTGTCATTTTCTTGATATAACTTTCTATCTTTGTAGTAAATATTTTATATATTGTTTTGAGTTTGTATTGGATTTTTTATTCAGAGTAGCACCATCTTTGTTCATAACTAATTACGCAGATTGAAACAAACATTCAACAAAAATACTAAAGCAAAGATATGCAAATGAAAATGAGAAAAAAAGCTGCATTTGAATGTGCTTTTAGATACCCTGCACATAATGTAATGGGTTTATTTGAAGCTTAATTTAGCTATAACTAGTGTGCAATCATAAACTTTTTGGTATATTTTATGGGGATTAATTTAAGATTATTTCGCAACTACCTAAGTTCTTCGTATACCCAAAGATCATTAGGGTAAAGGGGCTTGAGCCTTGAGTTATTTGTAGACCGAGCGGATGGCAGTGACCTTACTCCTTACCCGTACCGATTTGTGTGACGGTTTGTCAGCAAGATGATTAACGGCCCAAGAAGACTCGCAAGTCTCGAAGGGACTGTAGCTTGAAGTGCAAGTCTGCATTCCAGACTCGATTGAATGTTTATTTTCAAAGGTCTGGAGGACAAACTGCACAGCTCGATAAAATTGTTCAGGTGCAGCATGAAGATGCCGAAAGCCAAAGTGATACTCAGGCACTCTGAACACCACTTACTGCCAGCATTCTTCTAAGAAAAATTCTTTCTAATAATTTGTAGAATGATGCGACAAGGTTCTCCGGTTCAACTAATCACAGCACACTTCCACTGCTATGAAAGTGGTGAATGCGAGGCACGGTATTATAAAACAGCAGCAAGAACTTCTCTGTCTTTTCGGGGAGCGCCTTAGCAACTCTCTAATCAATTTCATCGTAGCCAGAGGCTTTAACGGACTTCAATTTGCTAATCTATAGACGAAATTTATCATTCGAGATAGATGAGATCGGTTGTATATCTGAGAACATCATCTGGGCTTGCAAGGTCATCAGAAAACGCCGCTGTTATCTCAGCATCAGTTTAACACAACGTGTTATCTTTTCGCTTTATGGGAATTTTCCCTTGTGTCTTGACTCGTTTAGTGACTATAGGGTGGTAAAATTTTGCATTTGCCTATTTATATATGGATAGTAAGTGTAGATGGCTAAACTTTTGACTATAATCACTACTGATCATATACTTCACTACTGATCTCCATCCTTCTTTTGTCAGTTTCATAATTTGTAGAAACCTAATATAAAGTTTTAACCTTCATGTGTAGGGTACAATTAAAACGTTCCATACTCTGCGCCTTTGCATGACTCAAGTTTAAATTCAAAAGCACGAATCATATTTTTCTTCGTATTTACTTATTTTGTTATTTAGTTAAATAAAATTAATTATGGCGCGACGCCAGTAAGCTAGCTGCTGATTCATTCAATTGACCGTTCTCAACCCGCAAATGCTAAATCCCTCGATCGCGTTAGATGATTGCATGTTGCCGGCGGCAGTAGTTGCTAGCAACCTACACGCAGGCGCACTGAGTTTTCACGGCTATGAACAGTTGATTTTATTTAAATTTTTACTTGTTTAGCTCAATTATATACCCTATGCGTATATCGAATTAATTGGGTAATAATTTTTTTTTTTGTTAAACTTTCGACTACATAGACTCTCGAGCATTTAATATTTAATAAGCAGATATGGCGAAATTAAAATAGCATAATTTTATAAATTACTAGCTAATTCTGAGTTACGTTGCTGAACTTATTCTATTTTAATCCAGATACCATTAACCAACGTAAGAAATATTGCCCATCTGCGTCAATAAGTTTCTACATTATGACGACATTTGTACTTCTGTTTCATAGAGCTGTGTTCTTCCGCAGCTCATTTAGTCGCCTTAATATAGCTTATGACTATCCGATCTCGTTCCATAAAAGTAGAGCTGTAATCAAGGTATTCCGGCTGTCGTCCAAATGGTGCAATGAATCACTTAAATAAAATGGAATAGTTACCCGAACATAAAAATACTATTCACTCAAAAAACGTACAAGGTTTCCGTCCTAGGGACGATGCTTAAAGACACATTATCTATCCATAGATTAAACACACAGTTCGCGTTGGTTATGCTAATAGACTTATTCTTTTCTGCAAAAAAAAAAAAAAACACTCATCTGGCACCAGAACTTGCATTGCACCATTGTCTTACTGGAAAATGGTACATTTTTGAATTTGGTTGACTCTCTATTTAGTTCTTTAAAATTTCAGCCAACAATGCAATGTAGTTTTTGAAAGATATTTAATATAAATGCTGGACGTGGCTCAATTCACCATAATATGATATTATAACCTTCTTGGAAAAACGTTTTAAAACATGCCTTTCAAATAATACTCCATCAAGGTAAAATTGTTTATTTTAATCCGAAAATAAAAGACCAAATTTTCACTAATTTCTTGCAAAGTCCAACGTAGACACTTTATTACTCTTTTTCAAGCTGACTTTGATTGCCTTTTCCTCCAGATCAGTCGATTATTACTAGCCAGTTTTGTTAAATCAGAAAGTAAACTCCAGAAATACTGAACCAATTGGTACCATATATTAACTCGGTTCGAAAGCCGGATTATAGTTATATTTAATTTCGTAAATTTGTCTTTGATACACCATAATTATTTAAAGTATTTGATGCATATGGCTCAAACCTGCTATATCTATAAATTTCAGTAGTTATTTATCTATATATATTAAAATGAATGTATGCTCCTTATAAGAAGCCAAGCCGTCCAACCGATTGAGCTGAAATTTACAGACGAACTTCAGTTAATCCAGGTTAGGTCAAAATCGGAGGGGCCTATGTCCCTCCCCCGACCGAAACTCAACGACTTTTATAGGACCAAAAAACCTGCGGGGATCTTTATTTTCGTGTTTCGAGAGAGGGTTTTACTTTTAATCTCATCTCTGTTGCTCAGCGCAAAAAACATCTATTTGCAAGCGATATTCTTTACATTTTTGTTGCTAGTCATTTCGGATCCAAGAAATGAATCCGTATATGGTTTTTGCCTATTACACAATTCGCGCGACAGAATCTTATACCCGATGGAAAGGAGGCTTATTCCGCGAATCTTGGCGGAAACAGCGGGGTCTCTTTTCTTGAAGATAGGACAGACATCACTGAGATTCGAGTCATTGAGTATGCGTTCATCGAACCATATCTTGCATAGAAGTTGGTGCATACTTCTAACCGGTCTTGAATAACTCTGCTGGCAGCCCATCAGTTTTCGGATTTTTGATAACCAAATCGACATCGGTATAGTCCGGTGGCTCAACGATTGTGACGATTGTGTTCATGACTTCCGTCAATTAGAACATTATCAATTTGGTTGCGTGTAATTTGGTCTGAACTCAGCCAAGTAGCATTATGGATATTGAGGTGTTGAACTAAGTCGTGAATCTGAAGACGAGGCTATCTGAGGCTATCCTACGAGGCTCTACACATCACGAAATCGCATTCGTGTTTACTTTCATGGCAGCAACCCTGTCATATCCATAAAATTTCCTGGATTGTAGTGATGTCAGCCTTGTATTATTCGAGGACATCAATCATGGACATTTGCACCATCCCAATTAAGAGTGCGGACATTCCAAGTGCATACCCGTAAATAGCGTAGTCCTCATATTGTATGCGGGGGTAGTCATCATTGGGTTAGATTCGAGGCTTCCTTTTTTGTTTTCATTAAAGTTAAATTTTTTATTACGGTGGCGGGTCCCAAGCTCAGCGAACCAATCCCTAATTAAGGAGTGTTTGTCGCCTTCTCACAGTAAACTTACCTCCGAACGGCTGCAGAGCCTACCCAAGATTTAGGTGTCCCAATTGTTGACACAATTGAATGGCAGTCAAAAACTTTCATCACAAAGTGAACTTCTGCAAACGTCTCCATCCATGAGCATGGTGATGCCAAGCTCCTGAATAATTCAAATATTGTAATAAATATTAAAACATTTTTTCAATCGTAAATTTCATGTACCTTTACTTCCAAATGTTTTATAATACATCATGATTTTGTTCAAGTTCAGTCCGAACCGCAGAAATGGATCAAAATTCAGTTTAAAAATTTCAATATTCAGTAACCCAACGGAACGTAGCAGTTCTTGTCGAAATCTATTAGCATTAAAGTCGCCATAAATCCCAACTAAAATTTTGTTTATTATTAATAAAAAAAATAACCGCTCCTTTATATCAAAAGATTACCCAGAAGCTTCATGGTGTGATTTTTCATAATATTATACTTGACAACTGGAAATCCAAACCGCATGCAAAAAACGTTTATGTGTGCTGCTATCATTTTTGTTAAAATATTTCTGCTTTTATCAGCTGTACAGGGTATAATACAATCAATTTACCCACCCACATACTAAACATATGTATCTCATATAATATATCTATTTATTTGTTATTTTAATGTAGAATTTGTATTTTACTTATTTTATTTGCTTGAATGAGAGACTTGTACATTTGTTTTACTTTTTTTTCGAACGTTAACCTTCAGCTTCGATTAGCATTTGGCATTTTAATTTGAAACAAATAGAGTAAACACGCTGAAAACTTGTAATATGTCCATAGAAATACTTGTACATATATTATTGTAGATACTCGTTCTAAAGAACGCAGTCTGGGTCTCTGATGTGAGTGTGGGGGTTTCACAGTTTTTTTTGTTTTATTCTAATAGATTTCCATACAAAAAAAAAAACGGGTCTACTACTTGTATATGGCAATAAATAGTTGTAGCAGTGACCTTCAATAGTTTTATCGTTCAAATATTGGTGCGCTAGAGTTCTATGTACCTGGAACGTTGGTTAAGCGAATCTAAAGTGTCAGAGGGGTAATGCCGAGAGCTAAACAAAGTCAGAACTGCAACGTTTTGTTACAATATACAACAATATACATATAAACAAGTGTATATAACAATAAATAATAATAAAATAGCAACAGTAACAAAGGCAACGACAACAAAAACTTGGAAATAAAAATAAAAACCCAGAGAAAACAATAACTTCGGTAGAACCGAATTTTTAATAATCTTCCTCTAAATGCTACAGTGATTATTTTAAGCCAAAAATATCATTGGCATGCATGTTCATTCTTCAGATCAATATATCAAGACCAAGTTTTGATAAGGACTGTTATAGAAAAAAAAATTATATATTCCAAGGAGGTTGGCTTGTTAATTTTCAGCTTAGAAATATAGGAAATCCATACACAATTTCAGTCAGACAACTAAAAAACTGCTTAACTAGTTTTAGCAGATTCTCTACAATAGAAATTCTATGTGCCATCTGATACTTATGTTAATATGTTACAAACTACTTGATAAAAATATAAAACTATGTATAGGGTGCATAAAAATCGCGTTTTGCGCCGGGTTTTATTGTTGTTGCTTCAGTTGTCATTGTCAGCTTATTGTTGTTCTCTCTTTCTCTCTCTCTCTCGCGGCACCCTCTGTGATTGTTTTTTAGCATATCAATTTCAGCCGAGTTCCTATAAGACAGCTCCCCATTGCACCTCCATATATGTCTGTATGTAAGTGTTACGTGTATATAATAATAAGCGGCAATTCTGTCATATACTCATATACGACTATTCGATCTGTTTTAGATAAGATATTCGTTTGAATTGAACCATTGACTTTCCGTTTTTACTTAGTTAATCTGATCCGGAATTTGCATTTGAAGAGTTGAGGATTTATACCATTTTGTAGTGGTTTTTATTTGTTTCAATAAAGTTACTATATCAATAAATAAGTTCCAAAATATACCAAAAGACGGAACTTAAACTTCTTCATACTTCTTGCTTTAAAAAAAATTTCGATTTCGAGTTAATTTGACACAATAGAAGATGTATACCGAAATTCTTCAGAAAAATAAGAGCTATTTTGCTTTCGAACATGTTTTCCACCGCTGCTGATCTGAAACAAAAGTCGGAGCTCTTCAATAAATTGTACTAATAGATATTTTTCTCAAATTTTTTTTTTTAGAAAACCTATTTTATTTATCAATATAAATTTTTTTTTTAGTTCGACACAGTCTAAATTTTTAAAAGTAGATATATTTCAGTGGTAGATAGTGTTTCCATTCTTACATCAGTTTTACCATTAAAATATACGTTTTTGTTTTTAATTGACATAAAATCGATCTTAACAGTTCAGCATAATATATGTACATGTACTAGTACTAGTACATATCATCATTATTGGCTTATAAACCCAACACAACCCCCACTTTCCCAAATTTGATTTTTATGCCCTTGCTAGATAGTCAAAATACGGTCTCTATTGTTACTTTATCGTTGGGGCATCTTTGGAGTACCATTGTTGTACCTCCTTCGAATCGACTGTAATACGAAGCTATATTCTATAAAGATCCAATTTAACCTATTTTGTAAATTGGTTTCTTAAGATTCTCAGCATAATTTATATATTATCTCTTTCTTAGCGTAGTAAGGTCTTTTTGCGCTAGAAGATTCAGACAAGTGAGTTCGAGGTTCTAAAAGTATTTAAGCTGCACAACCAATTACCCGTATTGCAAGAATCCATTCCCCTACCCTGTTCTTCCCAGATGAAATGGATTTCATTGTTTTCAGGTATCTTGATAAAAGTTTTGGGACACTCGAAGCTCGTCTGAGATATTACAAAAGCTTTCCCATAAGTTTGATAAACGCTACATTGATTGAGTCTATGATTCCCAGTTCAGGGAAAATATCACCAACGCCAGCTCTCTCAATAACTTTGGCGCCAACGGTAATGATGATTTTTTGGTCGCCTTGTAGTGAGAAAGGAAAAAAGTTGTAGTATAGACTCAATAATCCGTGCTGAATGGAAGACGCTGTAGAATGGAGTGTTATCGGCAGCACCGTGGTACCAAAGGGCCAAGAAGAGCTTTGTTTATAGGTATGTCTATAGCAATGAGTTTGTAGGAGAGTAAGTGGAAAAGATCATTTGGTGCATCTGCTTGTATAGTACGTAGAGCTCCACAGATTGAGAGATGTGCACTTCTTTGGACCCTGCGTATTGTTTGAGTGTAGTTTTTATCCTCCCAAAGGTTTTTTTACGGTAAATTTAACTATGTTGGTCTTTTTTTCGTTCTCCTATATTTTCCTTTCAGAATCATACTGCCACTAAACAGGACTTATTTTGTTAATTTTGTTTGGAATGAAAATCGGAATTTTGTACTTTCTTATGAAGAGTAGATATTCAGACTTTGCTGAAGAGTATTGACAATGCTATCTATACTAGATTTAGATATGTGACTTCCATGCGCCGTATCTGTGGATTATTTGTAATCAACCATAGAAGCGGTGGAATGTACACACTTGATGGGTTCCTCTACCAACAAATCTCCATCCTTCCTGACGAGGAATTTTTCCTTCTATTTGCGGGTTGACAATAGCTTCAGGGAAAACGTTGTTAAAGGCATGCTTAATGTTGAGTAATTCCGCTAAAGTGTATTGTCTGGTCTCCAACGATGTCTCGAAAGTTTCTACAGTAGAATGAAGATCTATTTCCGTGAACTTGTCATTTCTATACGCATGCTGTAGCTTGCATAGCAACGAGTGGTCTAAGCTTGCCTAATATGTATTATATATCTAACAAACTTTCTAAAAACTTCGGATTCGAAGGTTTGACCGCGATCGGATTCGAATTTTTTCCATTTCGATCAGATGTGGTTGAGTTCGGCTCTCTTGTTCAGTGGAACTCGCCTAATACGCTCTTTGCATACTACAGCAGTAAAAGGAGTGCTGCAGTACCATCCTCTTGTACTAACCTGTTGAGCTTTTCTGAACCCTCCGCGAATTGTTTATTAAGTAATAGCTGAATGTTTTCTTCTCTGTCCAGACTTCATTTTAGCGCATTAAGTCTGGTGGTTGGATTGAATTTTACTGAAGATACTACTACAAGAATTACCTCATGGGATACACTTAGCTATGCTGTTATGTTTTTTATACAAATATTTGATGATTACATACATTTGCTCAGGCAAAATATAAACTTTTAATCTATTGTAGAAATATAATGTTTAAAACTTTGAATTTTGCATGTTTTTTGATTTCCAACTAAATATTATTTCCTTTTTATACGTGTTTATATGCGCATAATTTTGTATTATTCGAATGCATTTTTAACGACAATTTATATTATATGTCTTTTAAAACATAATTTTGTTTTTGTTATACCCTGCACCATGAACAGTCAAAGGGTATACTAAGTTTGCGAATGTATTTAGCAGACAGTGTGTAAATGGTAACTCCATAAAGTTATAAATATTTTCTTGATCATTATTATCGCCGGAAAGGTGCGGCAACATTATGATTTCTGTCTGTCTATATACATTCAGCACATTAAACTTAATTGATGCAAATTAATGCTAAAAATCAAAAATCTAATGGCAACTCAAAATTTTTGAAGAACAGCAATCTCCAACTTAAATTTGTTCGGATACTTCTTAGATTATCATGTCCGTCTGTCTTTTCAATTTTAAAAATTTTTTATTTTTTAATTATTTAGCATTTTTTTTAATAATATATATTTTAAATTCTATATAAGCAAGTGGCAGGGTATGTCAAATCCGTGCACTCAACGAAAATATTCTTACTAGTTTTATATGGAATTTAGCACATTTTTTATATCTATGCCGTTTGATATATAGTATATATTTTTTTTTTTGCAACGTAATTTTTTACTGACTTGAAATATTTTCTTTGTTAAGGCATTGAACTTTATTTAACACGAATTTACGTTTATTTAAAACACGCTTACTTCTAAAAACAAAAAAAAAGCGAGAGTCATTTTTTGTATATAAATTTAATTAGCTGAAAAGACCAAAATGACAACTTGACAAACACACACATTAAAAACAATTTGTCCTGTTCTTAAGGTCAAAAATCTATACTATAGCCAAATCATAAGAGGGTATATTGAGTTTGTGCAAATGAATGTAACAGCAGAAAGCAATGTTACAACTTTCTTCCTTTACATTTAGTAGAAATAGAAACTTAATAGCTACTGTCGCTAGGATAGACCATTCAACAATGCTTTATCGATTATTCGACAGTCGTCTCTGCGCAACGAGTGGGTTACACTGACACACTTCCCAGTTCAATGCGACCGTTTTGCCCATTGTTCAAAATCTCGAAGATAATGTTGGAGTATATCAGTAGCGCTGTTTGTCCCTTGCCAGAATGGCTGTATTAGCCGCAAATGTAGCAATCATAATGTCCTGCGGTTCATCCGTAGGGAGATAAGCGCCTCTGTTGACCCCAATACAATACAATGCTGAGCCCTGTGGATCATACAAATCCTTGCTTTCTACAATTGTGATGGAATGTTCTTAGTTTAAGCACCGAATTGAAAATGAACTGCCCCGTCTTCTCAGGCAAAGCCTTCATCGTGATGTTATCAAGCCTGTCTTCGCCTGGGGCATTTCTTGTCTTCATAAACTTTATATGCGCTGTAATTTCTTCACCAGTGATGGGGGCAACTGGCCAGAACTGTCGAACGTGGTCTGGACGATGCGCTTTCTGTTGTTCGAATTTTAATGGAATGGTTGAAAGCGGACCTCCAGATCCTCAGCGAATATCTCTACACGTTCCTTAGGGGACTTAGCCCAGAAACCATCAACCCTCCAGATAGTAAATATCCGGGAAACATGCTTATTATACACCGTTTTTCTCGTGATACGCTTTTTAGCAGATTCAAAGTTGTCAATAATTTCTTAGCCTACAGTCCTAACTTGACTATCACTGACTGCTTAAAACCTGTCGTGGAAGAACAAAATTTGGGACTTTTGAAAAGATAAGGTCTGCCGTGACTGGGAAATAGCATTCAAAGCACTTGACTCTTACTGAAGCAAGTCGGAGACTATTGCCTAATGAAGTAGATATCTTAACTAGATGTTAAGAATAGTATCTCCACATCTTTTGCTTGTCAGCACTGCACGGTAAGGTCAGATGTTTATCCCGTTGAGTCAATTATTACAGAGTTTCTAGGTAAATGATTGCAAAAATGAAGCAACTAAACATATTTCTTAAAAGTTAATAGAATAAAACTGATTTGTTAAACGTTCCGCTAACTTATTGAGTGAGCAAGCTCTGTGCTCTACTCAGCCGCGGAACTTCGTCCGAGTATTTTACTAATATTGATTTTTTCAAGCAACAATATTAATTAAGCACAAATTTGGCAACTGGGTTGCCTTGCATGTTACTATCCTATTTTTGGTTCTATGTATTAATGTGTCAAACAAAGCAGAACATTTCTGTCATAAGTTTGAGTACATTTCTATTGCATTTGCTGCAGATACTATTTGTGTCGAAGAAATAAAATGACAAATTACAAACAAACAATATAGAATATATACAAAACGTACATATATAGCATTTGCATTTGGCTTAGCACGCTTCGGCTGCTCAAGAGCTATTCAGAAAGAGCCGCCTGTCACATTGAATATTGTTCGAACGTGTTCACTTCGCTTGTCTGTTTAATTTGCACGACATATATTGTACATAGATACTCATAGCAAGACCTCCTACACTTCAAATGTGTCTGTGTTTCATACTCGGTTGAGCAATTTTCTTAATCTACATTTCATTTTTTCATTAAATATTCCAGGTGGTTTCGCCATGGTCTTCCTTGCCAAAGCAAACGCAGGCCAGCAGCAGCAGTCAAAGTATGCGCTGAAACGCATGTACGTGAACAACGAGCACGATCTGAATGTGGCCAAGCGCGAGATACAGATTGCGGTAAGTGGTGATTCTTTTTATGTCTCAAGTTAAAATATGTGATTAAAGAATTTTCGTATTTCGTACAGAGCAACCTAAGTGGACATAAAAACATTATAGGTTATGTGGATTCGAGCATTACACCGACTGGTAATGGTGTCTGTGAAGTGATGCTATTGATGCCATACTGTAAGCATCACATGCTGGCCATGATGAATGCAAGGTGACATTCAATACTAAAAATAAACATTGTTTTAGACAGTAATCACATATTTGTTTGGTTTTTTTGCATAGATTACACGTTGGCTTCAATGAGCAAGAGGTCTTGACCATCTTCTGTGATATTGCCGAAGCTGTTTCGCGTTTGCACTACTGTCAAACACCGATCCTTCATCGTGATCTGAAGGTTGAGAACATATTGCAGAATGATGCCGGCAATTTTGTACTCTGCGATTTTGGCTCTGCAACGGCTAAGGTACTCAATCCACAACAGCATGGCGTGACGGCAGTTGAAGAGGAAATACAAAAGTATACAACACTCTCGTATCGCGCACCTGAAATGGTTGATCTCTATGGTGGTAGAAGCATTACAACAAAGGCTGATATTTGGGCATTAGGATGTTTGCTTTATAAGCTCTGTTTTTTCAACTTGCCATTTGGAGAAAGTACCTTGGCCATACAGAATGGACAGTTTTCAATACCCGATAATTCGAAATACTCCAAAGGCATGCATCAATTGATCAAGTACATGCTCGAAACAGATATAGAAAAGCGTCCAAATATTTGGCAAGTCTGCGAAGTTGCGTTCCGCTTAGCAGGCAAGGATAATCCAGTACAAAATTTGCACGTAAGCAACATGACAAGATCACAAGTTTATACAAATTTCACTATATAATTGAACGTCTTTTACAGAAAACACCCATTCCAAACTTTGAACAATTAGTAGTGCCTCCATTTGAAAGCGAAGCAAAACGACTGTCGGCAGCCGCAGCAAAAGCGGCCAAGCCACAAAGTGTACCTATAGTCGAAGCGGGCACAAGTGTTGCGCCACGTCAACGCCCAAAGGGCTCTTCCGCTGCACAAGGGCAAAACCCGTTAGGCCTAGGCTTGCCACCCAGTCCATCGCCACGAAATAATATAACATCGCCACAGCCGCAGCATCAAGCAGCGCAACCTGTTGTTGAACAATTTCAAGCCAACTTTCCAGCAATAACGGCAGCGCCGCCAACAGTTGCTACGGTAACAGCGCCATTGCAAGCAGCTGGCGCGGCGACGGTGGTAGCAGCAGTACCTGCTGTACAGCAAACAACCAATGTAGCAGCTGTCACAACGCCAGCACAGCAAACAACAGCAACAGTAGTCGGAGGCGTAGCAACCGGTGCTGCTGCAGCACCTGAAGTGCTACATAAACTATTCGCTTCAAGTGGTTATCCGGATCCCTTTAATGAAACAACACCCGCTGCAGTTGCTGCTGCCGTAGCTGCTGCTGCACCGCTTAGCAATGATGTCATTGAAACTTTGCCGCTTGGTTCTACTACTGAACTAGAAGCAATTAGTGCAGTCACGCCTATAAAGCATATGCTGACGCCTCCAAAGACAGCTTCAGTTTGCGCTGTAACTGGACACAGACGTAATGTTAGCGATACTTCAGCTTTTAACAAGTAAGTTTTATGCTAAGTTTTACTTGAAAAATAATTGTTCTCGTGTCGATGTTTGTTTCTCTCTTTGTATCAATTTTTCTTCTTATCACTGGGTGTACTTTGTGTGTTGCTTTTGTGATTTGTGTTTTCTCATTGTCGTTTCACAACATAACAACAACAAAATAAAACATATAGACCAACAAAAGCCGAAAACGATGATGATCCACAAAGTCAATAAGGACTTACAATACAATTTACACATACACCAAATGAGAAACACGCTCGCGCACTCTTTGCATACAAAACATTATAAAATTCTAATTTCATTGTTATTATTATTATTTTATATTGATATTGATATGCATATACAATATTTTATGTTTCATCATTTTGAAATATTCTCTGATTTTTCTTTTGTACTTTTTTCGCCCCGTACTCCCAAAATTTTTGATTTTCAAATTTCTCACATCAACAACGTTCACCACGCATCACAATAAAAACATCAACTACAACAACTGCATTGATGACAACAACCACAACCGCGCAATTAATCGAACAACGCAGAACGTTTGCCAACGAGACAAGCCAATTTTTAGCATCTTACAACTTTAATAACGCTGGCGCTGGTGGCGATGTACCGCCAAGTACTGGACTTGCAACATCAACACATACAACTGGCTCCAATCCGGGCCTCTATACAACAACATCAAGCTCAACAAATATGCACGCTTCGATATCAAATAGCGATTTAACGCGCCACATGGGACTTGGTGGTGGTGGGGCTGCTGCTGTTATACAGGCAAATACTACTGGCGGCTCATTGAAACAACGTGTTGAAGCTTGGAATCCCTTCGAAGAGCAACCATTTAGTCAAATGACCGAAGATCATATTTTTGAAGCTGAATTCGATAAGTTGCGTCAACGCGGCAGTCAGGGCAGTGAGTAAACTAATAAAAGACATTTTTATATATTTTTTTATTTTATTAACAATTTGTATTATTTTTAGGTATAACTGCCAAATCCGCATCAACTACATCAACATTAACACCAACTGAGCACAATTTGGTAGTGGCACCAACAACTGGACTTGGCATAACAGCAACGGTACAAGCCAGCGTATCGCCGCTTGTTGTATCCGAGGATCCATTTGGCTCGGCACCATTCAGTTTGCCGCCAGGATTGCGTGAAAAGGCTACAGCATTGCGCAAAACCGGAGGTAAAGCATGAAATTACAAATACTACTACTACTTCTACTATAATAAAGTATTTAGTTTGCGTGTTACGTACCATAATCGAAGTAGGCAAACCACTATTGACGAATTGATAGTAGTTTTTTATGTACCAACTGGGTTGTAGGTTGATTGATATGCTTAATCCCAGCGCTTCTAGCTCAATGCTATGTTGTCTAGATTACAAAAAAAAAAATAATGAAAAAACACAAAATTCTAAACATATTACTGAGCTCAATTTTAGTGCAATTTACAAAGTTTCAATATACATACCTACCTACAAATAGACTCTATTTTTAAAAAACTATGTAAAATTGTAAATACTTCATAAGTATGTATATGTTGGGAGAGTATATTAGTTGAACGTTGTTAAAATGCGCCTTCCAATGTGTAAAACTAAAACATTATTGCGTCTGTAATTGCTTTACACATAGCGAAACACTTTTTACGCATGTTTAAACATGCACACATTACTCTACACTTTATACACGTAAATACACGCACTATAACTAATTTAACTACATACTATATGACACCAGATAGATACTCTTGCTGCTCTCTAATTTATGAAACTTTCTATTCAATATACTTGCAATAATGTAGAAATATTTTTTTTTTATTTAAACATTTAAATATACCCTATATCAGGGGTTACCAACCGGTCGGCCGGTCGATTGCGACTCTTAGTCCAGTCGATCGTGGCAATAAATACATAGAACTACTATGTATGTAGTATATAATATATAGTCGTTCTACGTATTTATATAGTTTACCTTGCCACGATCGACTGGACTAATAGTCGAATGGCCGGTTGGCCACCCCTGCCCTATATACAATACTTTTTATAACTGGCTATAATATAAATATGTGCAGTTGATTATTGATGAAACTATAGTATACTTTAAAAATATTCAGAACAACTAATAGATCCTTTTTACACAATGCGGGATAGGTAATTTTTACTGAAATATTAAATTTAAATGCAAATATATTTGAATTAAAACTTCATAGCCTAAATCTTCTAAATATAAAAATGTTAAACAACCCAACCCAAGTCGTTCTAACCATCTCTTTGCAATGAAATTATAGGCTATGTTTTAACGGGCTTATTTCCTATTTCTTTATAGGCACAGTCCGGCCGTAGTCTTTTAAAAATAACTTTGTTTTGGTTGAAATTTTAAAAAGAAATATTCCCAAAGATCAGTTAGAAATATTAGCCACATACAATTTTAAGGAATCTGTGAAATTGTTTCTCATTATTGCAAGTGCACTGAATTAGTTTACGCTTTGATAGGATATTAAATCGCTGGTAAATTGAAAAGGTTAGCATAATTTTGCTAAAAATCTAAACTATCAAAAACTTTGGATTTATATATAGACTTCTTTTAATAACCTGTCAACTGATACTTTATCATGGTGCTGGTTGCTCTAAACACTTAAAATAATATAAATATATAATATATATTCTTACTAAATTTGGTTGTGGTGCAAAACTAAAATATGTACTAAGAAAGAGAGAGAAAAATAAACATGTAAATTTGGCAATAATTTCGCATATCATAATAGTTATATATGTAACTACTAAATTTTAATATAATTGAACAATTTGTGTATTTGTTTGAAACACAGCTAAATCCTTTAATACTACGTACAAGTATGTTTATTAAAAAAAAAAAAACAAATTTTTGTTGCTGCACAATAAGTAATTTAGTATTTTTAAATAAGTAAAACTGCGTCTTTGCTTTTAAATTTATAAAAAAAATGTTCTTTACTAAATACTTATATACTACCTTCTACTTTAATATTATTACTATAATTACTTAAACTTTTACAATGATCTATTAATTTGAAATTAACCCTTTTTTCTCTTTTGAAAACAAAATACAAAAATAAAAGTAATGCTGAAAATTAACTCGGTCAGAATGCTACAGCAATGTGCATATGCAAATCAAAAATATTGAAATCTCAAGACAACAATTTACACACGTTGATATGTACAAATGAAATGTGTATTGAAATGAAATTATTAATTTAATTGAAAAAGTGTTAATTAATATAAAAATATCACAGCAAATGTTAATAAGAAAAACTTAAAAAAAAATATCCAAAAAGAAACCTAAATCACATGGACAATATAAATTCAATAATGTGCGAGCTATCAACGATTACACCTCTTAGACATTTTTTGCGTCCATAACACTGGTTTACACGATAAAGTATAGCATACGAAAAATATTTATTCGAATGCATCATTTTCGCATTTGAACCATACAGTTTGTATCAATATATGAATTTACTTAAACCGAAGTCTAGAGTGAATTAAATGAACGAGTGGAGATGGTTGATATATCGCTTGAAAAGCGTTTACGCGCACAACGGTAACCAACCAAAATCGTTTTGATCGGATAAAAATTCCATGCTATTTTAAAAGTTTTTTTTTTTCAAAAATAAATAATCTAATATCCCAGTTTTGCATATTTAATTCAATAAACAGAATTTCAAACCATAGATTGAAGAAAAAATGTTAATACTATTGCTTCTTAGTAATGGCTAGTTTATTAGTTCAAAAGTTGACTTAGAATTGCTTGTCTTCCCTACAACCTCTCATTGGAATCATTATTAATGGACAGCTCAAAAAACATTGCCCTGGGACCAACCATGTAGATCATATTTGCAGCATACTCCAAAGTTAGAGGGAATATCTTACATAGAACTTTAAATGCTTTCTTCGTTTTGTTTCCGACAGACTTTTTTGATATATAAAGGGTCTAGCCCATTGTTCAGTTACATAAACAATCATAAATAAAGCAAGTAAGATCCTTGATAATATATCAACAATTCGGCTCAAAATTTGCAACACTCTTGCAATTTATGGTGTTCAGAAGTTGCTCCAAAAACTCGTAGACATTTTTCATATGATTCATATTAGCTTGTATGAAGCAAAATAACTTAAATTGTCTTTTCGTCCATCAAAAATTTTTGCCATATTTTTTTTTAATGCCTTGAAACAGTCCAATGATGTAAAATCAGAAGCAGAAATTAGTTATTCTAGCTAACTCAACGAGTAATTTAAAAATTCCGAACCAACTTTTTTATTTAACGCTAAATTCCTATACTTTTCATTAATTTGAATTGTGGGAAAACTATGAATTTCAAGCCTGGTACATATGTTACAAATACTAACTTTTAATTTTAAAAGAAATTCAATTATATATATTATAAATTATATGAAGTTCTAATTGCTAATCAGTCCAATCTAAAATCTTGAGGAGAAGATGTCGAATGTGACGTAGTTTCAAACTCCTCGTTTTTATTGTCGTGGTCAAGCGATTTCTGTGGTTTATCAAACGGTCATTGAAACTGCTTGAGAAGAAGGAGATTTCTTCCGCGTTGGTAGCCAAATTCAGGTCTTTATATAACGTTGGATTTCGAACATACCAATTACAAGCAATTATTAGTCGGAAAGCTTTGTTTTGTTGGGTTTGAATCCGGTTGCGATTAAGGATAAAACTTACATTTTTACACTTGTCAATATTGAGGTATTGACTCTTATTTGTACCTTGAGCTATAAAACACTCTAACATCGTCAGCAAATAACGCAATAAGTATTTTGGATGATATATTGCTCATTGAAGATCCGCTGTAAAGATAGAATACAGAATTGGGTAGAATCTTGACCCTAGGGTTACAAAAATATATGAAATAATTCATTAGGAACCAATTTTAGGCAACTGGTAAAATTTTGTGGAAGCAATTTTTAAAAATAGTTTGAATAGAAACCATTCAGAAAGTACACACTCAAACACACAAAAAAATTTCACTAGTTGGTTAGGTGAAGTTACATCTATTTATGCCAAAACGAGGCAAAAACTTTCATTATATATATAAAGTTGAGCTGAAAACAGCATGGAATTTGCATTATGAACTATCATTAGGCGCGTAGTGTAACCATCTTTCTAAGGATATATCATTCATCTCGTTGAATTTTGGAGTTCACTGTTTTAAGTATTAAATTTATTCAATGAAAAATACTAAATTTGTATCTTTTCGTTGCAAGCCAGTGTAATTTTTCTTTTCCATTATAAACTAGCCTTGTATATGGGGTCTTTCAACAAGAGCGTACATTTTTTTTTTTTCAAATTAAAAACGGTTGTATTTGAGTAACGCTGAAGTTCTAAAATATTATTACATCATTTCAATATGGATTGAAACGGATGACTTTCTTAAGTTATTAAGCTGTATTGACGCAATGGAGAGCGTTCGGTCTTTAAAATTTCAAATTTCTTTAAAATTCCAAATCCGTGTCTGTTGAAAGCCCGCTTAAATAATTAGAAAAGCGTTTTCGCAAGAAAAGTTCCTTCATATCATGAAATTCAAGTCAATGAAATTATATTAAAAAAAAACAAGAAACTATGTACGATAATTATACAAAAAAAGCATATGTAATGAATTTGTTTATAAGATATTATAAAAAACCAAAGAATGAAAATTGCGAAATTATTAAAAAATGATTAATAATTAAAATCAATATATACACATATATATTATACATATATTTACATATATTTAATTATGAAAATTTTAGCAGATTAATGCAGTACTACTTTTTGTCTTGATTTATTATATACCTACCATATAAATTCTAAAGAAAACTAAACAAATATTAGCTTAAGTACAAAAAAAAAATTGTATGCAATAAAATTAAAACGCAATAAATCTTATAACTATATATAAATATAAAACAAAGCATATTATATATTATCTATACAAAAAAAAAAAAATATATATATATATAACGGTTTTTTAACGTTAATAACTAAAACTAAAAACCACAAATTCAAATCATAAAAAAATAATATAAATATATCTAATACTTCCGGTGTCTGTTCTTTATTTAGCCTAAAGCATTATTAAACAATATTAAAACCAAAATTCGTAATTAACAAACAATACATCATTTTTTGTGTGTAACAACGCATAATTAAAAATAATATTCATATGTAGACTAAAAACAACAAAAAAAGTTAATGTTTTCATTTAAATAATTCATTTTCTTCATTTCAACTTGCATTAGTTTATTTTTTGTTTTTGTAGTTAAAAAAAAAAAACATGAAAATCGTATTTAACATTTTTGAAGCAGCATATCTCCTCACCAAAATAGTATCGTACATTAAAACCAAATCCACAACGATTGGAAGTAGTCAAATTAGCACACACGACTATTATATTATTTTCGATTATACCAGAATACAAACTTTGTATCAAATAGTTAAAGAAAGAAAAACTATAAACTAGTAAGACCTAAAAGCGTAATAACACGAATAATAAAAAAAAATGTTTCCTCACTAACCAATCTCATTACTTAACTGCATAAAAGAACTTGATCTCATTCACAGCTAAATACATTGGCATTGGCAACACTACAACGCCACCGATCAACAGCGTTAACTCCTTGAATCTGGTCACTGCATGTGGTACAACATCATCGACTTCATCCAAATGGCTGTTATCGCCGACACTTGAAGTTTCCAGCGAGGAGAAAACATCGCTCATCAATAATCTCAAAACCGATTCTGAGGGCGGCGCATGCGGTGGTGGCGGTGGCGGTGAAAGTCTGTTGCTCAACAGTGAACACAACAGCACCGCTGTACCGGTGGGTGCTGGATTTGTGAAACTACCACTGGAAGATCGTAATAAATATGAAAAATTGCGCAGCAATGACAACCCCACATCCGATGATTCCGAAGATTCGGAATTCTTTCAAGATGATAACGATGGTGCTGGCAGCATTGGTATTGGCAGCGGCAGCTCCAGCAAGAAAACTATATTCAAACAGATTGTTACCAATAATATACCCGAAACTATACACAAATTTCAGCAGGCTGCATATCATAAGGTGGATAAAACACATTTGCCGATTGTTAAGAAATTGCGTCAAACCACAACCAAACGTCCGTCGCCGGCAGCACAGCAAGTTGCACAACAGGTCAATGCCGCGTTGGAGCAACATGAGCAGCAACAACAACAGGCGGCAGCAATTGCCGCCGCAGTGGCGGCCAGTAATAGTAAAGCTGCCAAATCGGATAACGATTCCGATTCGATTGGTTCGGCCAGCGATCTGCGTGCCGAAGATGATGACTTTTTTGATGAAAATAATATTAAGGCAAGCAATGCGAAATTTCGACGTCCCATTGTTGATATGGACGGTATTAGCGAGAGTGTGAAGACTTGCAGTTCGTCGGCATATCATGCAGAATGTGAAAGTGTCACCACGCATGAGGATGATGTCAGTCGTGTATTGGTTAAAGTGCGTATGCGTAAGAAGGATCGCACCGCAGCTGCAGTGCGTGCGGCAACAAATGAAACTGCTGTCAGTGCGGCAACGGCAGCAGCGCTTTGTGATGAAAGTGAATTGAGCCCGACTTCGAATGATTTTCTGCATAAATTTGGCGATAAACCGTTGCTGCTTGACGATGAACTCGACTATGGCTCAGCAGATTCTAGCGATACAAAGGCTAAGGAGTGTAGCAGTAATGATTCGGAACAGTCATCCGAAAGACAAGTAGATACACCTCTAGTAAAAGGCATTGATGAAGATTTGGATGTGTTTGCAATGGCACCATTTAAACTACCTGTGGGACTGCCATTAAAACGTAAAACTGTGAAACATGTAGCGAAGCAGCCACCGGTAGCAGCGCCACCACTGCCACCTACAACGCCACAGCAGCAGCAACGTACCGAAATCTGGACATCTACGCCTATAAAAAGCACTGAGTTAAGTTTTGGCAGTGCCACAGAAAACTTTGCCACATTTCCAGCGCAGTTGACGCCACCAGCAACTTCAGCAGTCGTAGCAGCAAATACAACGTGCGCACAGCAGCTAGATGAGTTCAATGAACCGATCTTTAATCCATTTATAAATGTAGCAGCAGCACAGCCGGCAACACAAATAAACCAAACGCTGCAGAGCAACTCGAATTATGGTCTGGTTACAGTCATTTCGGCTAATGAGACACCAACTGCAGCAGCCAAACCATTGCCGACATCAACGTCGTTAGTAGATGAAGAAAACTTGCAACATGATCTTTTTGGTTCCGAGCCGTTTCCACAGGTAATTCGCAAATGTTTAGTTGCAACGCCTGATGTACAGCTCTTTCACAACAACAACAATAATATTATTAAGGTGCATGCTACCAATAAACTACAACAACAACCCATAGCAACAACAAACACAAGTATTTCGGTGCCTTTACCACTTAATATCAATACCTCTGCTCATACCAATACCATATCCTGCTCCTCATCCTCTGGTATTACTGCAGCAGCAACAGCAGCCGCAGCACCAGCAGCGCAACTAGTAACAGTAAATCACTCGATTATTTTAAACAAAACACAAACGCCAACGCCCGATCCAACATATAGTACACTACCCAACAGCAACTCCTCAACCAGCGTCTATGTAAATGTGCCCAAACCAGCAACGTCGAATGTATTTGTCACCAATAAGCATGCGCACCCAATTGTGGCGCCAGTGTCCAGTACCATCAACTCCTCCAATGTTACAACAAACACCAGTGGTACCGTTGTGCTCAGCATACCACAAATTCCGCCGCCTGTTGCTGCCACTACAAGTGGCAGCTATTCCGCTGTGGCCACGCACCTAAAAGTATTACAGCCCGAACAGAGTTTGTTTCCTATAGCCGATAATGGTTTTGTACAAATCTCTCAAGATCATTGCTCGGATTTTACGCCAGACGACGAGGAGGAGCCCGTGGTATTACGCGATGCTGCCGACCTGGTTATTAGCAGCAACACGTGCAACCACGCCGGAGATATTGCCGGAGCAGCAGATGTCGCACTCAACTGCACAACGCCGTCGCTCGTCAACAGCGCCGCTGCCGGAAGTAGCACCAGCAGCACAAGTAAATCAAAGGACAAAAAAGCACATCTGGCCGTAAGAACACTGCCAGCAAAAATTACGCAAAAAGTCAAAGGTCATTCGTACAAAAAAGTAAGCGCTGCAGCATTAGGTTCCACTTCCTCGCTGAGTTCGGGTAGCAAACAGAAGCACCAACGTCTGCAATATCAATCTCAAGATGACGAATACGATGATGAAAACTATATTGATGGCATTGGCGCTACAACAACAGCCAAATCGAAATCAACATCCAAATCGAATATTGGCAGCGCAAACTTTCAATCGAATACCATACAAAACTCGGCCAAGACCGGTTTTAGTAATATGAGTTTCGAAGATTTTCCCTCCGATCAAGAAATGGATCGACTCTCAAAAACCATACCCTTCGAGGTGGTACGCAACGAGAAGATGCTATTAGAGGCAGAGAAAAAATTCGGCTCGTTGAAACGACGCAATAATCTATTTTCCTAGAAGCGAATATCCACGACGAAAGCGTCGATCAAACGGGAATTCAAGTATGTGTTGCAGAAGGTGCTGCTCAAGCGGAACGGCAGTGATGGAGATTCCGGCGAGTAAAAACTAAACAAAAAACTGATTCAAACCGCAAATTTTTTGAATGCTAAAGTCAATTATGTACACTGATAAGACAAATGCGAAGCCTACTACTACTCTTTCTAGGGAGCGTAATCGAAGCTTGGGTTTAATGTTTTTTTTTTAGCTATTTTTTAAACATTTACTAATTAAACAAACGGTAGCGCAATCTATGCTGGTCAAGTACATTTCTATAAAGAGATAACCAGGTCATATTATCAGTGCTAGAGAGTGGAATTTTTTATTTTACGTTGTTGTAAGAAGACTGAAGACGAATACGCGTGAAATGTTGCGAATTGGAATTTGCACAATAAATATAAAAAATTGTTTGTGTAACTGAAAAAAAAAAATATGCTTATGTATTTTACACATATACATGCATACATTACAAAACGACAATAGCTGTTTAGTACACTGCAAAAAATTTAGATTAAACTTACAGGAAATTGGATTTGTTAAACTATTCAAAAAAAAAAATTATCGAAAAATGTTAAAAAAATGTAACTTGTTAAAAAAGAGTCGTATACATTTTCATTGCAGATAATTCGTTAGTCAAATAGACACAAAAAAAAATAGGTTTACATTACCAGAGATACACAGAACATGCATCAGCTCATACATAACATACATATATACACACACAACTGTGAACAAAACAAAAAAGAATATATTGTACGATATCTGTACAATATATGCATATATTATTTTTGGAACAAAACTTTATATTCTTGCGAAAAACCAATAAGCAAAATTTTGAAACATGAAAATAGAAAAAGAACTACTATATATAATAATTAGTGATGCTAATGGCAGCTTAAACTACTCAAAAAGTAATTGTTTCAATGAATTGTATTTAAAAAAAAAATATTGTTATATAGTGAGAAAAACACAAAACAAATATTCAACAAATACACTGTGAAGAAATGCTATAAAATGTTATTTATACCTAATATTTCTAAGTATCTAAAAATCTAAAAAAAACAAAGCGTTGGTGTAACAACGGAACACGCTAATATGTAAAAAAAAAAACCAGCTGCTGTTTTTATTACAAATTTAATTTATTTTTGTTAAATTTTGAAATGCATTTTCAAATTGTTCATGCTTTTAATTTAAAACTCAGTAGTTCCGTTCCGTTGCTGCTGCACACCAAAATTCCACTAAAACATTAACGTTTTATTTCTATTATTATTATTATGTAAGTATGTTTAATAGTTGCTTTTATTTATATATGAACTTATACTAAAGAATTTATATTTAGATTTTAGACGATTTTATTTCCATTTTTATGCAGCTATATTGTATTTATGCATATATGTATATATATTTATGCATATATATATATATCTAAGTCTACCAAAGTTTCTGTATATGATTTTTTTCGTTGGCATTTTGTTATGCGAAACAATTATTTATTTTTTATGTTTGTGATTATTTTTACACCAATATATTGCCGGAAAAAAATATTTATAAACAAAATAACAAAAAAAATGGTATTTAAATGTATGCGTTACCTTATTTTACTATTATTTTAATATGTATATGTATTAATATGTATTATGCCCATATATATTTTATCAATATATGAAATAAATAAAAAAAAAAATAAAACATGATATTTATATTGTATTATCTAAAGTCGCTATGCTATAGGGATCTTTTTCATATAAATTTTCGGAATGCCTGGCTTAAAGTGGCTGTAATTTTTTAATCAGTTCTTCAGTTATCCAGCTATATATAGTCAAATAAAATGATCAATCAACCTGCAATGACTTTTGTACGTATATAAGGCACTATTTTTATTACGGGAAGTGGCAACACTAACGTCAATAAATAAAATCTGGCAATACTAAAATAAAGTTTGTCATTTTTTAGCATGAACGTACTCACAACGTTTTTATGTACAAGCGCTATTTCTGTTGTTTGCACTGAGTTGAAAACATCAACGTGGCCAAAAAATGGAAAATTTCAAAGGATAAGTTTACGTTGGATTATTTTTCACAACTTTTTATCTGAATTATCTCAACAAGATTGTGTCGATGAACTCAGTTTTCTGAATGGCGATGAAGCACCATCAAAAACCACTGTATATCACTGGTGTGGTGAATTCAATCGTGGTCGCAGTTCGCTCAGCGACGAATTCCGTGAAGATCACCCAAAATCGGTTGTTGTGCCACAAAACATCGATGCTGTGCGTGAACTGATAATGCGAGATTGTCATGTGACATACCGTGAGATTGAGGCATCCCTAAACATATATATATATAAGATTTTGCTTGAACACCTTGCCGTAAAAGAGGTTTGTTCACGTTGGATGCCGCATAATTTGGCAATCGCTCAAAATAACGGCTCGTGTAGATTGGTGTAAAGAAATATTGAAAAAATATGCAAGATCTCACACATCGGCGCACATTAGAGAGTTTTTGAGCACTCAAAATATAGAATTGATGGGTCATCCGCCGTACAGCCCTGATTTATCATCTAATGATTTTTTATTCTCAATCATCAAAAATAAAATGCGAGATGAACGTTTTTCTACGCTCGAACAAACTGTTCATGCTTTCACAATTCAAGTTTTGGAGGTGCCTTAAATGGAGTGAAAAAATATAAATAGTGCACCCTTGTAATAATCGATATCAACTTAAAATTCGGTATGGTGGCTTCTGTAGGAACAACGAGTCTATAAGAGGTAGAACCTGGAAGTTTTATTAATAATACTCTCCCATTTCCTCTTCAAGAAACGTTTATAAATTTAACGTACCAACTGCTATATAGGAGGTAAGTTTATAATCTAGTTAAAAACGCCAGATTTGGTTTCTTTAACATCTATCCTATTTTTATCCACATAGGAATGTAGCTATCATAGAAATGTAAGGTTAAAATTAAGCGGTGTTTCTCAAAGGAGAGTTCATTCATTTTGCAATTTTCTAAGGTAACATGACAAAGCGTCCTCCTCTTCTTTGCTGCTTTGAAGTACCTCAATGTATACACTATATGCAGCAACATTGTGTGCACGAAAAAGAGCCAAACCTTTTAAATACGTTAATGAGAGAGTGGAATGAATGTTTTATCTATGTTTTTGCCTTATTGGCAGCCAAACCATTCAACTGATTGAGTTCAAAATCACAGAAAAACTCTAAATAGGCCAGGCATAGAATGCTGTTAACCTTGATCGAAATCGTAGAAGGCAAGGCCCATAAAAGCGATATATAAAATTCATCATAGCTTGGTTGCATACATTTTAGGTACAAGCGTGAAATTTGTTATATGTATATGTAAGTTGGATCGAGAGAATTAGGAGCCAGTGTGGGGAAGAGGGGATGGGTTTGTTGATTTAAGATGTTTATAAGGAAGTTAAATACAAATATAGATCACAGAAGTAGGAAAGTTATACGCTTTGAAATGCTAGAGATTATATTGGCCGCCGCAAAGCGTGCCGGCTAAAACTAATTCTTTAAAAATTCACACCGGAAAATTAATTTTTATTTGTGTAACACAATTTTTTTATAGGTCGTATCCAGTTTATGCCCTAATTTGCATAGGGTCTTTGTGTCTATGGTCAATTATGTCATATATGCATGTCATGTGTGTATGTCATATATATATTACAATTATCTGCATGTATATATGACGTACGCATAGAATGTTATCAAATTAATAAACTTGAATATTTTAAAATAATAATTATAGGTAAAATTAATTCAATTTACCATATAACCAACGAATATGTGTGTTAAGTTAGCGCGTATATACACAGAGAAAGACGAACTGACAAACATCTAATCACCATTCTATAGCCAGATAACAAATTGTGACGAACTCATGATTAAGTGCAGTAAATATTTTATCAAATATTTTAAAAATATTTGGAAAATGGAACATTAAAATAAATGAACAAAAGACGATTCAAGTAATATACACCACAAAAGTCAGATATACTCCTCACCCACTTAAATTAAATAATAAAGAAATCCCTATTAAAACTTTTGCAAAATACCTCGGAATGTATATTGACAACAAAATTACTTGGAAATACCATGTACAACAGAAAAGGGATCAAATAAAACTGAAATTCAAGCAACTATATTGGTTTTTAAAAAGGAATTCGTTGTTGACAACTGAGAACAAACTTCTTATATACAAATCGATAATAAAACCAATTTGGACCTATGGAATTCAACTATGGGGTACTACAAAAAAATCAAACTTAAATATAATACAAAGACAACAATCGAAAATTCTTCGTTGCATTGTAAACGCAGAGTGGTACATTTCAAACCAGGACATACAAAAAGACCTAAAAAGACCGGTAATGGACGAAATAAAAAACATTAGCAGAAAATATCAAACAAAAATAGCAATTCACGATAACCGTGAAATAAATAATATGCCAACCCTGGAGTTAGTTTCGACAAGGCGATTAAAACGGCTGAGACCAGTAGATTTAATATAAAAGAGGTTACTGCAAAATAATATTACTTATAATTAATCTAATAACTTGGTATACTAAATGTTTGAATATTAAGATAAAGGATAAAATGTTAGTGTTCATTTTTCAATAATCCCCCAGCAAGCAACAATAAGTACTTAGTATCATAAGATAGATGTACAATAACATAGGGTAATAAAAAAAAAAAATATTTTATTTAATATTTAATGCATTTCGCAAAATTACCAACTAAAGTAAGTTTAATTGTGCGGCTGTACATATTTTAACTTAAAAGATTTCTTTAACTCAAACACAATTTCTTACAGTGTTGCAGACCAAAACAATGGCAACAACAATAACGGAAAAATCAGCTGTTGCATGCATAAGTATGCGTATGCGGTTGTTATATGTGAATAAAAACTGCTAAAGTGTGTGTCCGCGCTGTGAACTTGAAAATTGCAAATAAGCAAATTGTTGCAGAAATATGATGTGAAATATAAAACAAATAAACAAATTTGTAAGTGTTTAAAAGAAAACAACGACTGAAAAGTCAGAAATCATTTTATTATTATCAAGAAAACAAAAAGCGAAAAATTCGTCGCTGTCACGTAGTCCAACTAAAAAAGAAAAAAATAGACTAAGAGAAGAGAACAACAAAAACACGGAGAGGGTGAGTAACAAGTGCAATTCTATTAAAACTAGCCAAACAGACGCAATGGAGACAATTGAAGTTATAAACAATATTCAGTCGTAAAGTAACCGTAAACTTCAACACGTCTTCGCTTTATAAAATAGCAAGGAAAAAATAGCAAAAAGAAAAATAAAAAACATTCACCAGCGACTATGAATTCAAGACGCATATTAGTTAAATGCGGCGGCTTCTCCAGCCAACTGGCCAATAATGTCACGGAGCAGGTTTGAATACATATAACTCAATAATTTAAATAATTAATTTCATTAATAGCATATGCTTGTTGCAAAATAAAGGTTGATGGTGATCCACTCTGGGGTTCACGTTTTGATGCCACAAATCCGGAGGCAGTAATTAAAACGCACATGGATTTTCTTGAAAGTAAGCATAAGCAGTAAATATGTATAACGAGTGGTGTTCAATGATCTCATATAGCTATATACATACTTATTTATATATATATATTGTGCACAATCGATCGATTTTCAATATGTATTGCAACAAACTAATAACTTTTTGCAAAACGAAAAAAAAAATCGGCATATTCTCACTTTTGATTGATGCATTTTTTGTAAACAACTGAAATCATTTTACATAACACGCGACGAATCGATTTGTCTGCCAATCCGCTTTTAGTCTGTCACTAAGTTAACTAGTTACTCAGTTTTTGAGTTATAAATCTGAAAATTGGTATTGAAAATTGTACCAGTAAATAATCATGAGTGATCATTTTTATATACAAATTAGCGTAGACAGCATACTTGATCGTATAGCAATACACTTCACACTGTTAACAGTTTATAGTAAGAGGTCCATTAAGGTTTAATTCTAAACAAAATCAACCGAAAATTTTTAATAGTGAAATAACTCACTACACGTCGGTTCAAGCACAGCTTTAGTACTAAATATTTTGATATATCTGCTCAATAAATATAGAAGTTCTACCCACAAAGTGGCTAAGGGGTTTGTATGACGCCGCCTTTAAATATGAGCAGTACTCGCGCTGTAATAAATATGCGTAGGTTCTGTTCATAAGAAAATGCAACACCGAATTTCAAGTTGATATTTTTTTAATAAAATTGTTTTCCCCAAAAAAATCATCGTATTATCAGTGAAGTTTTGAAGCATTGGTTCATACAAGTCTCCATTTCCCATTTAAAGTCAAATTTGGCTGTAATAAAAACTTATTAGTACAAGAACTCTAAAATAAGCGGTGAGTTGGTATGATGACATCTGCTGAAACTGGATATGGAGTACCAACCAGGTATGCTGAATTATATCGATTTATAAAACGTTTCAATCGATGGTTCGCGTTTTTACAGAGACACCGTCTCTAAGAAGGAAATACCCCGTCATGCAGATATGATAAAGAAAATTTTATGGGTTCCTTATCACCTCCTACTGGTTGTAACTTACGGTTGTTATGGCAAACTTTCCACAACGAACCATTCACCTACGTAAATATGACATTATCTATCTTCTATATATATAAAAAATTTGATGTGGTATCTATGTATCTATCTATACATGTTCCTTATAGGAAGCCAACCAGTCCAATCGATTGAGTTGAAATTCATAGACAAACTTCGTGTAAGCTAAGAAACTAATTCGGTTAAGTTTGGACTAATTTGGATTGGGTGTTACCCCGCCGATAAACAAAATTCGTCATATCTTTGCATGCATTTGAGATAGAAGGATGAAGTTCCGTATAGATGTTAATAGAATCGGGAGTAGTAATCGTATTAGGTTTGGTCAAAATCGGAGAGGGCTTTGCTCAACCCTCCATACAAGCGATAAACAAAATTCAACATATCTTTGCATCCATTTGTGGTAGAGAATTAAATTTGGTATAGATGGTAATAGGATCAGGAGTAGTAATTGTGTTAAATTTTGGTCAAAATCGGAGGGGGATATGCCCCACCCTTATACAACCGATGAACTTAATTCAACATTTGACGTAGAGGAATGAATCCCGATCGGGATTAGTAATCGTATTAAGTTTGGTTAAAATCGGAGGAGGCTGTATACCACTCCCATACAACCGATCAACAAAAGGATGAATTTCGGTAAAAATGTTAATGAGATCTGGAGAAGTAATCGTGTTAAGGTTTGTCAAAATCGAAGGGGGCTTTACCCGCCCCATATAAGCAATTAAAACAATACGTCATATCATTACATCTATTTGGGATAGAGATAGTGAAAAATAAATCGGTTTCATATACCATTTTCTATGAATATTTAGTTCAATCAATTGTACAGTAAACACCTTGAGACAGTCAGAGATAGTCGAAATCGTTGAGCTTCCGTAACAGTAAAAGAAATAAAAGAATAAATAATCTTAAAAAACCCAAGAAAATTCCATCACCAATTGATTTTATGACACATACAACTATCACCCGAGGGAACTACATAGACAACAACAAACACCATAAAATTAACCAAAAGTAGTTTTGTAACAAATTTTCTGAAGAACAATGTGTTTAAATGGTACAAGAAAAGTCGGACAGATTCGGCAATCATTGGAAACCCGAACAGGAAAAGCGTTACAAAAATTTTGGGAATTGTCATCGTTGATATAAGAAATACATTACTACTTGTATTTCCCATATAGTGCTTCTCAGTATTGATTTATTGACACATTATCCGTGAAACTTGTGAGGACTAAGTTAATACTATAAAACACCACAATGAGTTACTAAAACTACTTTTCTAGACAAACATTACCATCAAAACCTCCTAAAAATTATGTACATACAGACATACATTCGGACGAGAGTAGTCCGAAAGGTACCCACATCAATGTTAGTACCACATTAGAAACTTTATTCCACATATGCCACCTTTGATTTAACTATGGTCAGGTTTTAAGCATTCTATATCATCAGCTTGCGTCTAGGTCCAACTGATTGTACAACTGCTTATCTTCTGATGTGTTATGATTGATTTATGTTTCATTCAAGGTCAAATCAAGGTAGCACAATCTTATGCTAATTCCAAGTTTTCACACGATTTCGTTTGAGCCCTGTCCGTCTGTCTGCTGCTCATTGGCTATCAAACACAAACTTAATGATGCATATTATTCAGTGGTCCATTAATAGGTGGATATTGCAAACATGTTCAAAAATTATATACGCCATCCGAAGTTAGGCGGGTACCAAAGACAAGTGTGGAGTATTCAATTTGCATTTCCAACTAGGTTAAAGTTTTCTCTTGTTCACAATTTTTTATTTCACAGACGGTGCTGATATCATACTAACCAATACATACCAATCTAGCGTGGAAGGTTTCATGCGCTATCTGAATCTCACTCGCGAGCAGAGCATTGATTTGATAGCCAAAAGTGTTGAATTAGCACATAATGCAAAGGAACAGCATTTGGCAAAACTAAAGGACGCACACGTCTTAACTATCGAACCGGAACTACCAATTATTTTAGCTTCTATTGGACCCTTTGGAGCGCATCTGCACGATGGTTCCGAATACGATGGCAGTTACACAAACCGTGTTACAAAGGAGCAGCTACAAAAATGGCATCGTATACGCATTGAAACCTGCCTGGAAGCAGGTGTTGATGGACTTGCCGTCGAAACGATTCCATGTCAGGTGCATCAATAAAAAAATTTTTGTAAAAGATCAGTATAATAATAATTTCATTTCGCACAGCTCGAGGCCGAAGCATTGACAGAACTTATACTGCGTGATTATCCTGGCGTTAAATTTTGGGTGTCATTTCAGTGTCAAGTGTGTATTACTTTTGCAATGAACCGAATATGTCAATATATAAATTTTTTAACTTCAAGGATAATAAACATCTGGCACATGGCGAAGATTTTGCTACTGCTGCGCTTTCAATTTGGCAAATGGTTAAAGCCAATAAAGCACGCGAACGTCTCATCGGTATCGGTGTAAATTGTCTACATCCGAGTTTTGTAACGTCACTTTTCACGTCTTTAAATGCTATCACGCCGGACGGTGAGCAAATCCCACTATTGGTTTACAGCAATCGTGGCGAAACCTACAACAGTGAAAGCGGCGCTTGGCTCGGCGCCGCGCAATGTAAACCGCTTGAATCATTTGTGCCGGAATGGCTACAGCTGGGCGCACGTATTATTGGCGGTTGCTGCCGTGTCTATCCCGCTGATATACTACAAATACGCAACTGCATTGATAATATCGGCAATAACAACTAAAAACAAACCATGGCCTTGTGTCCAGTGCAAAAAAAAAAAGCATTCATTTTGCGCACTGCCGCAGCGGGTACGGAGCAACTGCTCGACCTGTGCCGTCTTTTACTATTGTATTAAAATAAAATTTTTCTTTTTAATATTTACACTAACCCAAATATATATTATCAAAATACACATATACGCTACTAAAAACCTAGACCTAATAATCAAACCATTAATTAACAACCACAACAAGGAAATGTTACAATTTCTTTTGCAAAGTCCAAGGTTCCACGGCAACAGACCCGGTTCACGACGCTATCATGTCAATAAACCATAAGAAAATCATATACTCATATATTGTAGAATATTCGCACTGTCTGCTGGTGATTATTTGCGCTTGTTCTAAGCATTTGTGCTTTGGCTTGGGGTTATCATCTCTCAGCTTCCATGGGTACATGAACATGCTTTAGAGCATGCTTATTTTTGTAGATATGTACTTAAATTCAAATTGAAAAAGTTCTCAACTCAAATCTGGCTCGAAGTTCAAGCGCCAAAATATATGTATATTATTTTTGGCTACAGGAAAACATTATTTCATCATCTTTTTCTTTCATAGCCACAGCAGCTGGTGCATTGGAGATACCAAGCAAGGTGTTTGTTTTTAGCAACGAAAAAAACAAATAATCTAAATAATCGATGGGATGCTATAATTATACAATTCACAACAACAACAGTAAAGAGTAGATAGAATACGTCGTGTAATCTATGCAGCCGGGCAATAAAGTCGTCATACAGCCAGCCAACAAACAAGCTGTGCGTCGACGCCAGCAACGCTGCTACGTCAACTATGAGTAGAAAATAAATCATAAATTGTGCTGGAACACATAGTATTAATAGAGTTTTACCAAACAAACTACTCTGGCATATTGTTTGAGCCCTTAGATGGCCCCATAACCATTTTTCGTTCATGGCCACACTAATAAAGGCCCAACAGCTGCTGTGCACGCTGACGTCAATTGTTAACGCCTAGCACGCAGATATCGCTCCATACCTGCTCACTCCAACACATGACCAATCGTACATTATTAAGTGTACTACCATTAAGTTTTGGTAAGCCGTTTGTGCTGTGCACTGTTGTCAATCCGAATTAGATATCGAACCTAGTCCTGCCGCCAAAATGTTATGCGCCGGACTATATCAACCACGTCGAATAGCTCATACACCGCTGGGCGCCAAATTTAATAGATCCAAAAATAGTACGAAAAATTCTTCGCTCGAACACTTCCAAAGCCTTTCATTCGGTTGTACCAGAGCCCATGCTTGTGCTCAAAGAGCATGAACAGATTTATATTCATTTTCGTCATTCTAGAGAGAAGTATTATCTTCTAAATGGCTTCTATTAGTGAGTCTAATTTTTCGGCAGATCTCTAGGCTGTCATTATTACTGGCTATTTTTTTTTCCGAGTGAACAAAGATCTCTACAAGACTGATGTTTAAATGCTCCATCGTTACAGAGCGTCATATACGGCGGCGTGCCCTTTCAGATTAATTTAATTTCCTCTTAGTTTTTTAAAGTTTCGATCTGACACTAGGTATGGAGACTTATGTTCTTAGTCTAATTTACATTTACGTGTCACGCTTATTGGAAAATTTAGCTTCCATACAAAAAAAAAACCCACCTACTTTAGGACGTATATATGAGAAATGTATTGATTACAATTGATTCTTGATATGACTATTACTACGACGCTTCACATATATTTCAATTAGCTACTCCGACCTACTCCCACCCAAACAAATGCATTACCCCTTACATTTTCATGACAGTCAACAACAATTTGAAATGGTGAGTTCTTATGGACCGAAATTGCACTTATTAATTGAAGTGTACTGGCCAGTACCCTAGTCTCTTAAAGTCAAACACCATACAACATTTAGATGTAAAATAAAAACTGATACTAATTTTTCCAAACATTTAATTGCGTTCGTAAATCTATATTATACATTAGCATTATTAATAGATGACATTTTGTTGGATTATGTTCGGATAATCACGAAAAACCGATAAAATGTGCCTTTTTGGGATCATTATTGCATGGAACCAACGCTACAAATAGCTGAAAAATAAAAATATGGTCGGATGAATGCATACCAAATTAGCAGTAAAGCTCTATCTCGGAAGACAGAAATCAAGATCTGTAAGACACTGATACTCTCGGTCCTACTATATGGCGCAGAGGCATGGACAATAATCGAGTTAGACAAGATGGCGTTGGAAGTTTTTTAAAAGGAAGACTCTCCGCAGGATTTTTGGTCGAGTTTAGGTTCCGATTGAACCAAGTTGTATGAGCTATTCGATGAGGTTGACATAGCTTAGCGCATAAAATTCCAGCAGCTGCACTGGGCTGATCAATTCGAATGGAATGGATGAAAGAGCTCCAAGGGCATTATTAGTTTTTGCGAATATCTAACATTACTTGAAAACCCTTCTGATACTTTAAACTACGCCGATGCTTAAGCGCTGCTTGCGTCGACTTCACACAGCAGATAACGCGTTCCGACATTACACTTCGACTTGGTCTTATCAATAAACATTTTGGATTTGCTCCCGCAGCAACAGACGCAAGAAGCCGCAGTCGCTTGTTGTTATTATTTGTTTGAATAGTGCGAACAAGAATTCGAATCTGTTATCAATTTTACTATACGAACCAATGACAATCAGTCTGACCAAGTTATCAGATAGAGTCTATATTCTCTCACCCGGCTGTTGGGCGTATAAAAGCCGCGTGCTATGTAAATCTTTTCAAACGCTCGCCGAACGTTCTACGAAACGGAGAACAACACAAACGCGTGTGCCAAAGCAACAGCAGCAGCAAAAAAAAACTATTTTATTACATTAAGAAAATTTAAAAAGAAAAGACGCAATTAAATACATTAATAGATTTTGTACGAAGTCGCGTTGGAATCGTTTAAACAAATACAAAGTTACTATAAAATCAATTAAAATTGTTTATAAGATTTAATAAAAGTAAATATTCAAGGTTAGTACATAGTAATTTAAATAAATAATTTACAAATAAATTTAGAGGGCAGGGAAGAAAAGCAACAGTTTTATAGAGTCTTCAAATTGTATTTACAATGTCAAATGTGCATAAATAGAAAAATAAATAAGTGAGAGTGCCTGAATCGAGTTGTACGACTAAATTATACACTTCATAGTTTGGAAATGAATTTTGTAGTATTGATGAGAAGGTATCTTAAAACCAATAAAGTTGTAATTAACTAAATATGGAATGCATGTCAATAAACTTTTCCAAAAGTCTGACAGATGAAATGTATATGATAAAAAGCACTCTTCGAGCTAATTGAATTAATATAGCTTCCGACACTTTATTTACCATATACATATGTACATTTAAATCCTTCTAAAGTTCAACACACAAACAAAAAAAATATACCCTTTCATACCTAAATATGCAGAGTATTAAATAACTGTTTGTTTTCCAATGTTGTTATCTATCAAAATGCTAGACATCTACTTTTTTCAATTATTTTGCACTTGCGAAGCTTATTTCTAATACTACTCAGTGGAATAGTTTTTTTATTTGGGTCATTACCCTCAAAGTACGTGTATATTATACATGAATTTTATACGTATACAAATTATATAGCATTTGTCATTTAAACGCTGGGTATGATCATAAAATGCTTCGTAATTTTAGATCATTTCAGCCTTGTCATTAAACTGACCTTCCACAATTTTTGTAAAATCAACTTAACATCTGTTCAAAAAGTATAGAGAAGTTCTCTGTATAGAAATTTTTAAAGAAACAAACTACAGAATAGGAATTTTGAGTTTGTTGAGAGTGTGGCACATCAGTTTCATTGCTCCGAGGTTCACTTAGAACTGTGGATGTTCATTGAGCTCAATGTATAGATGTCCAACGGAAGTGAGTTTTTATCAGTTCGAAATTGTAGTTCATTACTTTCTTTTACAATAGCGAGGAGATACATATACTCCGGAACATTCAATTCAACAAAGGCATATTTGAAAAGAAATGATTCCAACCAGCTAGTTGCTGATTAGAACAGTGTAGCGTGATCAAAGTTGTGTATATTCCTGAGCAATAGGTTACATTAAAAAATTCCTGGTTGATGGATGACATCTCTCATAGCAAAGTGGTTCAAGATGCTGTTGGTAGCTGTTGTAAAATAGCAGAAGTCTTCATAGCTCTGATATGTCTTCTTCGGTTGGCCGGCGTGATGACAACAAATTACTTTTTGAGAACTTTATAGTGAACTCTGTGCCTAAGAATTGTGGTGTCATAATTGAGAGATCTTTAAAAGATAAAGATATGGCTTTTCATAGCAGCGGTTTTCTGTTCTCTTTGGAGTTATCTCCATGTTTATAGGGCATACAGGGACAGCAAAGTCGGCTAGAGACCCTCTAATTAGCTTGCAGGTGCTAAACAAATTCTTCTTTCCCTTCCTCCTTTATGCCATTACTGCGTAACATAAAATATTTTGGGAATTTTACAAGTGTATAAAATAAGGCAAACTTTTTAATTAAATAAACATCCTTATTATGGCTTTTGCTATTAATTACAAAATATAGTTAAATACATGCAAGTGATATAGATTTAAAAGCGCTGCCGCTTGTTATTGATAGTTTATAATAATCTCTGCTTAAACAAGCCACCTGACAGTGCAAACAAAGTAAAATAAACTGATTACTGACTACAAGTACATGGCAACTGCAAATAGTCATATACGTCAAAGTGATAGACAAAGAGATAGTCCGAGCAAGTTGAACGAAATGTCAAGGTTTTAGGGACAAAGAGCTTGTTTACGGATTACACTGTTTATTGTACACCTACTACTTCTACTACGTTTACACTTTTAAAGCCCGGACACGCGTCCATCTAGTACAATATAGACGTTACATGTGACTTATCAGCTAAAATATATAATATATTTACATATAATGAAACAATGTTAGCATTAAACACACATTAAATTAGATTGCTTAAATTTTTTATCTATTATACGTCCACAGAAAAAAAAAACACGATGCATAAATCAAGAATACTAGTAAAGGATGGTGGTTTTGGTACACAAATGACCTTACACGTTGGCCATGCTGTCGATGGTGATCCATTATGGAGTGCACGTTTTAATGCCACAAATCCGACAGCAATAATCAATACACATCTGGACTTTTTGCAGAGTAAGTGTTCCCTGAATTTACCCTTGACAACAGCATTTTAACCGAAAGATTTGTGTGAAATTGACAGATGGTGCCGATATCATACTGACGAACACATATCAGACCAGTGTCGAAGGCTATATGGAATATCTGGAATTAAGTGAAGTACAGAGCATTGAACTGATAAAGAATACAGTGCGTCTAGCACACATAGCAAAGGAGAAATATCTGACAGAATGTTATCAGAATGAGTTGGTGGTGCCAAAAGGTAAATATAAAAAAAAAAAAAATTCCATTAATCAATTGAATTAATCGTAACGTGTATTTACGCTTTTCTTCTTCTTAGGTTACCCGATGATAATCGCTTCGATTGGCCCCTTTGGTGCACATCTGCATGACGGCTCGGAGTATACAGGCGAGTATGCTGATTATGTGCCGCCAAAGACAATAACAGATTGGCATCGCATACGCATTGAAGCATGTCTGGAAGCGGGCGTTGATGCTTTGGCCATTGAAACAATACCCTGCCAAATGGAAGCAGAAGCATTGGTTGATATGCTCTGTGACGATTATCCCGATGTAAAATTCTGGATAGCATTTCAATGTAAAGATGATAAAACATTGGCGCACGGTGAAGACTTTGCAGATGCGGCAAATGCAGTGTGGGAACAATTGCGTGAACGTAATGCGCAACAGAATTGTTTAGCAATTGGCGTTAATTGTGTGCATCCAAAGGTAAGAAATGTAGTGTACATTTAAGCCAAATCTGTTCTATATGGATCTATATATATATATATTTGTATAGTTCGTGACAACACTCTTCAAACGTTTGAATGGCGAACGCACTGACGAAGACAAAATTCCTTTGGTCGTGTATCCCAACAGTGGCGAAGTCTACGATGTTATTAATGGTTGGCAAGGACGTGAACATTGCGTGCCGCTGGAGAACTACGTACCGGAATGGGCACAGTTGGGCGCTAAGATCATTGGTGGCTGCTGTCGTACCTATGCGCGCGATATAAGACAAATTTCCCAAGCTGCACGTACGCTCAATAAACTTAAAAAATGGACATAAACTTTTAGCATAGGATCTCAAATTACAAATTATTTTAGTGCTTAGTATGTAGTCTAAGTTTTTAATAAATTTAAACAAAATACAATACAAAATAAATAAATGGATACATTTCTATTCTACTACCGGAAAAAATCAATATTTGAGAATTTCGGAATGGAGTTTTAAGGTTATGTATAAAACAAATGTTAACTTTAAACTCAAGTTAAACAATGCAAATTGTTTTAACCGGCAGCGAAACGTAAAATTTTTACCAGACATAAAAGTTTTCTTCCGTTGTATATTTTATGCTTGTTTAACTACCAAAATATTTATGCTGTCGCCAGAACCAGCCGCAAAGTATCACGTCTAATGATCAGTATAGGTGCTATATACCTTAGCGCAAAAATGTGCAGTAATGTTACTTATTTAATAGGTATTCGTAAAAACCTAGAACAAATTTACGATTCTTTATATCCTACAATCATCATTTGAAGCCTTTATACCATGTTTTCAATGATCAGCTGAACATGGAAAAAAGTTTTACCTGCAAAAGGTACAAAATGGGCGTCGAATGTGTATTGACAATACCCATAAAACTGTGTCCACCATCCATTTGTATATCTGTGAAGTCAGAGCCGTCGAAAGAACAACCGACCCAGGGACTTTAAAAGTTCACTTATTTCTTTATCATGCATATTTTACATGCTTACATTTTGCGATCTTTTTCTAGACATATTTGATCTAAAGTTCTAGGAAAATAGCTCGTTATCATTGAGTTTAAAGTAAGAAACGGTGTAGGTTTTGCTAATATTTTATTTAAATTTAACGGAACAACATTTTCCGTTTTATTTTAACATTATGGTATATTTTAGTACATTTTTGTATCAAGGAATTTTATTATAAAAGTAAGCGTCACTGATGCCACTCTGAAACAGAAGAAGAAGACAACAAATTGCAAGTTGCCAAAAACGAAAAAATATACATATACATAGTTAGATCAACTTGATTTACTAAACACTAGATTTTGTCGTCGCATCGTTAGAAAAGCAAATAACACACAATGTTGATCAAAGTAAAGGTAATTTCATCATTTAAGCGTAATCCGTTTTCCGCACAAAGACCTTGACGCATGTTGCCGGTGTTGATTTGCCAGGCTCCGTCATTGTACACACTCGTGCGTTTGTTGGACTAATCATCCTTTCATATTTTTCTCATACTTTTAGACGTTGACAGGTAAGGAAATCGAAATTGACATTGAACCAACAGACAAAGTCGACCGTATCAAAGAACGCGTCGAAGAAAAGGAAGGCATACCACCGCAGCAGCAGCGTTTGATTTTCTCTGGCAAGCAGATGTAAGTAGCATCACCAACATGGTCATACACAATGCTGTATGTTTTAAATGCTTACATATTATATTACAGGAACGATGACAAAACAGCCGCCGATTACAAAGTACAGGGCGGTTCCGTTCTTCACTTGGTATTAGCGCTACGTGGTGGAGAATAATAAAACTCCGGCCAAAATGTAACAAATCGCGAAATGTCGTTTAGAAAATCGTTTAACGAATAAGATTAATAAATAAATAAATGCTCCAACTGAGTCCCGCTGTTTTTATAGCCTCCACTTTTTATACTACGCTTAAATTGTATGTGAACAAATAATAAATGAAAAAGTCAAATATGGAAACTAAGTGTGATCGCTTTATTCACAAAATAGTAACTAACAAAACATCAGCTTTCTCCAATGTAGCGTCCAACCAACAAATGATTCTTTGGTGTGCATTGCTCCGGTTTGAGTCGTGTCAAAATCACTTCGTAACCGGCCTCCTCTGCCTGTAACTTGCGATCAGTGTCCACAACGCTCATGCAATACTGTCCTTGCAGCGTTAATTCTGGCTTGCAGTTCGTTGCGCCCAACTCATGCGCCTGATCAGCAGTGTGTGCAATGTAGAGGTATTCTTTTTGGTCAATCACTTTGCGAAAGCCTGCACTTAACGGGTATGCAATGTGCGGCATTGGCTGCAGTGAACCATAGCAGCAGGGACAACAGACAAACCGTGCACCAACACGGCGACATTGCTGCAAGACGATATCGGTAGCTGTACCACAGGCATGCAACGATGCACCAATATCGAATGAACCAATAAAGTAGTCTATATTGCACTGATAAAAGTAACAGTTGGAGAGTTTTAATTCTTCGGCGCGTTTCTTTGCCTGTGTCAGGGAAAATGGTTTGTTTTCCATGATTACAACCGCACAGTTAGGCAGTTTAAGCGCAAGCAGTATAGCCAAGTGACCTGTACCACTGCAAAAGTCTATAATTCGATCGCCGGGCCGTGCAAGGGAGACCACAGCATTCGCCATATTCTCCAGCTGTTGTCTTTTTCGTATTAGTCGTTCCTGCGGCAAAGCGGAACTCTTGGCATGCGTTGGCTCTATTTCTGTCCAGTCAATTAACTCAGCGCCAAAGGACTTCTCACTATCGGCGGAGATATCCAATTGTAGCTGTGTAAGTTTTGACAGAACGGCACTTACTTCTCGTTGCGTGGTATATATACGATTGCGTGGCTTATATCGTTTAGGATCGGATTTATAAAGACTCGTTGCTTCACAATCCGGAATTTCCAGATTAGTGGCGCAACTTTTTTTGTCAATATCCAGGTACAATTCGGTAAGTATACGTTGGCAAGCAGGTTCAAAATTATCAACCTGAAATAGCATAATATATTTAAATTTTTTTAATATATGCTACTTAATCTGTACGCACTTACCTCACTTAACCAAGTCCCTATTAAGGGAAATTGCTCATATATGGCATAATGCTGGAAGACTAGACGGATCAAGGGATAAAGCAACAAATCAGCTATTGTAAAACTCACACCCTCGGCAAAGCGATGTTCAACTAATAGGTTTTGCTTTGGCACAGAACACTTAATGATGACTCGATCCTTACGCTTAACTTTCTGACCGTTCTCCAGTATATTCACTTGGTCGCGTGCCTGCTTGTAGATATTGTGCATGCGCACAGGTTCGTTCATATGCTGCTCGAACTGAACAATTTCAACGGGCGCCTGCTGCAGCTGCTCGCCGTTTAAAAGCTTTTCGACCACCTTTACAAGATCAACCTCACAGAAACGTGTCCATATCGATGCCTCTGCCGGTGCCTGTAGGCAACTGCCCTTGAAGCCCAACAGCTTACGTTGTTCTGCACATTCCTGGCGTGCTATCAACTCACGACACACTGCACATATGCCAGCTATATACGTAACGCCATTTCCCTCGTTTTTCGCATAAATGGGTAGACGTAGATCTCGTATAGCGCGTACAGTTGCAGCCTGTTTGCATATGATAGGCGTTTCGGTTAACTCCCGCCGCAGTAGTTCCGTACGTAAACGAATACGGCCTACATCATCAGGCAGCGTTGTACGAACGAAATTCAATTTGATATTCGATGATGCATTCAGGTAACGATATACGTAAAGCGCCAGAAAAGAAGAGCAGGAGGTTACTACTTCAGTTTTATTGAGTTTTGTTCTTATATCCACTTCTATGTACAATTGATCCATGCTTTCAAGATGGATTTTTGATTAAACAATGTGATGTGTAGTGTTGGAAAACGGTTGCTACACCTAGCAATAGTGTTTAGTAAGCCATCGTATATGAGCAGTCTTTCTCCGGCAGCCACGACCAGTTGATTACCATCGGCCGCATAGCAAATTGCATGCACACTGGTATCCTCATCCTTGGCATTCGGAAATTCAACGCGTACCAACCATTTAAGAACTCTACGCATTTTGAGCTTGTTTCATGGCTTGGAACGATTTAAGGCATTATTTTATGATAATTGTTAATAAAAATTTCGTGTTTATAGCCATTTTTGTTGCTTGGCAATGAAAAATCTGCCTGTTCAAGCATATGTTTCACTGTTTTTACCTCATATAAGTTGAGTATGTCTCTTTTTTTCAAAAACGCTGAGCACCTCTCAGCACAGCTTCCGTCATTGCATGAGAACGAAGATGCTTCCGGAAATTGTATTCTCGTAGAAAATGTTTTCCACATTTTTACATTGATATCTAATAATTAGAATGCAATACAATATAATCTTTTATTTAAACTAAACTACAAACTACTTACCTCCCAAAGTTTCTGTCTTCATATATTATTGTTGCAGCAACGCTCTCCGGCCGACTATTTTCTACAGCTCCCGGATAGTCCTCCGGATCGCCATATGATGGTGCGGGCATCATATCGACGATCCGGAAGTCCTCCACCGGCGTTGCAAATCGCTGTTGCTAAAAAAAATAAAAATAGAAATTTAATTAAACAAACTCATTTTCCTCACCACCGTAGAGGTAGAGTTGTGGAGCATTTTTTTACGTGGTATCCCCAAGAGGCCTAATCCACGATAAAATAAATTATATATCTTTTCCTGAAAAAAAAAACCAGTATATTATATATATTAAAAGAAATGTTTAAAATTAATAATTACTTCGCAAATTGTTCTCCAAATGTACGATCCCGCGTGTTAATGCGTACATGGCCCCTGCTGAAAGGGCACGTTTTACATTGGCGAGGATGCCCCGGATCTTGAAGCCAAGATCCTCGAGCTCATCCTGACGCCAATGCACTGTCATGAAAGTCCCCTCTGTCGGTAAGATGACAGTGAGGGCTTCCCTGAAAGTTTCCAACGTGGTTACTACGTCTCGATGACTTTCCAATGTCCCCATATCCGCAACATTTTGAATAGCATCTCTGAACTGCTCTTCAAAATGCTGTACGCTAAACGCATTTGTCCGCAACATTTCAATAACAAGACCAATATTATGGTACTTGTATGAAAGGTTGCGTGCCAAATGCGTTGTGTCAAAAGCAACTCGGACTGTGCCCAGACGGCCATTGTCTTGTAATTCAATAATTGAATTACAATTTTCTGGCTTTCTGTCGCACATTATGAAGACAACGGTTACTCGATTTTTTGATTAAACAATGTGATGTGTAGTGTTGGAAAACGGTTGCTACACCTAGCAATAGTGTTTAGTAATTCACAGTTTTTTTTTTGTTTATATTGCTGCGCTTCTCATTCAATTTTGAGCTTAAAATCAGTTCTACTCGAACTTTTTATAAAGTTGTGTCGTATGTGTTTGTTATTTTTCGCGGTTTTTACCTGAGTCTGATTTTTTGTTTCGCCATCTGAGTTCAGTCACGTTATGCATAAATTGCCTTAATTACCTATTTGAAATTCTATTCTCGCGTAAATACAAAACAGTGACGAATTAAACATTATATTCTGAATATATAATATAGTAAGCAAAATCGAATTATTTTGTTAAATTTATTTTCACCTGTAAGTAAATTATGTCTGTGTGAGTGTGTTTGTGTGTGTTAGAGATTAGTCTACTAAATTACTTTGTTGTCTGTCTATTCAATATTCTTTTTTATTTATTGCATATTAATTAACGATCAGCTGTGAATATTTACATATTTTGTCTCGCTTTTTGAAAATCTTTTACTCTTTCTATCTATTGGTATTGAAAACTTCGCATTTAGAAGTTTACACTGAACATTTAGGTCAAGGTTACATTTTCATATATAGTTTTATATAGCTTTCATCAAGAATCGCACAATTTTATGCACTCAAATGACTATTACAGAATCAATTAGATAAATTAGTTATTGGTTTTTTTTTATTTCATAAATAATTGTGGAACTATTGGCGAATATAATTTGATTTCGCATGTATTTTTAATGGTGGCTTCTGTGTTATTATTATACTTAGCTACTTAGTTGAATGACCCTTCATGTCATCTAAATAACGACGTCTGTTGGTTCGTTCATCCTAAGAAGATTCTTATAAGATGGCCAGTTCTCGTCACCACTTCTAATAGGAACAACTATTTCGCAAAAAATCTTTCTAGCCAAGACTCATCAAACGTTTGCAACTGTTCCAATCAGAGTCTTTTCTTCTTTGCCATATAAAGAACAAGAGTATCAGCGTTTTGTGGATCTTATTTAAAGCTACACTGATACTGTCCTATCAGTTGATCCCTAGGGCTCTAGCAGTTTACACAGCATGCGCGAAAGAATTTTATATTCGATTGAAAGTAGGCTTAATCTGGGTTGTATGGGGAAATATAGCCTATGTCACTCAGGAAAAATGTAGCTTTCCAACAGTGAAAGAATTATTCAAATCTGTTCAGTAGTTTCGGAGCCTATCCAATTCAAACAAACAAAAAATCAAACCTTTCCTCTTCATAATATTGTATAGATTGAAAGTAGGCTTAATCTAGGTAAACAGCGCAAACAGCGAGAAAATACTAATACATAAAATTTATCTTATCGATATTTCATAGTCAAATGACACTATTCTGTCACATTTAGTATTAAGTTATTACAAATTAATGTAGAAAATCGCTTGGACGCCATATGTACCCAAATAAAATACACGACTATTATATAATTAATTAGTGCGCTAATTTCTTCTATGCATAGACCTAATTTACGAGTAATAATCCATATAAACACTACAATGATGCAACATGTCATAAAACTTAGCTACTAATTTTCTACTTCATTTACACTTGATTTATGAGGTCTCTAATATTCTATACCGTTCACATTTTGGTTTCTTATTAAATAAAGTATCAATATAAATATCTCTCCACAAGATAACTATTTTAAACAAACTTTACTATGTTAGTAATCAGTGCTAGTAATTAATTTTTATACCCTGTCCAGGTTGTATGGTCGGTCATTATCAGTTTGTCAATCTGTGATAAATTCTTTGGAGAGAATCGGTATTGTGTGCATTGCCTTGAGTTAATATTAAAAAAAAAGATATTCAAAAGAATTATGTTTTTCGAATTAAAACAACCAATATATTGCCTTAGTTCCATGCAAAATCGAAAGAGTTCGTGTGAGGACTGTAAAAACGTCAATGCCAAAGAAATGGATGTGTCAACTCACAATTCTAAAACGATAAAAACAAATAAAAAATAAAATTTATTTTAGATTTTTTTACGAGATGAATAAGAAGACAGAATAACAGGTTTATAAATGAACACACTTGACCTACAAATGTGTTAAAAAAAAGTTAAAATATATGAGCACATTTTGTACCCTGCACATATTTGTATACAGTTGTATAAACTAGTAAATTCGAAATACTCTGTCGACATGCTAACGTAGACTTATATAGGGCTTTAAAATATAAAAATTGGATTAAAACATTTTTTTAAAATAGATATATAGCTTTGTAGAAAACATTACTTATATGGCCGTCAACCGTCTGCCGGTCATGGCCGCGTCTAGGAAGGCGCGCCAGCCGCCATAATCTTGTGCGCGCTGGCGCCAGTCGTGTTGAATGCCAAGTACGGAGAGATCTCTCCATACCTGGTCATTCCATCGAGTGCCCGGTCGTCCTCTATGTCGGCGTCCACCAATCAAGTTTGGGCCTCCATGTAAACCATGGTGCTGGAGCTCTTTCATCCATTCGAATGAGGTGCCCAGCCCAGTGCAGCCGCTGGAATTTTATGCGCTGGACTATGTCAACCTCATCGAATAGCTCGTACGGCTCGCGGTCCATACGGGACCTAAACTCGTCGCCGACTCTAATAAGACTACAGATCCTGCGAAGAATCTTCCTCTCGAAGACTTCCAACGCTGTCTCGTCCGACTCAATCACGGTCCATGCCTCTGGATCATACAAAAGGACCGGGAGTATCAGCGTCTTATAGATCTTTATTTTCGTTTATCGAGAGAGGGCTTTACTTCCCATTTGCTTGCTCAGCCGAAAAAAGCATCTGTTTGCAAGCATCTGTTAGAAGTGAGTGAAAACTGAACAAAAATTTTTAATAAATGTGATTCTTGCCAGATAAATGACAGTGTGAGAACCTGCTCAAATAGTTATTTTTTATTATCTACTCAATAAAATAAATAGCCTTCAAAAGTCGTTCGGTCATGACCGCTTTCAAAAAGGCGCCAGCTTCTGTAGTGATGTGCGGGTTGGCGCCAGGTGTTTTGAATGCCAAGTACGAAGAGATCTCTCCATACCTGGTCATTCAAACGCGTGCCCGGTCGTCTTCTATTGTAACCATTCATACTGGAGCTCTTTCATGACCTGCCCAGTGCGACCGCTGGAATTTTATGCGCCGGACTGTGACAACCTCCTCGATTTACTCGTATAACTCGCGGGCCCTAAAATCGTCGCTGACTCTAATACGACCAAAAATTCTGCGGAGAATCTTCTTAAAGCGTCAGCGTTCAAAGACGAACGATCTTTTCCGCGACACCTAGTTCAGACAGGGCATCGAAAAACTTCGTTCCTATCAGCGTGTCGAAAGCGGCTTTATAAACTCACGTCTTTGTTAAACTCTAGGGTCTTTTTGGCCGGAGGTCGACGCGCGTCTGAATCTTATATCCGTTGGCTTTACGATAGTGCCATCATTAACTGGTGGTTCCGATGTCATTTTTCTATCGGCGGAGTGGGAAAAATGTCTCCTCCATAATCTCAGTGATTCCTGTTCATCCGTAGCCAGATTTCCATTTTCGTCCTTAAAGAAAGTTACTCCAGGCTTAATAGATTCAGTCAGGCGTTTGACCTTTTGATAAAATTTTCGAGCTTCATTTCTGTAACATAACATCTGAACATCCTCAAACTCACATCTTCTTGCTCCTTTTTCTTGCGTCTGAAAAGGCTTTTCTCCGCTGTCTGTTTCTCTTGATATCGCTGTCTAACAGCTCGCGTTACTCCCTACTTGAGAGTTCGCTAAAAAAAAGCGTTTTTCTCTGTAGTAACACTTCTCGTCATAACAAGAATTAGTCACAGGTTTCGTCGGGAGACTGTGTTCGAAAAGGCTTCGGCCTTCTGTCAATTTAGCTGCGTATAATTTGATCTGGACTCAGCCGTTTGGTTGAGGTTTTGAAATCTGTTGCTACTAACTACCATGTTCTGGCCTGCGACGAAATCGCTTAGCCTTTCTCCTTTATTGGAGGTAGTTTCGTGAAGGCAAAATTTTCCGAGAGTGGGGCCAAAGATTCATTCCTTCGCAATTTTGGCGTTGAAATCGCCCAGCACGGTATTGACATCGTGTTTGGGACAGCGCTCGTATAAACGTTCCAAGCGCTCATAGAACTCATCTTTACTCACTCATAGATACGTGGTCTAACGGACGTTGTGAACTGCTGGGGCCGTTTGCACAAGAATCATTGTTAGCAACTTTCCTCACAATCTTTTGAAAACGACTTCCATTTCTTTTCTTTTTATTAGTAATAAAAATGCTTGTTATGATGTTTTAAAGTGCCTGTTAAGTATATCAGATTATCCAAGATTTTAGAACACCCTACCTTAACGTATATAATGAAAGTATTTACTATGTATTTAGTCAGCAATCCTCGCGACTACTATCTGTGTATGAACTCTATAGACAATAGATTGTTACATATTATTGCGCCATTCCGTATTGTAAGTCAAGTGTATTTGCGCGTACAAGTCAAGCATCTTCTATCAATGATAAACAAGCAATTTAAACATTTTTCTTTTACACAATTATGGACAGGGAGCATCCCAATAGTCATGAAGTATAGTATTTGCTGAGCCTCTATCACGAACCTTACGAACCAGTTGTTTGGGATTCTCAGCTATATAGTGCAACTAAGAAGATGTCTGCTACGCGTATTATAAAATTCAGAAGCATTTTTAAACAGGTTCCCTCTACTTGTTACATAATCTTCTCAATATTAAAACTTTAAATTACATTCAACTCCAGTACATGGTGCAGATATATTTTGAATGTTGTGTATAATTGGATTTGTCAATGCTTTAATGTAATCAATTAAGCCTTTTTTTATTTCCATACTAGTCATGTTCTTATATCTTCTATTAGTAGGCTGAAAGGTTATATTAAGTTTATGCAAATGTATTTAACAAGCGGCGGACCCCATAAAGTTTATAGACGTTTCCGACGATTCTTTGAAAGGCACTGTCTGTAACTGAGGGGCGTCAATCTTATCAATAAACTTTGCTTAAAGAATATTTATATTTCATGACTTTTACAATGCACCTTGTATTTGTCTTAAGTAATTCTATTGTACCATATAATATCGAAAGCTCGACATTCCACATTCATTTAACATGTAGCCAGACAAACAGCGCCGTGGGGCTTGTCATGAAAGTAAAATCTTTAAATTAGACGCACAAATTAAATTAAGGGTTCATGATAACATTAGCCTCCGTGCTATATATATCGCACATATGGCGTATACATCTAATATACATATTGTGCAATTGTATATAGTGCGCTTGTTGTCCGTTGTCATTAAATAAGCTGCACAATGTGCTAAATGAAAATAATAAGTAAAGCAACTGAGCAGATCACGATGTTTCGCGAGTGTTTGCACGCAGATATATCGTAGATACATAAATAAGAGAGGAGTCGAGTCGTCGTCGGCAGCGTTGTTGTACTCGAAGCAATCAAAAGGCAAATAGAAGGCCATAAAAAATTAAATAAACAATAAAGTTATAGCACAATACGTACGCACACATATAAAACCGCAGAGCAGCTCACCTGCAACCAAAGAAAGATATACGTACGTATCTGGGTGGGAACCAGCAACGAACTTGTTTCGATAAAATGCTGAACGGCAGCGTTAGAGTGAACTGAGCCGAGTCAAGAACCGTGAATTTCATTATCGTTTCATTTTTAAGTGACTTTTAGTTGAAGTACTCGTAAAACAGCACAGCAGCAGCAACAAAAGCTAAATCAAACATATAAAGCACTTGACAAGGTAAATAATTATATTTTGCGTTATTTTTAGCAACTGCTATAACAATTACATACAAGCAACATGGAGCAATGGAACAATGTTGAACTGGCGGATATGTCCCGAAAATCCTATACATTGAATCATGAATACGATAGCATTAAAGCGAAGGAAACTGATCATGCTGATGATGCCGCGAATAAAGCCAATGGTGATGCCGCTCAGCCGAAAGAAGACACTCCTGCCCAAAGTGATTCACTGTTACAGCCCGGCTCAGATATAAAACCCAAAGTAAAACGAGAGGATGTTGAATCATTAGCACGTCGTTTATATGGCATAACCATGAGCGAAATGAAAGAACTTATAGCATACGATGATCGCAACTATTGGATCCAAGAAGATCGGTAAGTGGGAAAGTAATTCGATTATAGTCAATTGTTTAAAAAAATATCCGTCGACGCATTTGAGCGTGACCGATATTATCGCTGCCATCAAATGTGAAAAGCAAACGCGCTAGTATCTGTACACATTCACACATATTTAAGTTCTGATTACTAATGTATGAATGTGTAATAAGCCAGAGACGTGGAATATCAATACGCTATGTTTGCACAATTGTACGGCAATTTACCTTGATAATTATTTAACTGGTTAGTTGAATACGTAATGCTGTTTTGAATTTTTTAAAACTTACACAAACTTTAATAGCAGCGATAAATAAAACTAATAACAATTTCTCTAACTTATACTATATATTACTGTAAGCCTAAAACTATTGCTTTAATACAGGTCGTTTTTGAAAACCGAACATACTCAAACGCGTCTGAGCATTATCGGTATTTTTCGTTATAGATTTCTGTCGACTTGACTTAGTTTGACTTGATTTGGGTTTAGACAGACCCATTCGTGGCTTTTGCATTTTAAATGTTCCTAACGTTTTAGAGCTACTACTGCTGCTGCTGTCAGTTGTTTGACTCGATAGGAGTGTCGTCTGTTCATTGCTATCATCCGATATTAATATAGATTCTACTGAGTCATTCAGAATTACATTGTCATTTGTTGCTGTTTCTTTTACTGAGTTATTAGCGCGTTTAGGCGTTGACACGTCGCTTTCCGCACAGATTACATTGCTTTTAACCGGAGTCGGCGGGCTATAGAATTTCGCTCGCATTTCCTCTGCTGCAGTCACATGACTCTCGATTTTATCAATTATTTCACAAAGATCTTTCGAAACAGTACTGTTGCATGCTTTACGCTTAGTTGCCTGTTTTATGTTGGTTGCAAAAAAACGACTACGCACTTCAACTTGCGAAACGTTATCAGTATCGGGTGTGTTGTCTTTTTCAACAAAGATTTTACGTTTTAATGCATTGACACGTTGCTGCTGTTGTTCTACAACTTCTGTTAGCTTTTTGGGACTCAAAACACGTAGCAGCGATGCATGCTCACACACCAGCGGCGAGCGTGGCTTCGCTTCCAACATAGTGTCTACAATTGTCTTCTCTTTTGCAAATGGATTATGATGAGTTTTTTGTTGTACTGGCGATGTTGGGGTCACGATTTCACTCTCCGAACTTGAACTGCGTTTTCTTCTCTTTGCATTGTACATGCAAAATACTTCAGCCTCTTCTGGTTTTTCATTTTCCGTGCGTATATTAGCCTCGATTTCGGAATCAATTGTCTTACCGATGAAGTCAACTTTTGTGAAGTATAAAGCGCATTTGTCTTTGGGTTTAGCTGCCTCTCCGGCAGTATGAGGTATAAAGTTTGACTGCCATATACTTTTATGTTTTGTGCGTTTTACATTTTTTGCGGATGCTTGTTGTAGGTTAAAATTGTTGTCCGGATGCCAGCTGTTCAATTGTTTAAACGAAAAGGGATTTAGATTTCCAACTGCCAATTGCAGTGCCTGTTCACTATCTTCTAGCAATTTACCAGCATTGCTACAGTAGTGAACATCCGTTTCATATACGGATAGCGCGTTCAAACGTTCCATGCGTCGCTCGATGGGATTGTATATGTACATGTGTTTAAATGTTGCTTCCGCTTTAAGAAAGTTTTCTATGTACTCGTCATTTACCTTAAGAAAAAGAAAAGGTACAATATGAAGTCTCAAAAAATTTCATACTATTAATTACTTACTTCTATGTTGCGCATATTTAAATATTGCGGCAAACGTTTTAGTGCCTTACACAAGTCCTCATCGTCGGCAATCTTTAATACAAATTTACGAGCTTTAGCCAATCCAATGCCTGGCAATGAATCCAAATAGTCACAACCCGAAAGTATGCACATGCGTCGAAAGTTATCAAATTTATACTTTTGCTCATTGCAGCCCATTGCTAAATGTAATTTATCTGAGTCAACTAGTAAACCAGCGCCAGTTAAATCCAATTTGAAGATAACTTTGCGTGCACCGAACAAAGTCAAATCCGAATCCTCTGTAATAATGTACTGTGCAATATCGACTTTATTCAGCCATGCCATTTGTGCATCTGCCTCATAAGGCGCCACAATACAATCCACATTAAGTGTGTGGCACTCGCGTATCAGTCTTAAAGCCATCTCGTGTGTAACATCCACGCAGCGGCGCATTTGAGAGCGAGCTTCATCCACGTGACCGAGACGGAGTAATTCCGCAGCACGGTTTTTACTTTGCTGGCGTGATTCACGTCGCCGTTGTTCAGTTAAAGCCTTTGCCGGCAGATGTTGCCCATCGAACACTAAAATAGGTTTGATATCGTAGGACAGCAACATTTGTATATACTTCATGCAATATTTTATATACATATCAGTCTCTTCGCCGCGCACTAATTTTTCTGCACAACTAAATACGCCTTTGTGGAGCCAACAGTAGGTGTCCACAGCTACCGTAGAACCACGCAAATCTTTTAAATGAACTCTGGACGAAGCCTTCTCCAAAAACGAAATCAGGCCGGTAATGCCCATAGTAACGCGTTTAAAGCAACGTTTTTAGGAGTTTCTCAATGAATGTCAGTGTAAAGGCACTGCATGCGACTTTTTTAAATACAAAACAGAATGAACCTCTTTTATCAAAACTATTTAAATTATTAATGCTAGAACAAACAAATTATTGACGTTTGCCGCCAAAATCGCGCGAATGTAGTTGTGCATCGCAGCTGTTTTGGCAAAATTTTCTATCATTCACAGTGCTTTGTGATTGGCACAAAAAGGGCATTCATAGTTTTTTTGAAAAATACGATTTGCATACTTAAAACAATATACTACTACTAACATTATTATTATTAATGTAATTATTTTTAAATATTATTGATATTAGTAAGAATTGAATTTTATTGTTATTATATACATATATTAGGAATAAGGTTTTAATTTTAAATTTATTGTTAAGATGGAATTCGATTTTGTTTGTTGCATTTGATCATTCATACAGATTCAAAACTAACAATTTTAAATATTCATTTATCTTTCACAGCAATATTAAGAATCCACTTATTGTTACACATTGGCCACACGGATATGTACTAAAAATTATAAACGCTTTGGACTCACGCAAAACGGACTTTATTGATGCACAAAATCAATTGCTGCTCTATTTGTGTAAGTTTAAATATAGAAATAACATATAAATATATATATATATTTATATATACGCTTTACTTATTTATTTTGCAGCTAAACAGAATGTGCAATGCCCCAAGCCGATACAAAATGCGAGCGGTAAATATTTTTCAATTGAACAAATTAATGGTGTAGAACATGCCGTACGTTTACTTGAATTCGTACCGGGTAAAATATTCCATCAAGTGGAAACAACAAATTACTTACTGTACCAAAGTGGCGAGTATCTGGCCAAAGTCGATCGAGCACTGAAGGTACGAAGATCTGTACAAATTTAAAATATATTTAATGTATCGATGTCGTTTGCAATTTTATAGAACTTTTCACATGAGGCCTATGAATCGCATAAAACATCATGGATGTTGCAGTCCATACCACAGCTGCGAGATTTTACCTATGTGCTGCAGGATCATTCACGCAAAACTTTGATCGAGGAAATCATTGAAGCATTTGAATTAAATGTGCTTAGTAAACTACCTGAAATGGAGCTGCAAATCATACATGGTGATTTTAACGAACAGAACATTATTGTGAGTGCAGCACCTTCGCCGACAGGATATAGCAGCGATTATAGAGTAGTTGCTTTGATCGATTTCGGTGATACCAATAAATCACCATTGATTTTTGAAATTGGCATTGCAATGGCTTACATGATGCTGCAGTCCAAGACATTGGAAAGTGGTGGTATTTTTTTGGCCGGTTATAATTCTGTAAACCCGATCAGTGTAGATGAGAAATTATTGCTGAAATATTGCGTAACAGCACGCTTGGCACAGAGTCTTGTCATGGGCGCTTACACGCATACACTAAATCCCAGTAATGAATATGTACTCGTAACCCAAGAACAAGGCTGGCGTCTAATGGAGCAGTTATGGCGCGAAAGCTTCAAGACTATTGATGAAATCTGGGAGCAAACAGGCAATAACTATTTGGTGCAGAGCGATAAATAGATGCAAATCTTGTTTAATAAGTGTCAATTATGCAACAGTATATGTCAATTAGTATTTCAATCATGTTTATATATGTATGTATCTGTTCTTTTTTTGTTGTACAATATTTTCTTACTAGAATATCTGTGGCGTATCTAGTTGGGGACTTTGTCCGCTCGAGTCTCTCAAATGTTCGAAAATATTAAAAGAAATAGTCACAAAATAGTTTAAATAACAAATATGCGAATCATTAATTTAAAATGTAACTTTTTTAATTATTACTATTTTATTTGAGAGTAACAAAAAAAATGGTTTTTTGATAAACAGATATTTCTTTCTTTAGTCTCCCATTTGCCTTGGAAACGCTTTTAATATTGATGGTACATAGCTTTAATACCCTGTATATATGGGCAATTGTCGAGCTTTTCAAAATAGCCAAAACCCGCAAACTAGATTTCTTATATTTTGAAAAAACTTTTGGCGTCGAACCATTGTTTTAAGTTTAAATTATACCATGCGCAACTCATAATACTGTCGCCAAAACCTCACCTCCAGATGTAACTTCCTTCATCTCCTTTATAGCTGATTTTCCCCATGAAACTCAGTCGAATCTTCGCCAAATTTACCATAGATACCTCGACCCGACGCTGATCGCACGGCACACACCTTTTATTTAAAATGGGTACAATATCTGTTACCTGGTGCACTGGATATTTAATCCTAGTTCAATGATAATACAGGTGGTATCTCAAATTAGTCTAAGAACTACAAAAGTCATCCGTTGCCTGTTTGCGTACTTCTGTGTTTAAATTTAATTTTTTTTTTAATAATTTTAGAAAGATTTGAATATAATCAGGCTGTTCTGCATTGTTATGGTAATTAGTGTACAATTTCGAGCAACTGTACTTATTTGACTTTACAAATCGTGTTCGCCAAATACTGAAAAACACCAGCTTTCTACTCTCTAGAAAGATTTACAATATATTGCGGTGTATTAGAAATACAACAAGAGAACAGTGTGATATAAATTCTTTTATTATAAAATTCATTTTAATTTCAATTTTATGGCATAAAGACGACAGCTGAACATGGCCACGTTATAATTTACAACCCAAGTATATTCTTCATAAAATGTCGAGCCCCCCACCGCTAATACTAGATTCGCCACTGTACAATATACTACTATATACATACATTAATTAGGCCATCCACTATAAGTATTCGAAAAAAATTGCATTTCTTATTTTATTTTATCCTTGTTAATTGTATGTTACATTATTATTGTTTAATTATGTTTATATATGTGTATTTAATATTGTACAATAAAATTTTTAACTATCTTTAAATGTACATTTTTTTTATCGATATTTACGCAATTTAAGCATTGAAAAAACATCAAACAGTACAAAACGTTAGAAAATCTTACCAATTTATTTCCAATATTTATTTTTTTAAACATACTTTTAAAATAATTTACATTTTTATTTTTTTTTTGTTTTTAACTCGATTTTTTCGATTTGCACGTAAGTATTATATTTTTGACTATATTAAATTTAAATATTATAGTTTAAACTTACTATATAAGAGGTTTCTTATATTTTACAAAAACAAAAAGAACGATTATATCATATAAGTGCCTTGCAATATTTACTAGTATTTACTTTAAAAATATTTTTTAATATATATATATTTTTTTTTTTGGCGTTTGCGGGGTTTGTTTGATTTAAATACGTTGCAAACGATTTAATTTACAAAAATACATTTTATTCTCTGCTGTTAGTTTGTAAAAAACTTTTTGAGAAGTATTTAATTTATAATACATTTACGCTAATTATGCTCTATAAATATTTGCCGTTGAGTATTTGTTTGGACTTGCTAAGCGCTATAAAAAATTGTAATAGCTCATTCAAAAAAATCCAACAATACTATTTTAAAAATATGTTATGTTAACTTATTTACAAATATGTGTCTTAAAATAACAGTTAAATCAAATTTAATAAAAAAAATATATAAGAATTTTTCGTTAGTTGCAATTTATTTGTAACGCTTTCATAATTTTTTATTCTTAATCAAATATACAAAAAAAGAAATTTGGTAGATTTCTTGAACAAAACAATTATAGTATGGTACACTACTGCTAAGTCAAAGCTTTTGGTAAATTTCAATCTAAAAGTTTAATAAAAACTGTCGAAGCTGAACAAATTATTTGATAATAAATATTTCAAAATTAAACAATGGTCTTAAAGTATTCCGTATCGAGCGACGAGCATGATTTAACAAGAGTTTAAAACTTTGTACCATATATTAGTTAACTAAAGTTATAAATATAAACAGGTAAAAACGCTAATAATTACCTATTCACATAAAACAAAAAAAAAAAAAAATTTGACAACTTTAATTTATTGCCATCAATTTCGCCACAAATGAGACTTAAATGTTTAAAAGCCTATCAACCCAATTTGAGAGTGTCACTATATTAAAATATGAGGAGTATAATTTGGTAGTAAATTGCATTATAATATTTAATTTATATAAAACAAATAAAAATACAGTCGCACAGAGTATAGTTAAAATATAGTTAAAATGCGTACATTTTATGTATGTACCAGCATTCTGCTAAAGTTTAGAAGTATGTATAAATATAGAGCGGGTATGAGATGGATTTCGATCAAAAAACTGCGACAATCGAAATTCAATTTCAATCGAAATGTTTGACAAAAATTTTGAAATATTGGAACTCAAGAACAAAAAAATATGTATCGAAATTCATCACATGCCTTTATATTTATTTAGTTTTTTTATTATAGATGAATTTACATTCTTTTTTGTTTTTTTTGTTAATCTAACTCTTTTTAAGCTTAAAAATAACTAGTCGCAAAAAAAAAAAAATAATTGTTATAAAAATTATCTTTTGTTTATCACGATTCAGAAACGTTGCATATGTACTACCGTGTGATAAAGCTGAGATACTTCACAAGCCAAAATGATCCAGAAGATCGGATTTCAAACTATTAACTTGTTTTACGTAATTGCTATACGTACTTTTAGAAATTCTTTAGAATTTCAAATTGCCACGGATTGCAAAAATTAATTGCTATGACTGAAAAAAAAATAAAATTAAAACAAAAAAAAAATTCAAAAAAAAACCTTATTCTAATAAAAAAAAATTCTTACATCGTTAAGTGTATGATCTATTAAATAATTGTTGTTGGCTTTGTCACGGCTGTTGCCAAACAAACAGTCCTCGCATCGATAAAGCCTATCCTCCGCCACCACCGACGCCGCTGCCTCTACTACCAACTGTTTTCTGCGTTGACGCTGAAGTTTGGCTGTTATTATTGCTGTGTCGATTCGTTGCACGTTGCCGCGTACTGCTCGCATTATTCCGTTGTCTCCTAACGCGATTTGGATTCGTAAACACATAGGAGGAATTCATTAGCTGCTGATTTGCTTTTAATGTTGTTGGTATTCTATCATTACCAAGCGCTATGACATACTCGGAGGATGTATCGGTATTTTCAGACTTTAACCACGGCAGATCAAAATCTCGTTTTTGTGGTTCGGCGCGCACTACACACGCTCCGAACGCCTGCACAGGCACATGTGTAACAAAACAGACCTCTTCGACATCATCCAGCAGCGGATAAAATGTTGATACAGGACAAATTGGCTGTTTTTCTGGTTGTGGATTTTCGCGCTCAAGATGTTTATAACGCCGCATCTGTTCCTTCATAATATTTTCATGCTGTTTTTTCCGTTTGATTTCCTCGAGCACGAGTTTGTGATGTCGCCTTATGTAACTTTCATCGGAGTTGTCCTCCTTATTGTCTTCAGTAATGGGTTCGATTGGCTGAGTTGCGTCAACATATTTCCACTTGGGTATTTCCAGATTTGGATTATCCGAATTTAATTCTTTTGCTTCTTCCAAATAGAATTCCCAATCGCAATGAAAATCAAGATCCTCCCATGCTCGTGAAGCGTAACTGTCCTGAGTGCTACGACAGGCTGAGTTTTCGCTGGCAATCGCTGATCTTAGAAATGTTGGGCGTGTATTGGCAAATTGTTTATCCTGTGGCTGCTGCTGTAATTTAGTCTGTAAATTCAACTTAATCTCCTGTACTGTCTTAATCGGCTTCTTGCCGACACTATGTGATGCTGGCGGCTGATTTGACGCTGTCGCAGTTGTTTGTTCGTTGACTAACAACTTTGGTAATGATATTCCCGCCGTTGTCGTCGTTGAAGCTGTTGGAAATGGTGGAAATATTGCATTTTTTGTTTCATTTTTCGGTTGATGTCTCGGTTCATTTTTCAAGTTGCGAACTTTGACTTTGAACTTTGCTTGTTGAATATGTTGCGTCAACTTTTTGCCAAGTATACTCTCATTTAATACCGCCGGCGTCGGCACAATTATCGCTGTTGATTGGCTTTTTTGTGCATGTGAGTCTGTTTGCTCTTTAATGGGCAATTGCATAGTATTAGGCGTTTGATGTTGTTGTGGTACATTATTGTTGTTGTTGCTCTGAGCTGATGGACTTGTATTATTGAACGTTGAATGTGCATTAACTTGCTTCTTATGAGGTTGTTTAACAGGCGTTTGGGGCAAATTGTCACCTTCCTTATTTCGTGGAAGTGTTTTCAACAGCTCAGTTGCTAATGGAGGTGTTTCTAATAAAAACTTAGCATTATGAACATTTTGCGTTGACATCGCCTTATATTGTGCCTCCTCAATATGAACATCGGCGTCATTACTCCTTGGTACATCAGCTACCACAATTTGAGCTTGATCAACTTGATTCTTACTATATTTATTTACTTCATGCTCCTTTTCCTTACTTATTTCGTTGCGTTTCGGTTCCAATGTCAGCTCTTGCTCTTCACATTCTTCCTCTAGAAGATCTACTTTTTGATGGGGAAGTTGTTGATCTTCGTCTTGTGTAACTGCCACTTCGACTGGTTGTTGGTGGGTAGGTGTTGAATGAACAGGCGACATTAGCACATTGTTTATATTTGTTTCAGCTCTCAAATTACCGTCAATATTCGATAGCACTGCACTAGGTACCGATACCATGGGAATATACTGAAATTAAACGAAATATTATTTATATTAGGTATGTTTATTGTCTGATGAGATACTGTAAACAAAGTTTTACTTACATGTGACGGCGACATCGCATTGCTCTCGGCGCCGTTGGACGGCATGTCTGAGAATTCGTCTGTTGTCTCTGTCTCCATCGTTTCTGGTGTGCAAATGTCTGGAGGGCTATCATTTTCGGTTTCAATTGTTACTTCTGTGTAAACAACTTCCTCGAACTCTACCATTGACTCATCGTTGAATTCTTCTTGTGGCACTTCCGCTGATAGAGTCTCGATTACCGTTGTATTGGTACTGTTACTATCATCAATTGTATCGTTCATCTGATCAGCTAATATCAAATGCCCATGATGATCCTGCTCCTGCTCATCATTATCATCAATATTGTTCAAAGTCCCCTCGCATTTGTCAGCGAAGGTCGCCGGTGTATTCGATATTAGGCTGTTAGTTTGATCTGTTTGATCTGTATTTTGATTGCTTTTTATTTCTTGTATCACTCGTTCCATGAGTATAGTTCTTACTTTTCGACCATTAAAATCGCCATTTACTTTGTTATGGTTTGCCGTACGCGTTTGTGCCTGCGGTGCTGGTCGTTGCATGTGCAACAACTGCGTTGGTGGCGCATGATGTTCCAGAAGTGGCGGCTGTTGGTGGAGTTGTTGCTGTTGGTGCAGATGCTGCTGTTGGTGAAGATGTTGCTGTTGGTGAAGATGTTGTTGTCGATGCTGCTGTTGTTGTTCTTGCGGTTGCAGATGCTGTTCTTGCGGCAGCAATGGTTGCTGTTGTTCTCTTGACGTTTCAATCTGAATCGCGTGCTTTTGTTTGTAAGAACTGATAATCGCTGGAAAGTCTTGTTGTTGTTGCCTTAGAATTTGTTGATTTTGTTGTTGTTGCTGCTGCTGCTGAATTATTTGTTGTTGTTGTACCATTGGATTGCCACCAATGGTGTCGCCAGGTTCCATATACCGCATCATTTTTGCATGTGGTTGTGTTGGCAGTGAGTTTCCTTCACAAGATGCTTTGCGTTTTTTATACATCTGCAGTTGTCGTTCCATATCTACAAATTTTTCTTCATAATCCTTTACCTTTATTACATATATTTCAAGTTGCTGCTCCACGTGCTCGAGTCTCTTATCCCTCTCAGCAATTGCTATATTCTGCTCTTCCATAAAATTACAATGCAGGTTCATCATATGCTTTACTTCCTGGAGTTCCCGTTTCAGATCCGATTTAGTTTGAATGCGTCGATTGCCAGTAACTGCCGTAGGAACCTTAACTCGCATTGCTTTCCGCAATGAAGGATGAATTTTACCACCAACGCCAGCACCGGCACCCACTAAAGCATTATTAAAGCTTACGGCATTATGATTATGATTTACGTGCATATAATCGTTGTTATGATAAGCGTACATCTCACCGACGTTGCCAGTACCATCAATGACGCCAGCGCCGCTGCTACCGATATTGGCGCCATGATAGTAGACGTACTTCGAGTTTAGTTGCCGCTTGCATCGTTTATCCATGTCGCTTGCTATTAAATTATACACCGCGCACTCTATATTTTCATAATTTATTTCTTTTGTTGTTAGCACCGTAAATTGCCACGGCCACCACGCCGCAAATTTTGACAGCCGCAGCTGATACTGCGATACTGTAAAAAATGCGTAAAATCCTTCTTTTTTCTTGTTACAATTTATCGTTTTTTCCCAGAAAAAATATGTTTACACCCCGTTGCCGTTTACGCGTCACATTCGAAACTGTGCACTGTTAGTATAGCTAGTTCATTTTGCAAAAACACTTTCTTAAAATTGTTGTTCTTTGACGGTTGTAGAGTTTTTTCATGAATTTCAATTAAACAAAAAAAAAGTTATGTCGTGAACAGCGCTGCACCGAAGTATGGCGTTTTTCTGGCGTTGCCCATTTGCTTAGTTGTCAATTCATTGCGTTGCCATGTTGTCAAGCGACTAGTAGCAGCGTTGCATGACTGATGCGTTTAGTTTAGGTGGTTAAAATATTATTATATATGAAATCATAATTCTTTTTTACTTAATTAGCATTTGATATTAAATCAATGCAACACATATAATGATTGAATTCTCACTTTTAGTTGTAATGAATGCCGTTGCTAAGTGCTATGTGGCTGGTGCTGCCACATATTGTTATATGCATATGACTGCCAACTCGTTTCTTTATATTTTATTTTTGTACATAATACACATATTTAAGTAAATAAATAATTATTTTAAAATTGCGATTAAGTTTTATTTATTTAAATTGTATATCTACATATATGGTATTTAAGTAGTTAAACAAATTTTCTTTTTTGATTCCCTAGCTTACTTCAACCCCTATTCCAACGCCACTGAGCGTAAATTCGCGCCAAATTTTGTTAAAGAAGAAGAAGCGTTGTTTGTTTACTTTGGTCATTGAGGTCATATTGTACAGATCGAAATGGCATCAATATTTGGCGATGATGGAGTAGACGATTTATTTAATGAGAACTTTGCTGCAGATGGCGATAGACTGCCTAGCGATGGAGAGCAAGCTGGCGATGATGATGGTCTTTTCGGTAAGGATCATGCCGAAGAAGGTGAACCAGGAGCTGATGACGGTGAGGCTGGTCAGGGAATCAAAGTAGAGCCTAAGAAACAAAGAACTGTACGCAATCCTCGGCCACGTTTAACAGTCGACACTCTGCGTGGACAACGCGGCATACACACTATAGAGGAATATTTTAAAGATATTAAGTTTCATGGCAAAGGCCACGAGAAACATGATCTCGACGAGGTAATGCGTCGTCTACAGCATTGGGGTCATCGCATGTATCCAACATACAAATTCGATGACATATTGACAAATATTGAGCGCCTGGGTAAAAAGAAACCGCTCCAGGTACACATGTCCCGCTATCGTCTGGGCATGCTCGAAAATTTGAAGATTACCGATGGTAACGAGATGGATAATGCAGACGATGATGCTAATGACGTTGCTGCCACTGAGGAACCTTACGATGAGTTCGATGCATTACTTGGAGAGCAAATTGCCATGTCTAAGCTAGACCCGCGCACTCCGGCGCCTGCAAATCGAGCTAACAGCGCTCATACCTATGGAGGCGGCAGCACCAATACATCAAGCACGTTGCACGCTACACCCTCATTTTCCCGCAATGCCGTTATGTCGACACCTTATACTGGAGCAGCATTTAATTTGAATGACACCAGCGATTATGCGCAGCCATTGCCATCTTCACAGCCTGCAACACCAACAGCAAAAAAAATATCTGCAGAGCAGATGGCACGCATTGCTGAGAACCGACGACTGGCGCAAGAGCGCTTAAAAGCTAAGCAACAGCAGCAGCTACTGAACGAAAATAGTTTGGCAAATTAAACACGATTGATTTAAAAATAAATAAATTTTTAATATAAATTTGAACGTATTTGTCGTGTTGAGTTCATAAAAATACGAACAGTCCTCTCTTATCTACCATAAATATCACTAACATAATGGGCTGTATGTCGTATTTAAATTCAAGAATAGTTTGGGAATTACTTTAAGTACTACAAAAATACTTTAGAATTTCACAAAAATAGGTACGTGTGTGTGTGCGGAGATCGGTCGATCTTAACTTTATACATATTGTATTCCGCTTGGGCAGTTGAATGCTTAAGTGGTAAATCGAAGCGCAACACGAGGTAGCAGTTCGATGAGACTCTTAGCGCTTTTCGCTATATTTGACACCATATCCATTACAATGAACTCGTTCTCTTTGCTGGACTGTCCTTCTTTTGCACTTGGATCACTATTCTTCTTTACTGCTTCTCGAATGACATTCAATAGACGCTGATAAAGGAACGATTGGCGGTATATAGGCTTGGAGAGGCTCAGATGATCATCCTTGAGAACATAGAAATCGCCGTAATCAATTCGAGCTGAATCTTCGGTGACAATGCGTAACGGAAATTTAAAAGTGGTCAGCATGGTCGGTGATCCCTCGGCAATGCTAACAACTTTGACGTGACGTAAAAAAGTTCGTAAAGCACCCATGAAGCGTGTATGCATTTCGAGTAGTTTTGGTGCGTTTTCCTCCATTTCCTTTACCTCAATCGATGGCGAGAGTATCATTTGCATGTGTTGTTTCCATTTGGCGATTGGTGATCCTCGATGTGGCGTACCGAGAAAGACAATACCGCTTGTGTTTCTAGCAATCTGTTGCACTCTTGGTGTAGGATCATCGACGGCTTTTAGTAATATCAGTTTCGTAAGTAAACCACCCATGGAATGTCCAATCCAGACGACAGGCCTATTTTGACCCACGCCAGATTGTGCAATTCGCTCTAGTAAAGTGGTAGCGCGTACATCGATATGACCCTGTCCTTTTTCGCATGGACAATACTTTGTAAAGTTAGCTGACCATTCCGTGACCGCCGATGTGTAATCAATACCGATGATTCTGCGCAACAAAAATAATGAAATAAAATATTTATTAATGTAAGTCCGCAGCCTATTAATGCACGAGAACTAACCTTGCATCGGGATAGTCATCAGAGAGCCATTCCATGGGCCAGCAATTTGTATACTCTTCTCTGCTCTCTTGATTTCGCCATTCATTACCAGGTATGCTAAATGAGCCGGTGCAATTATCGTTTGCAATGAGAGGTACATCAGGATGTACCACCTCCCAATCGGCATCGAGTTCCGCCTCATTGCGGAGCGTCTCAACGAACTCCTTGGTGGCTACATCACTAATGGTTAAACGCTTCTCCTCGACCTTTTGGCTCGTCTTCAAGAGAGCATCTAAAGTATAAAAACAAATTAATTAATGTTTAAGTCGTTGTACACATATTAAATATGAACTTACCACCAATTGGTTCACGACGAACATCGTTGTTCTTTGTCTTTTGCAATTCAGATTTTTCCCTCTCTTCTAGATTAACAGCATTATTATTACTTCTGCCATTAATACGTCGCTGTTCACCCACCAAAAATACATCATCCGTTTCACTCGTGTAGAAGGCATTCTTGCCATATAAGCCAAGTTCAGTTGGTTTGCGATCACGCTGACGCCATGTAATAAACACACCACCAAGCAGGCCATGTACAAACACGATATCAGCCTTTGGCTTGCGGCGTGTACGCACACGCGGATGTAGTGGATATATATTTGGCGGATAGATATTTTGGTGTGGGTCGTCATGATCAAGATTTGCCATTGCCTTGGCGGAAATTACTTGCAATCTCAAATCCGAACATTGCTGCCATTCGGCCAGTGCGCCCACCCAGCCGGAGTAGAAAAAGTTTTCGGGCGCTTCGGGGACTACGGACATATTAGCCAGTACCTTGCACAAAGTGGACAATGTTTCGTTGTCATCGGCAAATATTTTGCGTAGTTCCATGAGTTGTGCCAGACCGCCATCATTAATGATTTGCGAGCAAACTTTTGGTTCCTTTGTGATATGATGCAAAAATGAAATAATTTCTTTGAGCAGATCCATGTCCTGTGTGGATAGAGAAAGCGATTGTTCGTGCGTAAAGAATTCATGTAAGTCTTCCTATAAAAAAAAAAATTTCCAAATATTAGCTACAATAAACGGCGGTGTGTTGATGAAGTGTACTCACTATGGGATCTTGTTCTGGAAAATATTTGCTAAAGAAATGGTCCACACACGCACGTGAACTCAAACGTGACATTAAATCATGCAGCTCAGAGAGGACAATTTTCGGATTCTTAATACAGCCGCGCATATGTATGGGAAGAAACCAACGTAAATCGGCACCACAGCGTGCCAGTGAAATGGCAGTACGCGCATCACAAATCTGTGCAAGATGACGGAAATCCCAATCTTTCAAATGATCCATGCATACTAGCTGTTGTACTGCCTTTAAGCGATCATGTTGTGTACCATTTTGTGCTATGTTAAGTAAACGCCAGGCAACCGAATGTTTAGCAGCTTTCCACCATTTACCGATCGGATTAATAATAACACTGATCCATTTCTGTAAATAAAAAAAAAAATTTTTTTTTGTTAGTTCTATGAAAAGCGCATAAATTTTAAAAAATCTTTATTCCAACTGTGGAATAATAATGCTAGCTTTACAAATCTCGAGTTGTAACAAAAAAAAAATTACTACGAATATATATACTAACTTTCTCTTCTTCCTGTTTCTGCTTCAATCGACGCATAGATTCTCTATAGATGTGGTATTTAATATATATATAGTCTGGACGTTTCTTATCAGGTTCAGCGGGCTTCTTCGTTACGTATTGTGCCAAATATCGTTTCAGTTTTGGTCCTTCGTACATTAACAGCGCGCAACTGCAAATAGAAATAAATAAATTTGTGATAAATTCATTGAAACACGTGTGATAATCGTAATTGATTTAATTAGAATTCAATTGATTTAATTGAGCAAATAGTTTTTGCTGCCAAATATTTGTTATTGCTGTTGTTGTTGTTGTTTATTGCGATCAGCAACACCGGTAAACAAAAACAAATTGTGCTATTATTCATTGAAGTGGGCGGGGCACTAATTTAATGTAAATATGTACAAATACCAATGAAATTGGCCACACGCGCCAAATTTTAAACAAAAAACAACTACATATTGACATGTATGTGCGTGCAAACGATAATATAAGAAACTAAATATTTTTATCATTGTTGTTGTTCGCGGGAGGCAGTAAAATATCAAAACAACAACAACAATAATAACAACAACAACATGTTTTGACACACTATTGCGCACTATTTAGCGCCATACCATACTCATGTATAATGGAGAGTGGGTGATTGGATTGGCCTTCACACTAAAATGCCAACAAAAACAACTCCAAATGCTATCTCTTTTCGGCAAAATCGTACGTTTTGTTTTGATCGTTTTCTTACTCATGCAGACGAGATTTTAAGTAAATGACGTGTTTTTTAAACCTTTGTGTGTGATCTTTTTGTGTTATATACATATATTTAAATATGTAAACAAATGACGTCAAAATCGGCTGTTTTGGTGTATGCGGAAATTAAAAACAAGTTTACGAAGAAGAGATACACACGCATTTATTTTAATAGCTACACAAGTGTGTATCTGATATCGTACGATATTTTTCGGGGCCAATAAGTGGCACCACTTTTTCTTACTGTATATGAAGATATTTTTCATTAAAAATCTTGAGAGACGAGCCCCCAAACCATACATATACATGTATATACACATACATGTACAATGTAACACCAATACATACGTATGAAAACTTTGCTGTTGTATAGTGATAACTCTAAGGTGGAGCTAATTTTTAAATATTTTGATTTATATATTATTAGCTTTAACTTACGTGGTTAGTATACCGAGACTGCCAACAGTTTTTGGATATCGTTTAATTGTAGATTTTAATTCTTCCAAGGCCATTTCCTGATAGTTTAAAAAAACAACGAGCTTCAAGAACTTTATTTTTTTCTAACGTTCTCTCTGTTTGTTTTTTTTTCTTTAATATGTGCTTTGTCGTTTATTAATTACTAATTTTATTGTAAAACTTTATGGCACTACCACAAATGATTTTGTTTTACAAAAAGCCAAAAGTTTATTTGATTTCGTTGCACAATTAGGTAGGCGATGAGCAAGCGAGCAACAGGAAAAGTTGCTCCCCACTTTTCTCCGCGGTGTATTTTCACACAAGCACTAATTTTCTTTGTTTTTAATAGCAAATGTATGTATCTGACTTGAAGTACACTATTTTGATTTCTATAAAATATTTTTTCATTTGTAACTCTTTCAGTTTTATGTTAAGTTTTGTTTGTTTGCTTTTTTTTTTGAACTTATAGTTGCTGCTTTTAGTTATTGAATGAGTCGATTTGTTTGGTCGCGCATATTTATCTTTTCACAGGTTTTGCCACTCACTACTTAACGGTGACAAAACAGCTGTGTGCGCCATTCAGTCTGAAGTCAGTCAATAAGATTTGTGCGCAAGTGCCTTTTTGCTTGTATTATGTACCATGGTGCACATTGGTTTAAAATTTATGCCATCATTGACAAAATTTTTTTTTTTTAGAACATGTACAAATGTATGTATTTAATTCAGTGATCTATCTATATATATATTTTTACATACGTACTTACCACTGTTAAGAGAGAAGCAATTGCAATATCTTTAAATAATAAGGGAGAAAAGAGTATCAATATCCGCTACAATATAATTTTTTATGAGTAAAAATTTGCATCTTTAAAGACAAGAGGACTTATGAGATTTTTTATAGTATTTACTTGCACTTTCGTTATTACCCAACTAAATGAAAATTAATCATTCTTTTTTATTGGTACTTAGTCCACTGTGCGCCACTCACTGACACGACGACGATTGATTGATAAGAAAAAAAGTTTGTTTAGGTACATCTGCTATTTACAAGTGGATTTTTAAATTTAAGAAATAAGTAGTTTTTTAGCTTTTATCAAGGAAAGTGACAGTATGAATAGAAGGTCAATTATTGTGCAAATGTGATTAATTTTGATAATCGTATATAACAATTAAGTACCATTGAAAGAAACGACCTTTTTTCAATTAAAATTGCTGCGAAAACATAACAAAAAAATTGTGTAGTAGGAGTGGGTGGCTGCGGGTGGTTGCTCGTTCGTAAACAATTGCTGGGATACGAAAACGAAACGTTTGAAAAGCTATAAAAAATTCTTACTTCAGCTTGGCGACGACGACGACGACACAGTAATAAATTTTATTCTTCGTTGTTTTTTCTTTTTCGTTCGAGTAGAAAAGTTAGCATTAAAAAATGAAAATCCATTTTCGCGAGCAGTATGGCACCAAAGGCGAAGAAATACTATATGTGACACCTGCTGGTAGGTAGTAGATATAAAATATTAATTGGAAAAAACAAATTGTTGTGCATTTGCTGTTATAATATACTCATTTCCAGATCAAACCAACATTGTTCGCGTTCCGTTACGTGGCGATAAACTAGTAATTCAGGAGAAATTTCTGCTGTTTCGTCTGCTGCAAAAGATATTCCTTCCAAAAGGATACCCGGACAGTGTAAGCGACGACTATGCAGCCTATCAAATATGGGATACAGTGCAAGCTTTTTGCAGTACAATTTGTGGCACACTCTGTACACATGCCATTCTCAAGGGCATTGGTGTGGGTAGTGAGAATATAAATGCCTATTCTGCAACAGTAACTTGGATACTGAAAGAGGGTAGTGGGCACTTAGGCCGCATTTTTTTCTCATGGTGGCAAGGTTCACAGCTCGATGTTGACTCTAAAAAGTGGCGTTTACGCGCAGATTTTCTTAATGATTTGGCTATGGGCATAGAAATCTATGTGCTTCCTAAATATCCGCATCTGAATACGCAAATACTATGCTGTTCCACAGTGCTAAAGGCAATTGTGGGCGTTGCGGGTATGTTTAATGTTATAGCTACAAGTAATAATTATTAATAAATTAAATAATAATTAAATTTCAGGAGGAGCAACGCGTGCAGCACTCACTCAACATCACGCGGTACGTGGTAATCTAGCAGATGTAGCTTCCAAGGACAGCTCACAGGAGACATGCGTCAATTTGATAGCATCTTTTGTGGGACTTTATCTGCTAACGATTATAAAGAGCCCGGTGTAAGTATAACTATAATATTTTTATATTTTCTAAGATTTTTTTATAGTATTCGAAATAAACTCAGTCTCTATGATACAATGCATATAAGTATCCTGTCCAAGACCGCCGCACCATATCGTATGGTCATAGGCTAAAAATGATGGTCGTTGATTTTAAATAGCACTAGTTGAAATACGCTATACTTTCGCTTTTTAGTTGAATTTAAAGTGGAGTGACAGGCATGTCTCAAAATTTGATGCAAATATCCTGATTCCCTATGAGCGCAGATTATGAAAACTAATAATGCGAATTAATAGTAATTAATTAATCAATAATCATGTTCTCTGACCTGATCTTTAAGTTACTCAGACAATTAAATATCAAGAGACCTTTCCTTCTAGATCAAACATATATATATTTTATTCAATATAAGAATATTGTTATTTTTGTAGCGTGCTGTATAGCATTTTTCTAACGACTATATTGCTTCATCTCTATGCGAATGTCAAAGCAGTGCGTGCGGTTTGTCTGCGGACATTCAATGAGTCGCGGTATTTAATTGCTTTGGAGGAATTCTTTCGATCAGCTCGTCTACTCTCACCGCAACAGGTTTGTTACGAGTATAATAATACAATATAGTACAAACAGTAAACAGAAATAACTTTCCGTATTTCTAGGTAAATAAAATGGAGCGTGTCACCATTGGTCAAACGGTTTCTGTATCGCTCAACATACGTTTGGGCCTATCCGTCAAGAATCTCATCGATGAATATCAAAGTAGTAGTGTAATTGAAAATATTGTTTCTTCCTTTGATCCGCATGAGCATTTTATTATTGCGGAGAGCAAAAAGTATTTAGGTGTTTATTTGCACTTTGAAACACGTGCACACGACGTGTTAAAGGCGTATTTCTTTGCGGTCTCTTATCTGCAGGATCGAAATCAAATTAAGGAGAAATATTGGGATGTACAAGCAAAGTGGCAAGATTTTTTGAATCTAGCGCAAAAAGAAGGTGAGACATTTTAAAATAATGCTACAATCTATTGATTCACATATTTTCTCATTTCAGGTTGGTTTACGAATCAACATTTACTTATGGTCGACGAGTATCGTTTGGATTGGAAGGCTTAGAACTCAACTTTCGAATCGAACTGGAATTAGGTGTAACAAAAGTAATGTACACGGTATATTGATGAGTGTAAGTGCTCGAAATATTTTGATATTAGGTTGATTTATTTGTTTTATATTGCTATTTTATCAGTTGTGTAGTTATTACTTTGCATTTAGTTTTGTGTAAATCGATATTTAATTGATATAAATTATGCTTAGAATTTGTAAGTAATATTAACAACAATTGAACACATATCCAACTCGAAAATGCAACAAATATTGATATTAAGTACAAAACAAACAAAAAAGTACTTAAGTAGATGTTTAAAAACGAGTAAAATCCAATAATTCAGCGGAACAAATCGAAATTATTTTTGGTGTAGCAGTTAAATAGCGAAATATCTCTGAAAAGAATTTAGACATATACTTGTATGTACTAAAATACGAGATCGTAAAAATCTTTGTTCCGCTGTGTAAAGCTTTGTTTTCTTTTTGTATTGTATTAAAATTTTAAAATCAAATTAAATGAAAATTCTTCCAATTAACTCTGCCTTAGTAGCACACAAGAAAATTAAAAAAAAAAACATTTAATTGTAATTTGTATTAATGCAGTAGAGCGTTTATTATATAATTACTATATGCTTCGCTTTGAGTTAATAATAAGTTCTCTATAAATATAACATACGTATGAAGATTTTACACGGAAACACCAAATATAAAACAATTTATGTAATAAACATTTAAAACCGGTGTCGGGCTCGAATAGTGATGATATTTATGCAATTTTGTACGTTTTAACATGAATCTCAATATCTTTTTAACCATGTGCGTTCGGCATTCAAACAATATTTCAATTTTATTAAATTTTAAGCAACGAATCCAGAAGAAATTATACATAACATAAGTTTTAACCATTATTGAAACAAGAAAGCTTAATATAATATGCACACCACACAACAATAAAATTAGTTTGATATTTGCTTTACAGCAAAACTGGATTAAATTGCTGCTAACTATTATATTCGAAACTATTTTAATTATAATATACATTCTCAGATTTTCTGATTCAAATATTTTGTTTTAAATTATTTAAATTTAAAATTATGTACTACTTAGCAGCATTTTAGTGTCATGTTATAAATTATATAAACTACAAAACACCCGCAAATTAATTAAATATATACTTACTCATATGAGTTATAAAGAGTATAGTTTTATAGGAATATAATGCTTTGAAATAAAATAGAATCTCAAAAACAAAAGCTTAGCAAATTGTGAATACAAATAATTAATGTACATTTCAAAGAAAATAAATAAAAAGATTTTATAACTTTAGGCAACTGGTTTTTGTTACCATCAAGCCCATAGAACTATTCGGAATTTAATAATTGATTTTAAATTCTAAATTTTGAAGTCGTGAACTCCCGACTGCTGCATTCTCGTTTTGAATAATATAATCTGGGCATATTATTCATACCGTCATACCTTTGTTTCTTGCGACTATGTAGTTGATTACGGAACAAGCGCCTACTGGACTGAAGGCAGAAATGAGTTCTTGCCAGTGGCTGTCCATTATCGCTTTGATATTAAACTTCTACGTTGCTTTTCCTTTTTTGAGCTTATCCGCACTTCAATAAGATATTGATCCGAGCCAATCCTCGCTCGTCCTTGACAGCACTATGAGCATTCATTAAAACATGATTAAATGTCTACTTGTCTGGCGACTTTTTTGCTCCTTTGTATATCCATTGAAGTGGGAAACAAGTGTTATCTATCGTGCTCCAGCAAAATCGCTTAGCCTGCAACCATTGACAAATTTCACATCATGGAATCTTAAATTACGTGATAGATTTCAAAGCCAATTTTCTCATATAAGCCTATAGTAAGATCATTCATAATATTTTAGCCAAACAATTGTACAAAATGGTGAGTATACATATAAATCTTATTACCTTAATAGACATGTCTTTCAAGTAGGAGCATGTAACGAAAAATTTAAATATTGTAGCACGGACGATACAAAATATATAACCATTATTGATAGTATATAAAAGAAAAAAAACAGAAGCATAATACCAAACAAAAACCAAGCACAAATCAGTAAATAGTCAGATATGGCACTAAAGTGTTTTCAGCAGCCAACATCAAGGATTTTAAACATATTTTAGCAGTGTTCATATTATAATTAAGATTTGACCAAACAATAGTCAAGACAAAAAAATTATAGTTTTAAATACATTTTTGGACCACCCTAAAAATTTTATATGAATGTCATTTGAAAAGAGGAAGAGTGAAAACAATTCAAACACGTGCGTCTTCCAGTTCAGACAGCAACAATTGAGTTTTTGATTTGCGAACTGCCTAATCTAAACAAAAATTAATTACAAAATTAAATCAAATGGAGAACAAAGCGCAGTCAATATTAGAGGCTGCGCCGATCGGTGTAGTAAGCGAAAACGCTGAATTGCCTGTCGATTCAACCAAACAAAATATTGATAACGCACCCTTGGCGTCGTCAACTAAATGTGGTGGTAATTTATAATCATTACATATGTGCATAGGCATTTGAAACACATTTTTTCTTGAATCCCATGTAGATAAGACAGAGGGCTTGGAGGCTGACAAATCCGAGCAAGCGGCGCTGGAGACTTCGACTGTGAGCAACATAGCGAACTCATTGATTGAGACACCAAATGCAAGCATTCAAGATGAAAACAATGCAAAGAAAACTGCATCAATCGCTAATACGCCTGACACGCAGGAACTGTCTGTTGCTGCGTTGGACTCAGATAAGCAAGCTATTGTGCTGCCCACAAAAATAGTAGATAATAAATCCGTGCATGACTCTATGCAGACTGCAATAGTTAGTGAAACAGCAATAGTAGCTACTATCAAAGATGTTGAATGCAGCGAAACAAAAATTAATACTGATGCAAATACTTTGATGGATGTAGATAAACAAATCCCACCTACACCGGAAGTTTCTGATACTGAAAATCAAGTTTCTATAAAGCCAACAAATTTAAATGATGACAAATCAGTAGCAAACACATTAGTGCAAACGGCAACTACGAACAATGCAGTAGAAAGCAACATAGAAGCAAATACATTTATGGATGTAGATAAACAAATTCTGAATGTTGCTATCGATCCTGCGCCTGAAACAAATACCTCAGGAAAGCCTTCAGCGGGCCTTAGCCTCTTGTCACAGTATGATACTGATGATGACAACGATTCAAAGCAGTCTGATGCCGATTCTGTAGTAGAAGTTCCGGTGACCACCAATGACTATCGCAAAAAAGTCGTTGAAATAGTTTCGGACACTGACAGCGATTCATCAAGCAATTCTGATTCTGAGGGTGAATACCTAACCGTGTTGCGTAAAGAGATCGATAAGAGAATACAAACGGTTGATGATGATGAAGATGATGAAGATGACGACGATGCTGCTAGTAATGGAAATAAACCACGCCGCCGACGTCAGCCACCGCGTGTTAAGGGTGAAATGTTACTGGAGGACTTGCCACCCATTCAAGATCTGCAAATAACTGTGCCAGAGGAGGAATGCGTCGAGTTAGGACGTGTGCAATCAATTGTTGACCAACTGGTCTTGGTTAGTGTGCTGCCAGATTCAATGTTGTACGACCTTGAAACAGTATTGTTTTTGGAGAAAGGACATAAAGTTTTGGGAAAAGTATTTGATGTGCTCGGCCAGGTAGCCGATCCAATGTACTGTGTACGTTTTAATTCAAATGAGCAGATTAAGGAGCGTAACATTAATATTGGCGATATTGTATACTGTGCACCCACAACGGAGCATACACAATTTGTTATACTGTCCAAATTGATTCAATTGCGCGGTTCCGATGCCTCATGGGAAAACGATATTGAACCTCCACCGCGGTACTTGGACTATTCCGATGATGAACAGGAGCGCGAAGCACGTTGTGAACGACGCAACAAGAACAGAAACAACCAACGTAGTGATAATACTGATCCGAGCAAACGAACGCGAACAGATTCCACTACAGATGTCAGCGAAACGGCATCGACATCTTCAGAGCAACAGCCATCGCAAAGACCCTATCAACGTGGACGAAGAGCGACGCGTGATTCAAATACCAACGGAGGTTATCATTCCCGATCGCGTGATCATCAGCACAATTATAATCCTAACTATAATTCAGGCAGTTGGCATTCAAACTACTATCATAACTATCATGCACAAATGGCTAATTACAATATTCCTCCACCGCCACCTCCTCAAGCTATGCACATGGGTTATGGTATGCCTTATCCAGGCTATGGCATGCCTCCTGTTCAGTATGGAATGTTACCACCAAGAGGATATCCGCCACACATGTATCCCCAACCACCATATGGTGGACCACCACCACCACAACCGCCACCCTCATCACCAGGAGGTGGGAATTAATTTTGTTATTGCATATATTTTTCAATAAAATTTATTTAAATTGTCCATTTAAAAATCGAATACAACGATAAAAATACTTTATTTTAAAAAATGCGTTTGTATGTGTCGTTTTGTATAAAAGGTACATAATAAATGTGGGATTGCGTTTACAATATATACGATACATACATAATTTGCTTATGTACAGCTAAAATTGAACTCTTTTGGCTAAAAAATACATATGATTGCTAATATTTCTAATTAAAAACTGATTTTTCTTTGTTACTATTTGTGTTCAATTTCGATGCGGATTTCAAATTTGAGCATTGGCCTTTACAAGCCTTCAACTTTTTTATTCGAGCAACAAAATGTTGCGCCAAATGAATGGCACAGGCACGTACGAATGTGACAAGAATACGTTTTATACTTACAATAAGCAAACAGATATTTAAAGTCTATATACAACAACATTTGAGCACTACACAACAAAGCTAACAGATCTACTGATATACTTCAAACTACTTTATAATGTAATATTCGCTGTTTGTGTTTCCCTAATCAAAATTAACTCCGAAGACCTGTTGGTCTCATACGCCACTACGTTAAAGTGTTCTTGCCTTATATTGCTCCACGATTTGTACACGTGCTTTGAGCAGCACAACGATTGCGGTGATATTGTCCAGCGAATCACCTTCCTTAGCAGCCTCTATAAGTAGTTTTGGAATGTCTTCGAATTTTTGCGTTGCATCGCACAACGCAGCGTAAACGATCTCAACTACAGCGCTCTCGGCCACATGATCCCAGAGCCCATCTGAGGCTAGTACAAGAAAATCATGTGCGCTGTTACTCAATTCAACATCAACAAAATCGGGCTCGGCAATAACCGGTTCAACACAGTAGTCACCAATTGAGCGAGCAACATTCAAAATACCGTTGACGCGCCACTGACCCTGTGCATGTATCACCGAACCGCCAGCGGCTTCTATACGACGCCGTTCATCTATTGCGTCCGGTTTGTGCGGTTTCACTAATTGCAGACTGGCTTTAGCGCCTACCAGCAACGCCTTCGAATCACCAATCCAGGCCACGTACAGCATACGTCGTGATTCCGTTTGTGGTGAGGTAAGCAAAGCACAAACAGCCGTTGTACCGCTAGTAATACGCTTCTGTGCAAAATGCTCATCAGTGCGTAGAAATGCAGTTTCAAATGCCTGTCGATAAAAATCCACATTTGTATTTGTCTCAACGCCACATTGCAGTTCTTTTGCCAATAATTTTGGAAGTTGACTTGTGGCGTAACATGCTGATAATGCACCCGAGTGACCATCAAAAACACCGTAAAAGCTATACGCTTGTGGCAACTGATAAATCTCGCTAAAACGATCCAGACAAATATGGCGATCCTCCATTTTACGCGGTTTATTTTTGATTTGTGCAACCACATAAATTGGCATTGGCGGTTCCAGCACACATTTACATTTGCCAGTAACGCCTGATGCCATACAAAGTGCTTCAGCATCTGCATAATTCTGTAACTGATCGGCTGAAGAGTTATCCGATAGTTTGTTTAGAAGCTTCTCTAGTTGATCGCTGATAAACTTCTGTAGTTTTAACAAATCATATTGTGGTTGATCGACGTCAGTATCAGTCGGCGTAACTTCGCATTCCTTGGCATTGTGAAACTCCATTTGTGCGGCTGCAGCGTGTAATAACTTTATTTGAAACCAACGCGGACAGCCTTTTGTCTGTAACTGGGTCCAGAGCGTATGTATAACTTCTGCATCTCGTTCCGCCACTGTTGTTACACGGTAGGTAGCATCTTTACTGACTCGAGAACGTACTACCGCCTCCGATCCTGCGGTGGTGTTCAATTCACCAAGTGTACATGCTGCAATCAAAAGAATATTTTAAGTTAAGAAACGTAGTACATTGGGAACTTACATTTAGTTGAACTCATTGACCAAAACGTCATCAGAGCGGTACGAAATGGTCAATCTCTAGTTGGTTCGTTAGTCGGGACAACTAATTGATACGGAAACATCGAAACTTATAAATATCGCTTGCCACACACAATATAGCTATTCGAAGATACTTGCTGAATTAAGAGGACAAATCGACCTCTCATGTTAATGTGGCTGGGATAGAAAATTAAAAGATATTAACCATTCAAACTGGCAATAAGGAAGTAAATTTCTTTAACCGATAAACTAAAGGAACAAAATACGCGGTGCGTCTCGTAACTCACAACAACTATTTCTACTGAAGCGGTGCCTGGAATAAGCAGACTATTATTATAGCTGTGCAGGTCACCACCCATTATTGATAGTGAAAAAGAGGCTTTATCGTAGCAACAGGCCGGAACCAGTTAAATTTTAGGTCCGAAAGAACATGCTTGAGTTTTATAGGGAATGAATTGAATTCAGCTTCAATGATTTTTATTCTGAGAGTTACGTTACTGCTTTGTTAGATTCATCTCTATTCAGACATTTGGAGCTATGGACGCGTTCATCGGCCTTCTGTCGCTCCTGGTTTTTACAATCATGTGTACACGACATCGAAGTAGTCGGTAATGCCTGTGGCAACATGCAGTACAAGCCTACATTTTGGCTGTCTAATTGATATGTGAGCCTGTATGAGAAATATGTGTATTGAGGGAATAGAATCTCTAGATGCTGTTCAAGAATGTATATATGTAAATATTTTTTTCGGACTGCCATATCTCCTTCGTCCTATATACATTTTCGGAAGCTTAGTAATGTACCCTTGGGCTTCCAGATGAAATACTCTTTTATAAATTGACTAAAGACTATAATAAACAAATTAAGTCATTAAATTGTAACATCATTAACTCAGTTCTACAACACTTACCGCCATTTAAACTATCAATATCAACTTTTTCTTTACCTTTCTGCGAAACAAGAAAATCCTTAAATTCCCGCAAACGCGCGCATTCCTCCGGTTCGTTTGTTGTTGTTGTCGATTTGCTGGACATTTTTGTTGCATGCGTAACAATTTATGTTGTATTTCTTTTCCGTATTAAGAGCTGCTAAGCTTGGCACTTGTCTCGTTATATACTCGTATTGTTTTACTAAATTAAAATCTAGCGATTATGTTGGATGATGAATCACTTGCATATTTGTTATTGATGATGTTTAGTTTTACGCAATAGTTTTTGTATATATATTTTGTTTTTTTTTTGCAATTGCACTATACTAAGAATTCTAGTTTAGCTATTTGTATAAAATGATATTGCTTTATTTTTAAGGCGTAATTGTTATTGCATCTTTAAAAGATTATATATGCAGATAGATTGTTTAAGATAGAGTAAATTTGTAAACGTGCGTATTGTTTTTTCATTTTTCTATTTAAGATATAAACAAATGTTTGCAGCGCTACCAAACCGCTCGCGGGACATAATGCTACTGACTCGCGTATCCGGTTGGCTAATTCGACGCACAGCTGTTTTAATCTGGTTATTTTGTTGTTGTATTTCGGTCGGCATACAACGCGATTTGTTTTATAATTTTGTAAACGTAGAAGTTTTTTTTTAAGTCAAAAATCATATTACAAACACAAAATTTCACATAATTTGACATGTCGGAACAGTTGGAACAACAGGCTGAAGAGCGCGAAGCATTGCAATCCATTTATGAGGGCGACAAAAACTTTATTGAAGTAAACAATACCACATATCAGTATAAGGTATGATTGAATTTGTTTTTTAAAAGAATAAGTAATATTTTTTTTTATTACAAATAAAACATTATAGTATTACGAAGAGGACAACTACAAAGCATTTTTAGTTGAGTTACAATGGGGCGAAAACTATCCAGCCGATGCGCCGACCATCAACATGGACACATTTTACAATCGCAATATGTAAGCATGCATTTATGTGCATAAATGACTAAACTATTAATTACTAAACAATTTTTGAAATATTTGCAGCATACCTGCAGTTAAAGCAAAAATACATGAGGTGCTCAGTGAGGAAGCTGAACAATGGCGTGGTTGCGGCATGACATATACACTTTTCGAAGCGCTGAAAGATCGCATTGATGAACTGACTGACGAACAACCTGAAAGTGGTGTACAGCATGCAACAGCAATAGATCTTGATAGTGGCGTTAGTGCAATAAAAATATCCGATGCTGCCGATGCAAAGAAGGGTGCTAAAGAACCCAAAAAAGAACAACTGACAAAGGCGCAAAAGCGACGTCAATGGGAACGCACCGATCACAAGGGCGATAGACCACGCGGTTGGGATTGGGTTGACATTGTTAAGCATTTGTCATCGACCGGCAGCAAAGATGATGCTGCTGCTTCAATGTCATCAACAACAACTTCAGCGCTTAGCAATAATACAGCCAATGTATTGCATCCATTGAACGCTTAGTAGTAAGTATTGTACATCGCCGTTGCTAAATGCTGATTTGTATATACTACAACTACTATTGATGACTGCCTTTGGTTATAGACTTTTAATAAGCATATAGAAAATGTCCTAGCAACGAATATATTTCGTTGTTGTTGCTGCATACCTCTCTATACATAACTACATACAATATACAAAAGATAACAAATGATAGTGCATTTCGAGATGATTTTTGATAAACGAATTCTGGTTTCTGATTTTGTAAAATAAATATTTTAAATGCTATCTTCAATGTGTATGTGTCTGTCTAATGTGAAACTCAAATCCGATAAGTGTCAAAATGCATTAATCGACATTTCAATTAAGCTACGCAGCTCAGTGTTTATTCCAGCATTTTGGTTAGACAAGGTCAACTGGTAAATCACAGGTCAATACAAGCGTTCATATCTAAAGCTAAGAGCAGCAACAACAACGCCGCTTGGAAGATGCCAAACAATCTTGAAACGTTATTTAAACGTACATATCTGTTACCGAGCCAGACATTGAGCGCCGATGATGTAATTTGGCAATGTCGGACACTGTTACAGTTTAAATAGAATTTAATTAATTTTGCTTATTTTGCACAGTTACGATTCAAACGTTGTCGATGTCAAACGTGCGCGCATAAACCCAACGAAATTATTTACCATATGCCACTATTTTTGTGTTATAAATTAAATTAGTTTAAACAAGTGTTCTGCGTTGAACATTTTTAGTGCTCAAAATATTCGGCTAAACTAATAACTTCGTCAGAATTTGTTTCCAATGTAAATGCGACAATTGAAACCAGTTTAGCAACTTATACTGAACTTGTGCAGCAACGACGTAAACAAATATCTAAATACGGCTTATTGTATGCTGAAATTATTGGAATGATTTTCTGTGCATAATTTAAAAAACTAACAAAATTTTAGTGCATAGAATAAATAATCAACATGGGCAATAAATTAGCATGGCAGAAGTGCATTGCGAGCTGTCGAATTGATGGTAATGCGCATGATAAAGTGGATAATGGTGGTGGCTCTCTAAAACCAAATTCACCGCTGCGTATGCGCAATTTTAATGTTCATGCGGGCGTCATATCACGTTTGAGCAACGGACAAGGTGATAAAACAGGTGAGCAGTAAAAAGAAAGTTGAGTGGAACACAGCGAGGTTTGCCATATAGCAAGTAATTGATAAGAACAATGTGCAGAGTGAGGAATAAACATCCCTCTTATTTCTGTTATAGTTAAATATGTAGATTTTCCATGTTGACATGACACAAACTCTTTTCGACACAATTTTGTGCTGCCCTCCTAGTCAACCTGATATATAATACCGTATCTTCTTACCGACGTAAGATTCACATAAATATCAAAGACGTGCAAATATATAAAATCAAGGAGATATATATATGATGGTATCCTCTAATCTGTTGAGTACTTCGAATCTGAGAGTATTAAAGATTGATAGTGTATGGTAAGATGTGTCGGCCACTAGTAGGTCTACATGTGACAGTTGGCAGAGTATTTCAAAGTCATATACACACGATTGTAGCACTCTTATTTTCGCAGCTGTACAAACTAACAAAAAGGTGTGGTGATTTCCATAAAGTAAACCTTTTTATACAAATATTCCTAATTAGCATTAATAGTTGGGTCTATGTAGCAACGTCATTCAGAGCGGCAAGATCTTGGAGATGAAAACAAACAACTTTTGCGAAATGTTTGGGCTTTAATATTCATTCTTCAAATATCATGCATTAAATATACGAATGAAGTCTCTGTTACTTAAGCCAGGAACAGTGTTTATCGATCTTATGTCAATTATAATGAAATATTACACATAGATCCAGATCATACCACTATAATGTATAGTATAGGGTGCCTGGTGCTCTCCGCATTATCATTTTGTATCGCACTAATGGAGACAACGTAGACACCATAAACTATGCATATTTTTAATCAGATCGACGGGACAAGAGTTTTTGCGCATTTATTTTTGAGATATTTTTTGATATGAATTCCGGTAGACTTATTTTTGTCTTAAGCAGATAAATTATTCAGATTGGTATGCTCATTTTTACCCATTTTTTTGATAGTCACCATATAAACCCATATATCAGCATTGAAGCCTCCAAGCTTCTTATATACACCCGCTTGACATACATATACTATTAGACGGATCTACTCACATTTTGGCCCACACTCACAGCCCACTTAAAGCTGAAACATTTTCATTTAAGTTAATATCAGTTTAAAAGTCGATATGGTACCGTCTTATGGACGACGTCTTCACAAACATTTACTAATAGGCGTGACCCACCTTCTTTTTGTTTAGCCTTCATATACATATATGTGTTTTTTTGTGACTTCCGATATAGACGATTTTTATTGACGACGGCATATACAAGTTGGCCTATTCCGTAATACCTTACTACACAGTCAGCTTTCAAGATGTATCAATCTATCAATATGAATAAACAGAAACCCAGGAGCGAAGGTTCCCCGATTATTCACGTCCATAGCTTAACAAGGTTCTATTTTGCGTCCAATCTCAGGATACCCAATCATTGGAGCTGTACTCAATGAACTCCCTACTACACTCCAGCATGTTGCTGACCTAGGGTTGCCTTTGAATCTATTTTAGGTACAGGAAGGATATTTTATGTACACGTTAATGGGACCGGGAGAAGATCACATTATGCATTTGGTCGAAATCGGAGGTGGCGATGCTCCGTCCCTTATATAAACGATAAACAAAATTCATCATATCTTTGGCATACATGTAATTGGGATCAGGATAAGTAAGATCCACTGAAAAGTGGGATACAAATTCATTTTGACAAAAGTTTTTACTGGGCGCTTCAAGCTTGCCGGGTACTTATTTTATATATAAAAGGTGGTTTATGAAGTTTTTTACTTCAGTGTGAATCAACTGATATTTGATTCGCTGGATACGTATTGACGGATGCTTAGCATAAATATCTAAGGAATGTAAATGTATTTTTAATCTGCATAAAAAGTTGAGTCGATATAGCTAGGCCCGTCGTTTGTAACTTTGAAAAACGATATATGTAAACCCAACTTAGATTTTATGATAAGCCTGAAACCTAACCAGGTGATGTTTAGAAAAGATGTTTTATATGAAGTCCAATCGAGCTCTGAAAGCTTCCTGTGATAAGGAAACTCGTATTACCACCTAAAGAATTATATATAAACGATCTGCAATGCTTACAAATAGCCAGATTGTAGTCTGAGAACTCTCACTGATTGCTTAAAAATGACTCATGAAGAATGCCAGTCAGACAAAGTTTTAGTGCTGCCTGTTGATTTACGTATTGAATTTCTACCAATTTATTTTCAATTAGCTGAGTATATGTTGTGTAATCAACTAAATCATGAGACTTCCAACAGTAATGTACCCACTCGAATCCGCGATTCACCACACAAGATCTAGTTAAATAGAACCTCTAAATGTCTGATAGAGAACAATTGTTCAAAGATGCAATTGAAGATACAAAGACTGTCGCAAAAACATTATTGAGCTTGGTGGCAAACAAGTACGATCTTCCTCGTAGTTCCAGTACTAGATTAGCACAATTGAGCAACATATTCGAGATTTAATCAAATTTTAGATTCTGTTCAGATTCTATTTGGTGCGTTGCACCATTTGTTTTATAATTTTCACAAAATCACTGTAAAATATATATTTAGTATTAAAAATAATTAAAAAAATTGTTGTTTTAGTTGATTTAATTTTGGGATATAATTTTGTGTACGTGATTTAATGAAAAAAGCATTTTTTTTCCAACTGCAAATGTTCAAAAGATTTGTCATTATTGTTTTAAATAATAATTTGCTGCGTAAAAATACTTAAATTGTTATGCAATATATAAAATGAATATGGAAATAGCTCTTAACATGTTGGGTGTATGCTGACGTCAGCGTTTCTTTGTTAAACTATCTACTTATCATAGAAGTTAGTTCTATAAACAGAAACATTGAGAAGGTTTGAAACTATAGAACTAGAGTTATTGAAAAGATAAAAGAAAAATGACCCGAGAGTTTAGACTCTATAAGTTCAATTCAAATTTCATATGACATCTTTAAACTATACAGGCTCCAGCTACCACCAATTGATCAAATTCAATGAAATTGAATAATTTTTGTTTATTATTAATTGTGAGCTGTCATCAATTCTATTTCAGAACAGCTGCACAATTGTGAATTCCATTTCACTTACGATTTGTATTTGTTTTCAAAGTAAAAATAATAGTTCTAAGTAATTTACAAAGATATAAATCCACACATATTTGAAATGAACAATGCCACAAATGAGATAGACCAAAGAAATTTTCAAAAATTAATATTTATTAGTGTTAAGATATTGTTTTATTGTACTTTTTTTTTGTATATTTGCAAACTATTTTTCAAATAACTTAATGTAAACACGGGAACAAGTAAAATAAATTGCGAATAGAGCAATTGATTGGGCAAATAAACATGAAATACTTTCGTATATCTTTTGTACTTATTATGCAGAATATGTATTGTACATATACTATACTGACTGGAAGCTCCAATATTCTTATTTTAATGCTCTTATATAAAGTTTTTGCATCTTTCGTCATTTTTGCCATTGCTCTAAATTTGTAATTTTTTTCTGTTAAATTGTGTAAAAATTATTTTTCTCAAGAAAAGACTCCCTGGCTACAGTGCATCGAAATGCGTAGGAGAAAATGATAATTGTGTATTGGACTCAATAAGTATCGACAAAGGAAGCTCGAAATACACTGCAAAAATATATTCATTATTTTTGATCTTTACATAAAAAATTTGTTTTAATGTAATGTAAATCCACCTGTCAAAGTATCTTAATTCTTCTTCTTTATAGCTACTCAATTTTAAAATTAACTTCATTAAATACACTGCCCAACATGGGTGTTGGTATAGCTAAAGCCCAATTCCAAACCGTTCGCATGCACCCTTAGTGCAGAGGGTGTGTTATATGTAGGAGTGCAAGAAAAAACCGAACATTAACATTTAAAATTCAGTAAATCAGTTTAATATAACATCATACTTGGATCTGACGTCAGATTTTAAAATATCCAAATGTATTGATCTAATTTAGCACGCAAGTTTATGCTAAAAAGTATCTCCCTTGAAATTTAAGTAACTTTTAAATATAATTAGAAATCACAAGGTGGCAAATACAAATTATTCTTCAATATGCCAATTTGTGCTTTGGTGAAGTAAATATCATGCTAAAATATTCATTTTATTCATTTCTGCTCTATAGAATGGATTACTGTTGGATTTCCGTGTCGTACTTGTAAAACCAATTTTTATGTCCTGTTCCATATTGAAACCTTCTTAGATAATTTGGAACTAACGAACTGGAGTCTCCTTTTGCATTTACTAAAGACACATGTGTCCTGTCTGACGAAGATTTATCGAAATAAATCCATATTTCACTTGAGCACGAGTTTACAGTTTTAATTAACTTTTTTTTATTTTTTAAATCTTTTGGTTGTATTTTACGGAAAGAAATGTCCTATATGTTGCACAGATCGCGATCCAGAATTTTATTAAATTCAAAATTTAATTTATGATTCGCAAACAGTTTTTGTCATTATATCTGGAAAATGACTAACTGTTCGCGCGTTTGACAATTTTCACATTTTATAGTTCGCGCGAGGCAAAAAATTCGTGGTTATGATCCAAGAAAAGGGAAACTGTGCTAGGAATTTTTTAAAAATTCAACCCATAGCCGGATAAAGGTATCAGGGAAATCTATAGCCATTAGATACATGTTGTGCGTGGTCACATAAAAAAAAAATTCAGAAAGTTGCGTAGCAGAGCTTGCGTTTTCAACTAAAAACCGTAGCATGCCATGATTAATCAATTAAATTAGGCTTGAAAAATATAATTCTCGGCGATACCTCACCTTTTAAAAAGGAATGCAACGCAATCCGGGTATGCCAGCATTGTTTAAATTGAACGTTTATACCAGAACATTTATACCAATATACAAATTGCAGGCTTCGATGGCTGAAGTATTTGGTCCGTGTGCAAAATTAGCAATACTAAGGTCTAATGTTCCATCCCACACACATTCCCACTAAATATTAAATAGTCTAACTACTCTTTCTACTAATTTCAAAATAATACATATGGTTTCAGTCGATCTGGTGTACGAATGGATTGGGGATTTCAGGGTAGGCTTGGCGCGCTCTGTTATTTGTTGGTCGCCGTAACGCGCGACATATTTTGATCAACTGCTGAAAAGTTTCTTTGACTTTTTTACCATTTGAATGATCTTCTGGTGAGCTTCAAGCAAATTAGCCATTAGCCTGTTTGCTGGATTCAAGTTGTTTGTGCGATTTTTGTACAGAAATAAGCTCAAATCTTTGTGCAGAATCTGGTTGCTTATTCCCATTTCACCATATATATTTTATATTGCATTGCTGAGATTGCTTTGTATGGTAGCAGCTACATCAGCAATCATATCCCGTGTAATAACTATAGGATCTTGGTAATAAAGCCTTTTTGTTAATGTGTCAGGCTCATTGGAATGTAGCCAAATGTTTGTCGAATTTCTCTAGATTGGATAATAATTCCAATCATAAATTTTTGTAATGATTGCACAAATATAACATTTGCTTTTAGTATATCACGTGCTACGAACCATCCTTCGCAAATTACGAGTATTTATATGAAATAGTATTGTTGACTTTCATACTAATTATACATTAGAAGAAGGCAAGAGGATATTGTGAATCGAATTGAAAAAAACCCATTTAATAAGAAATTCCCATTTTTATCAAAAATGAAATATATAAATAAAATTACGCGTAAGTGATGAGGCTGACACATCATAAAAATATTAATTACTCATTCAAATCATTAAAACTACCAAAACAAAAGGAATCGCGAGCAATTTAAATATAAATAATAATTAAAGAAAAATATAAATTATGAAACCGATAATGCTTTGGCAAAGTCCACACAGCGTCATTCTTTCCGCTTAGACATAAACTCACTTTTACTCTGCGCTCCAGATGAGCAGAATTAATCATTTGACGCTGCTTTGCGTACACTTTATGAGGCAACAAATTATTACGCTGCGATTATGAGTCAAGATCAGAAGAGCCCCGATTGATGGGAAACTGTTGGACAGATGAACAGACAATATAACATGTCTGGGCGTCAGAACTGGGCTGAGCGGAGCACGACCATAAAATGCGCAGCTGAGCTGAAGTTGATGACGGCATAGCTGCGTCCATCCATTTCTATGATTCTATAACATCATAATTTAGTTGTATAACACATGTGTATAAATTATTTGCATTTCTGCAAGTGAGAGAGTGAGAAAGCAAATAGCAATCTTAATCATTCATCTGAAGTGTTGCGATAATTTTTTTATGTTTGTGCTTTAAATAAAAGTTCCCGGCTTTGTACGCCTCTTTTATTAAAAAGTAAAGCATAATTCGAGAGGTGAAATTAAAAATTAAATTTTTTTCTTATCTTTCTTTATCTGAATATAAATAAAATCAATTTTGACACAAATTAATTTTTACATTAAAATTAACAAATTAAACTCTAACTATTTACCTCCATTTTGACAAACTTCCTTTCCGTCTTTTACCACTCCACGCCGTCTAATGCTCGCGATTTGTTCTCGGCCAACGTGGTCCACCCTTGCGCGTCAATACCACTGATGGACGGTTTTTCTTATTACGCTTCTTATCCGCGGCATCAGTGTATTTCAGTGGTTTTTCCACGTTACCCTGACGCGTCTCGCCATTCACATTTGTGGCCTCTAGCTCCTTTACGCAATAGCCATTCTGGCGTTTCTCCATGTATCCCAGGCGCACGCACTTGTTCAATGTGTAGCGCAACACAATCTTCATGGTGGCCAATTCAGCGTAGTCCATGGATCGCATACGACAGATTTTCGCGAGCAGTTCGTCTTCCTCGCATGGGCATGCAATACTGGCCATTGCCGACAAGATTAGATTTATGGCCATATTGGAACTAGTAAATATTGTTTGGAGTTTGTTAGACAAAATAAAAAGGAAGCAATTGGAAGCAACTTAGCTCTATGAAACGAGAGTGTGAAATGAATAAAAATGGAATTGAATGTTACTAGTAATGTCAGGCACACTATGTTCTTTGAAATAAATTTTAAGATATACTGGGTGTTTGAGTATGAGTTCAACCATTTTAGTACATTTTAGGTGTAAGGTGTTTGGTGAAGGTGGCGGCTGCATCTGCCTTTATCTTGTTGACCTGGCTCTGGCACCTTTGTTGGCTGGCACCTTTTAAGCCGTTGCTGTGGGTCGGACGGTTTCTATGGCGTTTCAACCTGGAGTTCTACCGGCTGGAGTGGAATTTTATCTATTGCCAGAACCAGGTCTTTGTGCAGCAGAGTGTTTCGAATAAACCACTCGCCACTGGTGATAAGTGTAGTGACTATATTTTTCGGTCGCCTATAATATCATGATTTGGCTGTCACTCGCTATACCCATATTTACAGCTTCCTGCGCTCACTGAGGAGCCAATAGTGTTTGGCCACAGAAGCTCTTAAGCGAGACGTAACAGCTGTTATATGGGTAGCAAAAGTAAAGCTGTTTATTTTTATCATTAGGCCTATAAGCCATACCCGGTCAAACGCTTCTTTTGATACCCAAAATGAGTGCGTTGCAGTACTCCTTGTTGAAGGCCTGCAGTATTTGGTCGTCTACGCGATGCAGTTGTTCAACAGTGCTGTGGCCAGCTCGGAACACAAACTGTTATTCAGGAAGAATGTCCTAAGATTCCATGGTCTTGAATTCCACCTTTGAGATTGAAGGGAGGACACTTTGCGGCCGGTAGGACGCAGGGTCAGGTACTGGAAAGTATTACAACCTCACAATAGCGTGGAAGATCAACGCTTTCAGTGTTCAATTGTTGAGACTATCTTCACCTGATTCAGTACTTTGATGGTGGACAGCATCTCCTCGATGGATGCTGGGTTGGCTGGGAGGACCAGCTGGCTAGTGCTATCCAGTACGCTTTATATGCCTGGAAATATTGGAGTTGGAGTCAAATGAAGTCTAAATCTTCTTCAAAAAAGTACAATGGAGATCTGGCTCAGTCTCCAACTGTTTTGAAATCGAAATCGAAAACCCTATAAAGTATACTCGATTTTTCCATTTCCGATCTTCCAAAAATCCATAGCTCTAAACTATATAAGACGTGATGTAACTAATTACGCAGCATAGACCCTCCAGATGCCTAAATATGCAGTGCATGACTTCTATACGAAGCAAATAAATACCTACGTACAAACGTGCACTATTTTATTTATATTTATTGGTCAAGACCCGTTCTATCGCTATTATTTTGCTGTTGGTGTTGATTTAAAAAAAAAAAATGCGTTCGTGTATCATTCGTTGCCAAACCGAACGCAAATCGATTGACTTTAGTTTAGTTTTGTTTCAGCTCGCGTTCGGTGTAGATCGAATCACTGCACGAGATACAGATACAAAAAGAATTGAAGCGCATAGAAAATTGATGCCAACCGTTGGTTATTCGGTTACTACAGAACGCAACGGCATACAACATTCCACGCCTACTTCCGCAATCGATTTGTGGAAACGCAAAAAAATAAAAATCAAAAAGAAGATTTAAAAGAACTGTGTAGTGATTAATATTATATTTAGATTTAAGAACTCAAACTTTAAGTGCAGTGTAAAAGTTTTTTAAATATGTCCACTTGGTACCGTAGCTATGTGCCATCCTGGATGCATCGCTGGTGGCAACCACCACGACCAATGAGTCCTTATCACAGCATACGTCCAGCAGTTGAAAGTAAGCAGTTAAGAATTTTGGAATTTATATAAAACGAAAATAAAACCTGTAGTTAGAAAAAAATATTCAATAATGCGCAACAAAAATTTCGATCGTGTTTTTGAGGGATTTATAATTATTTTAATATTATTATTTTCAATTTTTTCGGTTATGACTTCATCCTCTATTTTTCGGTTTTGTATTATTTTTCAATCGGACAGGCGTCTAAGTTCGCGTTTTTTAGTTGTTTGACATGTTTCGCTTGTTTCAAAACATAATTTATTGTCATTATACATATTTGTTAAGTTGAAATATTTACGTATTTGTTTTGTTTCGTTTTATTAGATGTGTGTTCTTTTATGTTATTTTATTTAATATTTTTTTTTTTTTTTGTAACTAAGAAAGCAAAAGTGCTTTAGAAGGTCGTCAGTTAAAAAATTGTTAGGCGATATTAGCTTTTAGGTTTTTCAACCCACAAACGATGTTTTTATTTTTACTTATATATGCGAAAACATATAGTATTTATCATTCCCATGTTTGGTATCTAAGAAATTAATTAACCAATATATTTTACTAAGTTTTGAATTCAATATTCAAGCAAATAAGCTAAAATCGCGTTGATGTATTAATATAAAATAAGCTTTTATTAAGATCTCTCATATAAAGGCTAGTAACACGAAAAGTAGCTTAGCAAACCAAAATAAGAAAAAGCGCTGCAGTCAAGTGTACTCGACTTCGAGATACCCTGTACAGTGTCTTAGTTAAATAAAAAAATAAAGATCATCCAATATTGAATTTAAAAATAATTGTCTACGGTGGTTCCGACATCATCACATCCGCCATCCTATCACTGTCGATTCCAACTTTAAATAAGTGTCTTCTAAGTCTACAAATCCGAAACCATTCTTAGATCATTCCTTTTAAGACCCTTGCAGGTTTCTGAACTCTTCTTATTGTAAGGCCCTTCACATTTCTCCCAGAAAAAGTCTCTTGCTTTATTATCCTTCTCTTTTACAAGAATTCTCATAGGAGCTAGTCCGAGTCCGCAGAATGTCTCTGGAAATGTGAAAGGAGATGCTGCTTCTCTTCTTGCCAAGTCGTCTGCTTGCTCGTTTCCTCGTCCGCATGACCGGCTACCCAGTATAGAGTAATCTTGTTGAATCTTCCTAGGCTGTTTAATTTACCAATGCATTGCATGACAAGTTTAGTTTTGATCACAGGTGAATCTATTGCTCTAAAAGCCGTCTGGCTTACAGCGATAATGGCGATGTTTTAGTTCTTGTACCCCTATGTAAGTTGGGCACTTCTTTAAATCGCATAAATTTCCATTTGACAGATATTGACAGTACACCGTATACCATACTGATTGTCTCTGGTTTGACATCATATTTCAGCGCTATGTACTCCGTGCTATTTTGGAGCACGAGATTGTGTGATGTTGATGCCCATTTTAATATGAACACATAGTGTGTCTTCGTATTTCCCTTTACAGTCATCATAGCCTTGACATTGGATGCCATTTTCTGTTAGGGAGTCTATTAACTCTTCCACTACAAGCCTCCACGGGAGAAGGAATATTACGCCTCCTGTGGGAATCCATTAGTGGTTTTAACTGTGATACTTTTATCAAATAGATTGGTCACGACTCTTCTTGAGTCTAGTTGTTGCAGCATCTGGTAACAGAATGATTTATATCCCTCTTGTTAAGCGACCTTTTAATCTCCGTATGAGATGTATGGGCAAAAGAACCTTATATGTCCATAAAAGCTCAAATGGCTTTCCCTTTGACTTTTATAGCATTCTGAACTGAGATATTAAGTTGGTATAGGGCCGTTTCAGTGGCTCTGCCAGACTTATATGCATATTTATAGGCAAACGAACATGTTTATATGGTCCAGGTCAATCCGAAATATAATTACTTTATGGCGTCTGCCTCGCCTACTATCGCCTGTTGCATACATTTGCACAAATTTAATATACCCTTTTATCCTATGGGTATAAAAAGTCATATCAAATCTTAAAATGTGATTTAGTACTGGGCTACTTCCAATAGTGATATTTGCTTGTTTATCTCACAGTTTGCGGGAAAAACATATATGATAATCATAATTAATACATAAATTATTAGCTGGCCCGATCAATTTTATATTGAGAAAAACAAATTCCTCAATGTGAAAGAAAAGTAACCACATTTTGTTCGCAAATTTCTATTGGAAAATGTTTAGCTAAAATGTCAATTTTTCTTTTTGAAATTAGCTACGATTCTCATCCGTTTCCGTTCTATGCTAAGCAATTTAGTCAACATATGTATGTATATCACAACAGAGGAGAAAGCCATTTGTGACTCGTATTTGCTTGGCATTGGCCGAGATCTTGACGTTCAAACAAACTGTTGGACGGGCGGATGTAAACATGAACATGGCTAACTATAACAACTCGACTTTTCAATGCTTCTAAATATATCGATCTATATAAACTAAATTCGATGGTTTGCCTAGCATCATTCTATATATGGATGGGTGCTTCTCGCGTTCTCTCTCAAACACAGTTCACTATAAAAAAATTGACTAAAATCAGATTTGTTTTAATTTGAAGCTTACAAAATTAGATAAATTAAATCTCCGGGTTTGAAGTTAGGCAGGCTAGTTTGGTCACAATGTCCTTAATTATAACAAATCGCACCAAGCACCACTGAGGTCGACTGACTTCAACCGCTTCTGTAAAACACACTTATTTGCATTATTTGTAGGGACAGTGCTGCCAACCGGCAAAAAAAAATTACCGATACTTTCTTGAGACTGACATTCAATGTATTGAGATGTGGAAACGAGATTTTGTAATGTTCTTGAGATAGAATTTAGTGTATTAAAATAATGCCTGATTTTGAGTTAACTCTCATTTATTTCGAAGTTAAATCTTTATTTGTCTAGGATGTTGCACAATTTCAAGATATCCTGTAAGCCTTTGAGTTATTAATTTCTATTTGGGTTATATTTCTATGTAAATCAATGTGGGATATTTTATTTAAATTAACGCAAGTTATACCAAATTTAACCAAATATCGTGACAAATATTTAAGCGAACTACCACTTCTAGTGGTCCCATTAAGATAAACGAATTTTGGCATTTCTAGCTGTATTAACAAAAACAATACTATTCTTTTCATATAAAAACTAAGAAAGGGATATCTGCTTTGTTCGGAGACTACCTCTTTTAGTGCACCTATCTGAACCTTTATGGAAAATTTTATTACAATTAAAGAAATCGCACAAAATTTTGCAACAAAAAAATTTCTTCAATACAAAAACTCAGAAAGGAGGGACAGATTTTTATGAGTTGTATCCGATCTATACCTACACAGAATATTTTATTAGGGAACCATCCCTTAGGGAGGGGTTTAGCTGTATAGAAGTTGTGGTCGTGGTACATATAGAAAAAAAAAAGATTTTAAATACTCAAAGTAGCTCTTATGCTCTGCCGCAAATTGAGGTATTTACAGGCAAATTTTACAGAATGAACTATGTGGCTAGATTAACAAGACTCTTCAATCTGATCAAGAATATTTAGTTAATGGTGTTTCTACTTCCGAGTATTCAAAATTTCGTCTAGAATTTAATGTACTATTCGCAATGTGTTCTGTGAAATCGGGTTGATTTCTAAAATGTTAGGTTTCATTCATACAAATAATATAGAAGCGTTTTCGCGATCTCTAGTAAACCTTAATATTAAATATCGTTTCGATAAGTTTGTGTTTTGAAAGATTGTGAACTTATATACAAATTCTATAAATTATTAATTTTTTTTTATTTTTTAACACTTTTTGATGGCGAAAGTGAATAAGAAAAGACTATCTTATCGCTAACAAATTTTAACTTTGTAAACATTTCCGTAAGCCTATCCACAAAAATAAACTCCACATGTTTTTATTTGCTTAAAAAAGTTATAAAATGGAGAAAGACAAATAGTCGTATGACAATTAAACACTAAAATGTGCAAACATTTGATATACAAATTAGTTTGACATATCTTATCATACATTCTGTCGCTAACTGAACGAACGCAAGTTTAAGAAAACAGACAACCTAAATTTTTATTTAATTGAACTCTCTAACCTGAACTTAGATATTAATATACACCAATGACCCCCTACAAATTACTTTTGATGCAGAACTAACAATGTAAATTGATTTTTGATAATATCAAGAACTCATATATTTTTTGGCATACTCTAAAGTGCACAAAATAAATCAAAATTTAATAGTTTTCAATTAAAGCAGGCCAATGACGATAGGTATTACAATAGAAATAGTATATTTGTATGGAAGATGTAGTACAAATAAAATTAAAAGCTTTTTTTTAGTAAAAGTGTGTTCGTTCGACCATAAAATATTACTAAATTTTTGCTTTATGTAGCACAATAAAAATTAAACTATAAATGTGTATTTTAAGATCTCTTATCTATATGTATTTTTTTGTTTTATTATTTTGCTTGAAATAAACCAGAAAGATTTTTAGCAAGCGATCTTAGGAAACCTGCGCTATATTTGATTGATACTTGGACATGTGTTGAGTGAATCATTTGCTCTGTGTGAGTCGTCTGGATTTATGTGCGAGTAGGTGTGTCACAGATTAGTTGTCTATTCTGAAAATTAATTGACTTAGCATTGAACTCTTTGGCGGTTGCTCGTTGTTTTTGTTTGTTTTATGTGTCAATATTTGCCTCTTGAAAAAAAGAGAAAATAATTAGGAAAAATGAAAAAATCATTAATAACGAATTTTTCAGACCCTTTTTTATAAATTTATTTTTATAATTTACTTTATATCTATGTATATTGCCGAATTAAGCAAGTTGAACTTAAAATTTTATTATTCTGGTTCAGTGTCTAAATAATTATTATTATTTATTTCTACTGGAGAAAAAGAACACCAGATCCTCAATGTAGGGTAAATTGATATCTCTTTGTACATTCCAATGACATTTTGATTTGTTTTGGCTGTATGCCCGATATCTGTTTGCCATATTTCGAAATAGGCGATATAATCTGCATATTACATACGGTACGTTTGTTACCCATAGACAGACTGCTTCTGCTGAAAAGAAGCCATTGGAGTTTGTTCATTCTTGTTCAGCAAAATTGCATTGTAGCCAAGATATGGTCTTTAAACGATAAGCATTTATCTAGAGTAAGACCCAGATACTTGGCCTTACTGGACTGACGTAAAATTGTTCCATTTAGCTGTACCTATCACTATTTAGCTGGGCGTTCAATGTTCTTGCCCAGCGCTTTAGTAGTATAGATAATCCTGAAGGCTATGGACAGAGTTTCGCTCGCAACTAGACCTGCTCAGAATGCACACAACATTAGCAAATGTAGCAACCATCATTTTCGAAGGTTTTCGTGGTTTGATATGACTCCCTCTAGAGTTGGTCCAAAGCAAAGAGGTTGGGGAGCAACAGTCATAGGACGCTGCCTTGAAGCACCCCAGCGTATTTAAAAAAAAAAAAACTGGCGCTCCTCCGGGTAGAAAAGCAACATCAAGAAATATGAAGCAGGGTTGTTGTTCTTTATTTTCGAAAGCAGACCGTTGTGCCATACTTTATCGAATGCTTGCTGAATATCAAATGCCTCTAGAATGTTATTAACGACTCTGTGAAGATGTACGGCTGTACCATATCCTGAACGAAATCTAAACTGGTGATCTGGAAGTAGACCTTTGGAATCTATTACGTCGAATAATCTGGTGACGAAAAGTCTTTCCCAAACTTTAAAAAGCGACAGATGAAGACTGATCAGTCGGTATGATTTAGAATTACTTACCGGTTTGTCGGACTTGTTGATCATTGTTATTGCCGTTGTTTTCCAAGCCGTAGGAAAGTATTGCACTTTTATTATAGCATTCAACAGCTCTACCAAGAAGAGAAGAGCATTTATGGGCAGAGCTCTTAAGTTGGCATTGCATATTTTATCTTATTCAGAAGCTTTATTCATTTTAATTCCTTTTATGACGTTTGAATCCATCTGCTGTGGAAATTCTAAAGATACCTTAGTAGTTGAGACTTCATTGGCTGAGGCAAGATTGAATGTTCTGCATGGTACGTGCATAATAATATCTTTCTAAATCGGCGCTTTCTACTTAAGAGAGCGCCTAGTTCAAAGGTTAGTGAGTACATAATACGATCATATCTTGTAGTTTCTATGGTCCTATCCTGACGCTTCATATACTTTCCTGGTGAAGGGGTCAAGTGCGAAGTCAATATAGTAGTGTTACGCTCTATATACGGATATATTTCCTCTGAAAGCATTTATGCTGAGCTGGGACCTACAAGCCTAGTCTATGAAGGGTATGTCATGGCTGCTGCATCAATCGTCATGGTGAGAGGTAAGTGGTCTGAGATCAGGTCCTTGTGGTCTTCAGTATTTAGTATCCAGTGGGGAATGCATTCATACAGCCAAAGGTCAAGACATCCTGGCTGATTGTTTGCACGGTAAGGGCATCGGGTGGGAACTCCGGTTGCCAGAATACTGCCGCTAGAGGACAGAACATGATAAGCTAGTTCCTTATCCCTGTTTTCACATCTCAGACTACCCCATAACCTGTGCTTAGCATTGAAGTCACCGCAAACAAAATATCTGCTTTCCAGCCCTCCGAAAAGAAAGGCTAACTCTTTATTGGTTCATTTGAACCAAAGAAGGCAGTAATTGGCTCCTAACTCTATATTACCAATGGCTGTTATAACTATTGCTGTGATCAGTTAAACTCTGCAAGTGCGAACGGGTTGCTTGGCAAAATGCTGAATATTACTCCTTATGCGTATGCAGCTCCTCATTAGCTAGATGAGTTGGGTTGATTTTGGACGTTTTGCTATCTGATAAACGGGTTTCACTTAGTCGTACAATGTCTCTATTCACCATAGCGGTAAGCAAGGCCATTAGAGTCCTTTGCGTTGTCTGGTTTTCTTTGTGTATATCACTTTGGAAATTCATAAAATATTTAAACATAATGGTGAGGGAATTCATGGAGTCCATACGGGCGCTTTGATCAGTTAAGATGTCATCAATAGAACTCTGCTGACTAGTTGGTTAAAATCCTAGGGGCTCTTATTGTGATTGCTGAGTGGCTGTAGACGCTGCTAAATGGGACTAGTTTACTCTCAGCCAAAACCGTTTAAATGACCCCAAGACCCCAAAGACAAAGCTGCCTGCTTAATGCCTGAATATGATTTTTAATTTTGAAATGCTCTTCTCGACGATTTTCCAAAGTTTTTATAATCGAATTGATATGACCAAGACCGAAAACCTTAGCCGGATATTCTTGTTTGAGGCATCTATCAAAGAGCTTGGCTAAGGTTGAGAGTATTCTGAATTGTCCCTTCGCTTTTTGAATGTCGAGGAACTTTCTGCAGATTTGTGAATCATAGAAATTCGGGTTATACATATGTGTTGGAATGTGTTAGGGATATTTTGTGAGAAATATATACGTAAGTAGAGATTAATAATTATATTATTTAACTCAAATTTGGTTATTGGAATTCAAAGCTAAGTGAATTAACTTGTTATATACATAACCGCAGAAACTGGTCTTACATAAAAATCTTGAGCTCCCGTTCATATTTGATTTGTACAAAAGTGCAATGTTTATTTATTAATTCAAGCGCGATTGAGATGAGATCATTCAATAGATATTTTGCTTTTATTTATTTATTTTTTTGTTTTTATTTTTGTTTTTAGCAAGCAAACATTTATTTAAGACAACATTCGCATTTCCTACAGCTATGAAGAAAATTATTGATGTACGAGATAAAAAGCATTTTAGTAAAATAATTTGATTGGAACTTGTTATTTTACAGATTAATAAAAGGAAGTAAATATATTTACCCTGTATTCCTATCTATTTGTCTCTCTCGCACACATGCGTTGAAGTCGAGTATATACCTGACTCGTGACTACGAGAAAGAATTGTTGATCTAGATTTATTTTGTTTAAACAAATTTAATATTTTATTGCTCAATATTCGCTTTTAAATCTATATCTATTTGTATCGTCAGTTTTGTAGACCTATATATTAATTACCCAACTCAATAAACCCTAAAAAGTTTAATGTAGGGTATCAGAATACGTCCACACAAAGTTTATTTAATAGTACATCATGCAAATGACTTTGTGGGGGCAGCACGCTTATACGCAGCATTTTCTGACTCGCTTACTTTGTACGCCAGAATGTGACGATTAAATCTTGTAGGTTCGTGAGTAAATGTCGCGTTGCGGCGTTTATGGCTATTTAAAAAAACGACTCCGACTTATTAGATAAGATCGGTGACAACGCTAATCAATCAACATTAAAAACGTCGAACAATATTTTGTTTATTTTTAGCAGATGCTGATACCGGCGCAATTTTAGGCGTGGAACGCGTTGATCTCTGTCTGGAGGACAACCACGTTGAGCATCACACCAGTCACTTCTATGCAGCCAAGGAGGCGTTGATTGTGCGACGCGGCGAGCCATTCCGACTGCGCATACATTTCAATCGCGACTACAGTCCAAGCAAGGATGCAATTAGTTTCATTTTTACAGTTGCCGATGACAAAAAGCCCAGTCCTGGACATGGCACTCTCGTGGGCATTGTGCCAAACGATGCAATTGATCATTTGGGTGATCCGCTGGACTGGGGCGCTGGCATTGAAACGCACGAGGGTAATACGCTAACAGTACTCATAAAGCCTTCGGTGGTGTGTCCTGTCAGTGAATGGAAGCTAGATATCGATACTAAGCTGCTGGGCAATGGTTCCAAGTCGTTTACAATTCCTGTACCCATATTCATACTCTTCAATCCGTGGTGTGTCGATGATCAGGTATATATGGCGGATCGTGATACACGCAAGGAGTATGTTATGCACGATACAACGCTCATTTGGCGTGGTTCGTACAATCGTATGCGTCCCTCTGTCTGGAAATTGGGTCAATTCGAGCGCGACGTGCTGGAGTGCAGTATACATCTGCTCGGTACTATTGGACGCATACCGCCAGCGTATCGTGGTGATCCGGTGCGTGTTGCACGTGCGCTCTCTGCTGCAGTGAATTCTGTAGATGATGAAGGCGTTTTGCTTGGCAATTGGACGGAAGATTTCTCCGGCGGTATAGCGCCAACAAAGTGGACAGGCTCCGTAGAAATACTGCAACAGTTCTACAATAATCCCAGACCAGTGAAATATGCGCAATGTTGGAACTTTTCCGGTGTACTGACAACAATTGCGCGTGCACTTGGCATACCATCGCGCATTGTCACCTGCTACTCATCGGCACATGACACACAGGCGTCGCTGACCGTGGATATATTCATTGATGAGAACAACAAGAAACTGGATGCTGAGACAACAGACTCAATTTGGAATTATCACGTCTGGAATGAGGTTTGGATGGAGCGTCCCGATTTGGGTGTTGGTCAATACGGTTCATACGGCGGTTGGCAGGCAGTGGATGCAACGCCACAGGAGGCTTCAGACAATATGTATCGCGTTGGACCCGCTTCCGTAGTAGCTGTAAAGAATGGCGAAATCTTGCGTCCATTCGATTGTGGCTTTGTTTTTTCTGAGGTTAATGCGGACAAAGTTTACTGGCGCTACTATGGTCCAGCACAGCCTATAAAGATGCTGCGTAAGGATACACTGGCCATTGGTCATTTGATCAGCACTAAGGCGGTGCTGAAATGGGAACGCGAGGATATTACCAGTAGCTACAAGTATGCGGAGAGAACACCAGAGGAACGTAATACCATGTTAAAGGCGCTGAAACAATCGCGGCACGCCTTTAGCCGTTACTATTTGAACGACAACTTCAATGAGGTCGAATTCGATATGGAACTGAAGGATGACATTAAGGTCGGCGAGAATTTCTCGGTTGTACTAAAGGTTACAAACAAATCCAAGGAGAGCACACACAACGCCACTGGACAGATTAACTGCGATGCGGTGTTATACACAGGTGTAAGTGCACAGGAGGTTAAAACAATTGGTTTTGATCTTGAACTAAAGCCCGAGGCTAGCGAATATGTGCGCATGGAGGTGACATTCGATGAGTATTACGGCAAACTATCCTCACAGGCCGCATTCAATATTTCCACCGCTGCGAAGGTGAAAAACACTGAATACGAATATTATGCTCAGGACGATTTCCGCGTGCGCAAGCCGGATATTAAATTTACCTTCCAGGGCAGCATTGTATCGCAGCAGCCGTTGGATGTCATTGTGCGTCTGACAAATCCGCTGCCAATACCACTGCACAAGGGTCTATTCTCCATTGAAGGACCTGGCATAGAAAAGGCGCTGAAGTTTAAGGTAAATTTGAGCGAAATATAGTTTTTGAGATTCATTTAACATTTTACAAATGTTTCTTTGCAGATTGCTGAAATACCAGTTGGTGGCACCGCTGCTTCCACCTTCAAATATGTACCGCCCTACGCAGGACGCGGCACGCTACTTGCCAAGTTTACCTCAAAGGAACTGGACGATGTCGATGGTTATACGCACTACGAAATCGAGCCGCGACCAGAAGATGTAATCCTCAATGGTAATCATCGACGTAGCAATATCATACGTCGGCGCACAGATGTGATAGCATAGAAACGGAACTGGTTATCTCTTCAAAACTCGAATTTTAGATATTATTAACAATAGATTTAGGCATATTAAATAATTTTCTGTTAAAATATTTGCAGTTTATTTATGTTAAGTGTTGAACAAGTGTTTTGCGCCTAATCCATGCCCAGTGCATAGGTTGGCTTATTTGCGGTCTTCACATAGTAGATGCCACGTGCCTCACGTGGGACACGATCGCCCATTAGTATTTTTGCGCCAGTACAATTTTTGCCCTTAAGCTCATCCAGTGTGGAGCACGGTATGCCAAAGAAGCCGCGTTCGGAATTTACAGACTCGGCGTAGTACTCATAGGAGCGGCCGTGACTGCAACCGGCTGCAAAAAAAAAAACAAAAATAAAACAATATTAACATGCATGTAAATACTCACTAAAGATTTGTCCAATTTCGCTGCAACCCGGTTGTGGTGGTCCACCACCATTCGGATAGAAGTCAACAAATCCAATCGGTTTACGAAAACCCAAATAACCTGCACAGCTGTGTATAACATCAACAAAATCGGCGTCTGTCTCATCCAAATGATTCTCCGGTCCAATACAATCTTCAAAAGCAGGACGTGCTGGATCTAAACCAGTGACACGACTAACGCGATGCTTGGTATACGAACCCTAAAAATTTAAAGTTGCTACAACGTATTTTAGATTAATATAACGCAAAATCACTTACTGCATAGCCCATAATGTGCGCGCCCAGACTGTGTCCTATCAAGTGTATACGCTTTGGGTCGGCATTTTTCTCCTCAACGAGCAAATCAATTAGTTTCGCTACTGCACGTCCCACTTGCACTGTATAACGTGCCGGTGTCAAATAGTAAATATTATCCGCCTGATCTCTCCAATTTATGGCAAAGACATTCACCTGGCCACGTTGCAAATAGGCGCCGCGTATCGATTGTATCGAGTTACTCATGGTGCTCGACTTCCAACCATGCACCAGAATTTTTGTATCCAATTCAGGCTTAAATTTTTCGGCCATCTCTTCCCAGGTGTCACGTTTCTGGCGACTACGCACAAAATCATTCTCATCAATCCAGAAATTCGAAGTACGTGACTCTGTGGGATATTCACTGCTATAGAATTCGAATTGTATCAATTGCGGCAGATTAATGCGGCTCTCTGGTGGTGGTTCGACGAGGTAGGCTACCTCAGGATTGCCATCACCATCGGGCATATAGAGCCAGGTTTTATTGTAGTCTTCCTGCGTCAGTGGCACATCGGTGCGTACGCCAACTAAGAATAAAAAATTATAAACAATTGAAAAGCTGTTTTAAGTAAATTTTTAATTAATTTACAAAATATCAAAATCGGCCGAAACACTTGCGACAATGCTGCAAATCCTGTAAAGAGCCACTGTACAACTAAAAATGTGTTGGATACTTCATTTCGGCAAGGATTTATGATATTACAAATACATGCCAAGGAATTGGACATGTTTGAGGCTTGAAATTTACAACAGTATACAAGTCACAAGACGTGTTTCGCGACAGAGCACTTCCAAATGAATGAATCGCGCTTGGAATCGATGGGCTTGTAAACTGCCTGCGTCTGCGCTAGCGACGCAACCAACTGACGTCGTCAGATATCTGCTGAGATCTGATAGCGTACACTTTATTGTTGTCGTTGTTGTCAAATTGCGGTTAAACATCATTTGTCAATATAACCAGAACAAGCATCGCATCTGAAATTGCGTGCGCCACTTTCTTTATTGCCAATATTTAAGGGTTTACAGCATACTCCGCACTGCTGCCCGCGCCACAGATTCATATCGTTTGTAATCCTTTTCATTGGAAATGTGTGGCTGGGAAACTGGTTTCTGCGTGAATGAATCGTCAAATAGCCGCATGCGATTTGGTCTTGGAATTGCAATTAATTCGCTGCCATTGTTGACTGACAGAATATTCTGAGCTGATTATCACGGCGGTGTACTAAACGAGGTCAACCTCGCTGTAAAGTGTGTCGAAACGGGAACGTATGAGCAGCATCCGATCACAGGCGTAGTTAAATCTTTAGTCTGTGCGATGGTTATACAGTCTCACAGTAAAGTAAGCATTTCCAAACGACCATAATAAGCGTATCTTAAAGATTTTGAGTCGCTAAATCCGAGATGAGTGTTTTTCGATCTTGTGATCATGTGAGGTTCAATAACGTTGATTTCCCCGGCAAACCAATGTATTCAATTATAATTTGTAAATTTTATGTCACTGAATTCAAACCAAAGATTGGAATTGTGTAATTAGCTTTTAGTTTCTTCTTAACCTCAAAAAAAGGTAATCTAACAATATAAACATTACTTTCCTGCTGTCCGAAACTTTTTATACCCAGTTACCATAGGGTGAAGGCGCATATTAAGTATGTGAATATGTATATAACAGGCAAAGGAGACGAGTAACAAGCCATTAAGTTATCTTCATCAGCCTAAAATGTCGAGTGAATATTGATATGTCGGAAACTACAAAAGATAGTTCATTCAAATTTGGATATTTATTGTACAGAGTATCCCGAAGTCGAGCATACTCGACCCTTGTTTTTTTATGGACGTAGGGTCTCCATAAAAAAAACTTATTAAAAAATTCCAACCTCTCAGATTTAGCGACATCAAATCTTGGTTTTCTGGAACTTTCACGTGTTGCGGCGTCAGTAGATCTTCATCCACCGCTAAAGATTAGCCAAACGGATGAAAAGCGTACAGTTGATATAATGGAGAATGATGATGATTTATAGGCTAGACCAGGGTCTGATTAATAGCCTAGACAACCGGATGGCCCAACTCCACAGTAGAAAATCTTTCAGAGTCTGCAGTGGATTCTTCTTCGGAAATTTCACATATTGAGGGCCAAGATATAAATATAAAATATAAATAGACGGTGGATTGTATTAGGAGCAAAGTGGCGGGATACGCCTATTAGTATATGTATGTCAAGTCATTGTCCATAAGATTTTGAAGCTGAATTTGACTGAAATTAAGAAGTTTTTTTATACAAAAACCTATTAGGTAAAGTGACATTTAACGATAGAAGTTCAGTATTGATGATCGAACGGACTAGAGGTTGGACCACTTGCCTTTAATAGCCACGGTCGACATAAGTTCAACAACATTCTATTTCTCGGAGAGACTAGTTGACTATTGCCTAGACCTATATGTTTACAAAAGCCCGTTGAAAATGAAACTCACCCGGATATGGAACTCAACTCGGCAGAACATATTAGCTTTGCACTTCATAGATATGATGCCAAGTAGGCAGACGACTTCGTACAACACCTCGCCAAACGCTTTAAGCTATATAACCTGGCATCAATCAATGTCATTCAAGCTACAGAAGCTTTCTTGGAGTCTCTACTACCGATGGGTGCGCTCCTATTTCTGGTTAGGATTTTCAATGCTATCATAAGGGTATACCACATTTCATCGGCTTGAAAAACAGCAATTACAACATTTATCCATTGATCCAGTAAACCAGAAGACTCCAAATGTTTATTGCCGGATCATCAGTTTTCACAGGTTGGCAGTCAAGGCACGTACAGCTCCATCGAGTCATAAATCATAGTCTTCATGTTGTTGACAAAAGGAATATTGTTACGCTGTGTTTGTCGACATACAACAAGCCTTTGACAAGGTGAGTCATTCCGGACTGCTATCAAAGATTAATGACAAACTACCCGTCCCATTTTATAGTATTTGATACTACGTTTGCACCAGGAATGACGTCAGTTTTTCGTTAAAGTTTGTCGCTCCAAAATTATCTGTTTGCGCAGGATGTCTCAACGGCACTGTTCTCGTATCATTTCATTTTTTTAATTTTTGTTGCTGATCTTCTAATACCCGTTGAAAATAATCCTAATTCTGCTTTAAGTGCAATGATTACCTCTTATGCAGACAACATGTGCGTCTAAATAGGTCTAAATGCGAGCAAGACGCTGCCTACAATAATATATCCTATTGCTAGAGTCCTGGATTGGTGCAAACCGAGAAGACAATTAAATTGTATGTGAGCGAAAATCTTCGTTTGGAAAGCACTTAATGAATTTGGTAAATAAAACTTTTTTCTTCACCACGGTTTTCTCTATTAACACTTCCACAGACTAAAAATCATAGCACCAACAACTCACAGCCCCAGAAGCACATAAATATGCCGCTCTCAGCACTCTTCTCAACTAAAATTTTGCGTAACCCCTTATTACATTACACCTTTGTTTTATATTAAAACTTACCGAATAAGTTGAAAGCGATTAGCAGCAGACGTACACGTATACGATACATGTCCTTCCTTGCAGTGTAGTGTACACAAGTCAAGTAGTCAATTGGGAATTGGTCTTCAATTCTCTACACAAATCAGTCAGTCGGTTTGTTAAACGTTTACTAATTTTTATTTGTTGCTTACATTGACTTTTATAGTGAACTCTAGCACAGTAAGCCAATAGCTATGTAATTGCAGTGTCCTTGGCCACTGCTCCTTCTTCTGCTGTAAATTGTTGCCGCGCGCACAAAAAATCGCAATCGCTTTACAACTGTCAATCAAGACTGTTGCTCTGTTACTTACTGGGCGTGCAGTACAATAGATTTGTTGCTAAGTTGGAGGTTTTACTTATTCTTATCGAAGTCGTTTGCTCCATGGGGCAACCGAATGCGAACGGCCGCCCACTGTTAAATGGGTTAGTGCGCTTGGATGGGAAAAGTGCAAGCTTCAAATGATTTTGAACAGAATTCTAAATATATGTAATATATACAACCTTTGGGAGAATATAGGGCACATCATTGTTCAATGGCTATACACAGCCTTAGTCAGACGGATTTTACTCCACGGAGTATGTGTCTGGTAGCAGGCTTTAGAGTGGGAAGAAACGCAAATCGTCCGTAGCTCTTCGCACTACACGGACGGGTCCACTAAATGTTCTTTTCCATTTACTATCGCTCGATTATTGCATCGTTTATGGCAGAAACATGCTGTCTTAATTTCAACCAGTTAACAATGGAATAGTCTTCTTCACTACAAACATAATGCCATTAATATGTTCACGGATGGCTTAAAATTTTGATTTGAGGAACAGACCATTAAAGTGATAAAACAACTTTAAACAGCTTTGCTGCGGTTTTCACCTCATCTGTGTATCTGAAACCTAGGTGGACAAGTTGATCAGAGATGAGGTTCTACTACCGACAATCAAGCAGGTGAAAAATATTTATGGGTTAAGGAATGAGTGTTCGGTTGTTAGGTTAAAGACGTATACCAAGCTGACGAATGAGCAAAAAGCGGTTATTTCTCCAAAATAAAATCCAGAGACACTACATTCCAGACCTGCGCATTTGGATCATACTCACTGGCCTCACACTTTCAAAACAGTGAGCTAATAATGTGATATACCGTGATTAAGGGATCCTTAAAAATCTAATCCACCAGAGTATATAATTTTTTGCATGAACAACTTGCCGTAAAATAGGTTGGATTCCGCATAATTTGACAATCGCACAAAAAAAGGCTCGTGTGGATTGGTGCAAAGATCGCGGTGCTTCAAAAAAACTTTAATAAGATCGTCACAGGTGACGAATTATGGATATATGCGTATGAGCCGAAAACAAAACATTAATGAATCGTGTGGGTGTTCTAAAACAACCCAATCACGCACTGCGAAACAATTGGTCGCCTGTTACTTCGGCTGAATAGGTCATGTGGCCACTGTTCCGCTTGAGCAACGTAGGACGGTCAATACTGAACGGTATACGACGATTTGTTTGCCTGAAGTCTTCGGAGAAATTCGTAACACAAACCGCCGAAGGCGAATCATCCTCCACCATAACAATGCAAGCTCACATAAGAGAGTTTCTGCAAATATCGAGTTGATACAGTTCAATGATTTCTTTTTAGTTCCAAACATCAAAAATGATCTGCGTGGTGAACGTTTTTCTACGCATGAAGAAGCTGTTGATGCGTTCACAACCCATATTTTGGAGGTGCCTCAATCGGAGTGTAAAATTGCTTAGAAAATTGGTTTGAGCGAACTCAAAAACGCATAAATTTTCATGGAAAATATTTAGAAAAACAATAAATCCATATTCTTTCGAATTAAAAGTAAATTCCTCATTTCAAGTTATTATTTTGACTGACATAATAAGCAATAAAACGATTTGATTCGCTGTATCAATTTGTATGCAAAATTTATTTTGAATCACATAAATCAGTTAAAATGTAAGCAAGCGTCATCTAGCGACAAGTAGATACGCATGTGCAAACACAATAAGTATGGCAATGGTGGAAAGTGTATATTTCATTAGTTTAAGTGCTATTTTTATTATTACATTACAGAATATTTGTCTACGATGCGTACAGAACTAAAATCTATAAAAGCTATACACTGTTTCTCAATTTTTCAAGTGAAATAAAATCGAGTCGATAACAATTGCACGACTTTTCGATAACAAAAATAGCGTCGACGTGTGATTTATTGTCAATCAGAATTTGACATTCACTACATTCTCAAACTCATTTACTCACTGACGCCGCTTGTTGTATTCGTCATTCAGCAAAAACTTAGCGCTCTTCCCGCGTTGAATTTGTTTTTCTAACATATTTTCATCAAATTTCGAAAGAATAAACTTTTAAAAGATGTCCGGAACTTCGCAAAAATACCGTAACTTCGTGGCCGAACCCATGGGTGAAAAAGCTGTCACCGAGTTGGCTGGTATTGGGGAAACTCTTGGCGGGCGCTTGGCTGAAGCTGGTTTCGACAGGGTAAGCGAAGCGGAGCGTGCTATTTGTATTCAAGAAGAAGCGCATAACAATGACGCAGTCTTAATTCATAAATGTATACATATTTTTGTTTGTTCTTAATACAGGCCTACACCGTCTTGGGACAATATTTGATCCTAAAAAAGGATGAGGAACTTTTCAAAGAATGGATGAAGGATATTTGCCATGCGTCGTCCAAGCAGGCATCCGATTGCTACAATTGCCTTAACGATTGGTGCGAGGAATTCCTGTAAGCAGCAGCAGCGCAGCGTACCGAACAGACATAGAACTTTTTAATAATCCGATATTGTCCATAAGCGGACGCTAATTTAATAATTAATAATAGTATACTATAGTATTTTTGTGCACATTTTGTTATCTGTAAGTTTATAGTTGTATGTAGAGTTGTGTATATGTTAATAACTGAACGAACGTAGAAATAACGTACATGCATTTAAAACTTTAACCACAAAAATTAATAAATGCTAATGTCAGTTTAATCAAATTTAATGTATTTTACTCGTAAAGAATTACTATGCAACGACATCATTGATAGGCCGCGACGTGACTTCGTCTCAGTGAATTTTGCGCATTAATTAAAGATTGTAAAATGCTACGCGTTACTGTACACAATTGTATATCTAGCAAAGCATAACACAGCTAACTATATACATACATATGTATGTAATATAGTTAAAAAATGTAAAATAGCTAAGTGGACGTCACCGCCTACGTCATCGTTCATAAAATGCAGCTTCTTTATATTATCTTTTAAATTTGGGAACGACCCAGTATAACATGTGTCATTATTTTAATGATTACACGAAGTATGTTAATCGGAATTTTTATTATTAAATAGAAGCGATTTTTTTGCTTGTGATGTATTAACTATACTCTGCACAAAAAAAATGACGACGTTGTGTTCTTGTTTACATTTATTTATTGTGAAATAGGAAAATTTTTTGCTGACTCAAAAATTTCTGAGACATTAGTCTATAAGATTTTGATGATGACACACTAGGTCAAATTATGTAAAGATTCATGCCATATTCTGTTCATACAAGGAGCATGTAATTCAAACCGCCAGCAATCGCGGCTAATCTGTAAAAAAAATAATTGTTACTTGATGCGCAATAGTTTGTCTATATCTTCCATATGTACATACATACATATGTACATATCCGCTATACATTTATATCAATGGGCGGCATGCACACTTTTTGAAATATAAAAACTTAAAATTTCATATTGTATATTAACCAATGGTTCAGAAATATCGGCCCAGTACAAAAATCATCTTTAATAATGATATATTCTATGTTACAAAAAAAAAAGCCCTGCGTAAAAAATATGTACTAGTTAAAATTCGATTGTGTATCCTGTATTGCTCTAAATCGAAATCTTTGAACAGTTTCTTGTGAGTCTATGTTCCGACTTGTTTTCTTTTTTAAGTTAATGTGCTCAATGTAAACGAAAAATAGGTAAACAATATTTTGAGAGTCAATGTCTTAATATATTTTGATTCAATACAAATAGAATGTTCAAGAATGAACAAGGGTTAAGAAGCATATTTCTGTGGAAATCGTCGATATTGAATTTGCTCTAACATGGAAAATGTCTGATTGTTTACTGTTTATAACGTCGAATGCATTTGAAATCAGTATTTACCATAGTCAGTACATGCTATGTATAAATTCTGTGCGTTCGAGCGGTATAGCACTAGCAACAGTATAATACCACGAGTGGACAGTTCTTTTCAAGTCAAAGAGCACGAGTGGACAGCAACGCATATAGTACACATTCACACACACACTTAACTAGTTAGTTGGCAAATGCACGAAATTGCAACAATCGTTTAATCAATGTAAAAATTAACAGAAATTCATGCAATAGAGTGTAAAGTAAGCAACTATTTAACGCGAGCATGTGTATGTGTGCCATTAAGTATTGTTTAACGCGCTAATTATATAGTTAAACAAAATTCAAGCCAACGAATGAAAAATCGCTGTCATTGTGTATGTGTTTCTTTGTGTATAGATTGTTAGAATGAACAAGGCATATATCAACTATAGCGAGCAATGAGTGCAAATAGGATAGTCTGTTATAGTTGTATGCATTAAGAGTAACAAGCCGTTTGTACATTTTACAGCGGCGTTGAGAAAAAAATTCATACGTTTTATTCTTTTCGTTGCGCCGTAACGAACATTATTAAAAAAGAAATAGTAGCTTTGCTTTTTAGATTCGCTGCGAAGCAATTAAATAAAGTGGTTCATTGGCATTATTTCGTTAAGCGGTATGTAGTGAGGCGCGCTCAAGCTAAAGTACCGTATTGTAGCAAAAGTTGCGTCAGGCGTCGAAAAGCATTTGTCGTCGGCGGCTCGGCAAATTGGACATATACACGCACATCGTTTCATCGTCGTTCGGTCTACGCTGCGCGGCTTGTATCTCTGCCCTCGTCTTCGTCGTCTGCCATTTACGCTCTTCGTTAAGAAGAGTATGTAGATTTTTTTTGCGTAAAAATTTTTCCAACGAATTAAACGAAACGAAGGAGGTAGCAACCACTACATCGGTTTTATTTAGAAGTTATAAACAAAATTATCAAGTGCATGGCAAAACAATATTCATACGTCGATGACCAAGAACAAATTAGAAGTGCGACAAATGCCATTTGAATTCACAAAGTGAAAGCCGAGAGGAAAACGGAACGAAACGAAAAAAAAATATATGAAAAAAAATATTATTGTTCATATAGCTGCTGCTGCTGCCCACTCCAAGACGTTGGAGAGCGAGTATACGAATACGGTGACGATAGAGAAGAAGAAGACGACGACGACATTGTCGGTGTCGACTACGGGCGAAAAAAACTAAATAATAGGAAGAAATACGCTTGCAACTCGCTGGGTCGGTCGGTAGGTCGTCGGTCTCGCCTGTTAAAAGAGTAGAACACCGAGAATAGTAGGTAGTATTTTGTATAGTATGCGCCCATAGAGGCAACTAAATTGTTTTGTGAGCTAGCTGCTATGCTTTGGGTGAGTGAGTGAGCGTGCGTGTGAGTGATTGGAATAGTGAATCGTATGGATGTTGGGTGGGGCGAACGGTGTAGCGTAGATGAACATACGGCTGTGCAAACGAATGTTTCATATAAGTGACTAAAAACGGCAAACGCGATTTTCAAAACCCACATAGCATTTACCGCCCGGCAGCGGTGACGAGCACTCAGGCTGTATGCCGTGAATGTCCTTTGTTATACGGTTCGCATGAAGTGCACATCAATATACCGGAACAGATTTTAACATTGTAAAGTAGATACTACAAAATACACACACAATGAATGGTGCTTTTATTAAAATTCGGTCAACATACCTACATATTATTCATAATTAAAGCGTATTGTGAAGTGTATTAAAGGTTCGGTTTTACCAAAGTCACCGCAGTTGTCTCGTACGTTTTTCTATTTTTCACTTGCCTGCCATGTCTTTTACTTCGGTTGGCTCGACTCTACGCTACTTGACTTCGCGTTAAAACGGACGCTAAATTCAATGACCTCATTTGTTATGTACGGATCGGATATATTTTCCGTTTTAAACCCCTAACAGGACCATCTACGGCATAAGCAGCAGTAAAAAAACACAACGACCTTAAAGTGTGAACAATACTAACAAAAAAATTGTGTAAAAAAAACCACTAAACATTTTTATAAAAAAAAGTAACAAAAAGCAATAAACTTCAAAACACCAACCAAATACAAATTAGAACTTATTTAAGGATAAAATAGTTATTTAAGTGAAAAAAACAAAAACTAAATAAATTTGATACGAAAAAAATTTAAAGAAGCACATAAATAACAAGAAGTTCTTCAAAGGAAACTGCGCGTGGTGTACCAAACGACATTACCAGTGGATCCAAGAGAGCAACGAAGACGGAAGCACAATAGCAACCGAACAAATTGAACGGAAACTACAGCAGCAGCAAAAACAACAAGAAAACTACATAACAGCAACAAAAACAACAAATGGGCACTAATTCAGGAGCCACAGCTGGCATAAACAACAAACCAGTTGGCAGTGCCGGTGGTGGAGTAATTGGCGGTGGTGTTAATTCCGGAATTGTCGGTGTTGGTGGCGGCGGCGGTCTGGCTAACAGTTTAGGCGGTGCCGGCAGCGGTCTCAGCATTAGCGGATTAGGCGGTGCTGTCGGTCAGAATACTAACGCGGGTGGCATCGGCATGGGTATGGGTAATAATGGAACCGACGAAAGCGGCGGTGGTGGCAACGGCGCACCGGGCGGTGGACCAAACAATCAGCAAGCGACTACGCCGCAATATACGATACCAGGCATATTGCATTTCATACAACACGAATGGTCGCGTTTTGAATTGGAGCGTTCACAGTGGGACGTGGATCGGGCTGAATTACAGGTGAGTTCACAGACGCAAAGAAATATTTCCTTTCGATGACTACGTTGTTGACATTTTCCAGATTCAATTTTTTTCATTTCAATGATTCTGCTTTTCTTTTATTATATTTTCTTACAATAAACTATCGTGTTAGTGCCATTGTGTGTTCTATATTAACGCTGGTTGGCTTACTAGTTGCTCATTGATTCGATAATTATAAAATGATTTTCGTTTTGTTTGTCTTTGGAAAGGCGCTAAGGCGCTAACATGATTGCTACAGTTGACTATCAGCACGAAGCATGCAATCGACTCGACAGCTTCCGTGGTTGGCAACATCCAATCTTAATTTGTTATCGTTTTATGCTCTATTAATTAGCGCATTTTAAAACTGCAGAATCGATATAGCTTTAAGCTGTAGATTAAAAAATATCCAAAAGTATATATACAGGCATTGAGTTTTAATTTTGGCGCAGAACAAACAGAACTTTATAAGCCACAGTACTTTCACAATATGCATTAAAAAAAAAAACTATTAGAAAAAAATCCTGTGGGTGACGTTTTGATATATGATCTTTAAAAGTCATATTTTTTTCAAGCCAAAAGTCTAGATTATTGACTTTGTTTCGTTTTTGAATCACCACGCGAAATTTGAATATGACATGGACGGACTTGTTTACTGAGATATTCCACTTGTTTCTCCAGTCTTGGGTTTTGTTCAGTTGATTTTGAAGCAATTGTGAAACAATAGAGTTAATCAGGGTCAATGCCCAGCATGCTTTCTTAAGCCACTTTATCCTGTATGCTTTTTTACTCAGATGCGGCGTTTTCATGTCTTAACTAGCAACTTCTGCTCTATAAATAAGGTCGAAGAAAGCAAAACTGTGTGCAGGATCAAGTAATTTTTATTTTGTAAAACAGCCCCTTGTATCATACGCGATCAAGGAATACTGAAATGTTTTTCTTCAAAAGAATTTTACATGAACTCAACGATTCTGTGAACTATCGAGCTTGACGTTTTAAATATTTGGTAGCTCTCCATAAATCGAATTCAGGTCCATTAGGCAAAGCAATAATCAGAAAGTTTTCATTCGCATCTTTTTTCCAGTCAATCAGTCAGCAGGGCAGTGAAATTGTAGCCAGTTACGTCGAAGCATTCCTCTACAATATATCAAGTAGTTGCGGTATGAAGATGGTTTCTTTTATATTTTTCGAGGGTTGCAATGTCTGCTGCTCAAGAATTTTCCGACTAAACCATTCGACCATATCGTAAACATCTTTTACGGAATTCAGTTGTACATTCGGATCAACTTGACCATCTAACCAGCATCGGAATAGAGACAATTCTGGGTTCTTGCTTAGAAGATTTCTTTTAACAGTATCAAGATCGACTGGAACATATAAATAACTTCGTTTATCGATTTCAAGTCAGATGGCGATGTTTATTATATCCGGGTGAGATTTTGGTCAGCCGGTCGTTGTTCTTTCTGAATTTAGGACTGAGTATTTAATTGATTGAATGCGCTTCAACAGTTTGAGTCCTTTCGTGTTGTCGGTTCTAGCACCATACTTTGAGTGACTTGTCGTGGTGGATTGTACGCAACCGGTATTTTACTTCCATTAGCTGTATTTAGTTCCACAGTGATTAATTGAGCCCAGAGATGTGGTGCTGATCTGCATACATAAAATTTTATATGGATTCTGATAGATAGACTTGGATTTTTACATTCACCTAATTCATACTCTTGTAAATTTTATTAACTTGATATGCCCCGAGCACGAAACGCCTATGTGTCAGCTCGAAGACAAGCTTAAACAAATTTATAGTGTATTTCGAATTTGCTGTATTCTTAATTGTGTTTATAAACATGGGTCATTTCATCCAAAAATAAAAGTAATTGGTACTGTTTTTTTTTGTTCTCTAAAACTGCTGTCATAAATTTTATCTTAACTTGGCATTTGCTAATGTAAATATTTTTTGTCAGTGATGAAACAGCTTTTTGCTTCAACCCTAAAACAATTTATGAATACAGGCAGTGGAATTATATGCTTTTTCTTATCTTTTTTGCTTGTTTGTGTAATATAATAATTTCGTATTATCCGATATTGATTACAATCGTGTCATAAACATGTAAAAAAGGAAAATGACTCCATTATTAATGGCGTGTTTTTATTACTGATTGTTTAACCCATATTTCAATATAGTGATTTCATATTATTTTTCAAATTAGTCAAGATTTTAATCAAAAGTTGTGTCAATATTGATAACAATACTATATTCGGTGACATATTGTCTTTGTTATGCATCTGTATTTGTCCAAAATTTTCAAAAGTTATTTTCAGTTTTTCGCTTTTCTCCACTTTAGAAAAATTGACAATAGAAGAAAGAAATACAAAAAAAAAAAAAATCTCCCGCAAGCTTTTATTAAAATTCATTTTTATTATAACTTTTCCTTCTGTCTGTCTAATGGTTCGGTACAAATCTCGAAACTCAATTTTAACCTATTCAATTATGATTGATTTTGTTTATATTAAAATATTTATACCCAGTTTTCATCCACTTCTAAAGATAACTTAAAACTAAAGAGTGGCATCGTTTAAGCATTTTAATCCTTAAATAACTCCACGCTAGGTGGACTGAATAAAACTTATTATGGCAAAAGGAAAATATATAAACAACTAAAAAAGGAGAAGTATTTATTTAAATAAAAACTGTTTTTTTTTTTCACATATACTTTAGAAGTCTATTATTTAGTATTTTAATTAGTAAATTAGTAATGCGTATTGAAATTAATTCTTTTTTTTTTTTGTTACTAGTTTGAGAGATTTCATTGTTCATATTACTTATTAGAATAAAATATATGCACGTATACTGATTTGCCTGAGGTATACTATGATATGTCATGCTTGACGTCATTTTACTTTATACTGGACACAATTTGTCTATAAAAACTGTGTAGCACTTTTTTGTTCTGCTTTTTTATGCAGTTACGGTAACTGTGTTGACTCTGATTAATATTGATCGACACCGTTTGCTCTTGGATCGTTGAATTTAAAAATATATAGCTTAAATGAAATCAATGCCTAAACTTTTGTAAAGGAAGTTATTCGAACTATTGTCGGATTCACGGCGATCTTTACAATATTGTCTCCATACAAATTTTTAAACCAAAATCTCAAAGAATGAGGTAAGAAGGCAGTTCAAACATACATACTGACGAACAGTTTGATATACTAATATACTGAGACTATAATACTATAAACATTTTGTGTCAAGAGTATAAAAATCTATTTCGAACACGTTATTTTAAGCTGATTAAATCATCATAATTGTATTTTGACGCATGATCGAGTCACTCAAATTAGTAGCACCTTATTGAACCAGTGATCTACATTCCATTTAATTTAAGAACAAAGTGCAATACACTGCATGAAATATACAAATCTTTATTTCATAAAAAAAGTAGTGTACTTTGAAATGCATATTATTTGGTAATCAAAATCTCTTGCTTAGCCCGAAATACCATTTGTTTGCAAGCATGATTCTTCGCCTTATCTCCAGGCTGATGTTGCTGGTCAATGCGGATCCAAGATAGATGAAGTTTTCTACAACATTGAAGAGAAAACTCTCCACGTTACTGACCGTCCAAGAAGTGCAAGAAGACTCCAATTACTTCGTCTTGTCCGCATTCATATCTAAACCAATGAGCCGAGACTGCTTTTTAATCTCTGAGAACGTCTTGCTGGCTCGCCGTTTCTGTGTAACGTTAATATAAATATCAACCGCGTATGCAAGCAGCATCACTTCCTTTTGGAAGGTCGAGTTCGAAATATTCTGTATGTACGGGCACTTCGAAAAACGTCGGAAAACTTCGATAGTATCGGCTTTATAATCGACAAATAGGTGGTGTGTGTGTTTTTTAAACTCACGGGTCTTTTCCAGGATTAGTCGTAATGTGAATTGGTCACTGGTCGACCTTTTTTGTCTGAAACCACACCAGTATTGTCCTATCATTGAATCCGTATATGGCTTCAATCTATTACACAATACGCGCGTCAGAATCTTATATTTGATGGAAAGGAATTTTATTTCGCGTTAGTTGGCGCAAACAGAGGGTTCTCCTTCCTTAAAGATAGTACAAAGAACACTGAGATTTCAGTCATTGGGTATGCGTTCAAAATATCTAGCACAAAAGTTGGTGCATACTCTAAATTAACTCTTCGCCGACATTCTTGAATAACTCAGATGGCAGCCAATCAGAGCATACTGCTTTATTTTTCAGCTTTATAGCAACCAAATCATTAACCGGTGGTTCCGGTGTCATTTCTCTATCGGCGGTACTGTACGCTTCATCGCCTCCAAGTAGGTTAAAAAAAGACTCCCCCATAATCTCAGTGATTCCTGAACATCTGTAACTTACTAAGTAAGTTACTCCTGGTTAAAAACCTTGAAATATCTTCTGTAGGTTATTACAGCTTCTAATTCACGACATTAAAGTATTTTTTTTAAATATTTATTATCGATGAACTGATTATTATAATGTGACGCAGAGTGTTGATTTAATAAAATGTTTGCCACTTTAGTTCCTGAAACGCATGATTTGATTAATCAATTATAGTTTATTGCCTTCGGCTCAATGCGTTTTAATGATTGTAGTCGAATGCTCGATGAGATACAGACATTATTTTTATTTTAATTGAAAACAATTATTGAGAAATCGATATATGTATATGTATGTGTTTTTGTACTTTGAAAGTTCTATTTTTTCCGAAGACAGTCATGCAGAACGCCGCGCCATGCGCCATTAATGGCAGCGACATCATAGTGTGACAATTGGCTAAAATTAGCTAATTGAAGTGAATGGCTCTATTTTTCAAGCAGACAAATCTGTGCTGAATGAAATATTTGTTTTAAAGAAGATATCAGTGTAGACAAACGTATAAAATATATATAAATAAATGTATATATTAATTTGTTGCATTTAGCGTTACGCTCTAGAAGTGCTCCAACCGGCTTGTATTCGAAATATGCAACGGCAAATGAAATCGGCGACGTCACTTAATGATTGCCAAGTTCGACGGTGGCAGCAGCAGCGATGCGAACAGTAGCGGCGCGTAAATGATTTGTTGCTGCCTCTCTCTCCCCCCATTTCTTGTTGCGTGCAACTTAACAGCATCCATCGCAAGTACTAAATATATATGTACCTGAAATCTTTAAGCGCTCGATCACTCGCCTGTAACGGTTGTCAAGACGCCAGGCGTGTATTTGTCGCAAAATTTATGAACCTGTTCGCCTTCTCGTATCGCAATTATCGTGCCGAAAAAAAATGCAACTATACGAAAAAAAAAAAAAACTCGAGTGGGAGCGACAAGACACTTGTCACTTGTTTTGCATACCCTACACACATGCGACTATTTATATATGTTCGGGGTGTATTAGGTTTGTTAGACTTGTATGTAACATGCTGCGTTCGGAGACTCCATTTTCGTCAGTTGTTGAACTAAATTATGCTAGAAGGGTGCAAGCTACAAACCATTTTGGTATTTGGAACATCCCCTGTTTAATTCATAAGACGTACTAAGTATCCTTATGTAAGTCTCAGCTAAACGTTTGATTGGTTTCTTAGACTGACAAGATTTAAAAAAAACAACTTCCAACGTAGTTTCTATATGATCTGCTAAGGACTGTATTTTTGCAACTTATCCTATACACCATTCCTTCAGTACTCTTTTTGGGATGTTTAATCTGCTGTTGGCATGACCACCCACCTGTCAATGTTTAGAAATGGCTCAAATGACTGTTGTACACAGAATTCGGCTCAGGCTGCAAAACTTTGACTTTTGAAAGATTTTTTTATATAAATGTATAGCGTACCTAATGGTTGTTGAACTCATCTATAGTAACCTACTCTTATTTGATTTTTATTTTCCACTGTTTGTTGCCGTCTTGAACGCGAATGCAGGCAACGCGTTTTGCATATTTCTGCATCTATGTATTGCTGCCTGCAACTCATCTCCCTCTCTCAGTCGAGTTGAGCCGCACCCGGCACTCGTCCCATTAGGCGCGTTCGTCTCGCACTTTTCCGGTCGCTCACTTGTCGCAGACTTGTCTATTTTTGGCATTTTCTTTTGCATTTTCATATGTCAGTGTCAGTGTTGTGTGCGCCGGTTTGACCACTCTGCTGTTTGGGGTTTGTCCTTGGCGAGAGTTGCATTTGGAAAGCTTATAAACGTGTATAATAGATTTTTGACATATTTAATTTTCATATTTTTTCGTTATTGCTCATAATAGCTATTTTATATTTGGATTTATTTATGTATGCTGTACATTAAAAAGACAATGAATAATTGGATTCAATTTATTTGATTATAGTTAATCGTCTTTAAGAGTGTTACGTAATGTGCATTTCGTTTGTCGAAAGATTCTAGCTAGATAGAAAGAAAACAGTCTGTTGTATGAAAGCTTTGAAGTGAGCCAATTATACAGTCGTCCTTCCGCTTCAGTCCAAAGTTTCTGTTCCTTAAGAAATTAGTACAAAGACGTACAAGAATATTTGAAATATTGTTGTTTGCACTGCCATTATAATATACAGTGCTACAGTTTCAAAATCATTGTGGGAAGCATAGGATTACATTTTTAGGGAAAAGTCAAATTATGAGATTCAGCATTTTGAATCTTTCGGCGCCTTTCAAAAAACCAAAAATGCATGAAACCTTTAGCTCAAATCGTAGTTGACTAATTGAAGAAGAAGTCCTAGAAATGTTTAAATGACAGAAATACAGATGTACGCAAGTTTATAATTTGAAAAAAATCTATATGAATTAACCCGCCCAAAAGGGGTATAACTTATTGTATACAGTTAATATCATCATAGGTTTTACAAAGTTCAAGAACGTCTTGCTACATTTTTTTTGACTGAAAGACAGATTCCCGTAAGCCTTTATTTTTAACAAATTCAATTAGTCAAAAATACAACTGCAGTACCGAGACTATATTTGATGTAAATAAATCAATCTTAAATGATCAAAATAGAGGTAAGAAAAACATTTGCCACTCTTAGAAACCCCCACAAAAAATTCTTTATGTCAAACAGAAACTCGACCACGTCAAACCTTCCTTTCAGACCCTAAACACAAACATAGCACCGAAACATACCGCTCAAAATTTTTCGAGCTTCAAAATTATTTAAAAGGTCACAAAGGTCTTTTTACGAACGGCTCTTAATCCATATCATGTACATCATACAGCGTCACCTACTCAAATGCGCAATTAGCCAATCTAGAAACTTTGGAAATTTATATGTTCAGGCTCCCTTTCCGCACTAAAAGCAATAGGCAACCCCAACAATAGAGACTTTTACTCAAACGCAGTAAAAAATATAATGCAATTAAAAGACAACCAAATTCTACTGATATGGGTACCCGATCATTGGAATATGTCTGGCAATAAAAAAGAAGACCAAGTAGCTAAAGAAGTCCTAGAAAGCAACTTTAATACTTCCGACCTAAAAAAATATATGAAGCAAATCATTCTTAAATACATAAATACACTGTGGAGTAATATACCAGAACACTACAAAATAATCAATCATAGGGACACCACAATAAAAGAAAATTACTCCACTAAACACCCCAGTCGGCTGGATGCAATTAAATGTTTGAGGATGTGTCTCGGTTACAGCATCACCACTTAAAAACATATCTTAGGAATGGGTCAATCTCCATACTGCCAATACTGCAATAGCCCCTTACCCATAAATCCAACCCTCTACGCACTTGATGCCTTCCAATATCCTTACACTCTTAAATGATCTTATTCCTTAAAGCATTAAAGCTTTACCAGATTATTAAAAAAAGGAATAAAATAGCTCACAATAGGGAACTCAGAACAATTAAATGTGAAATATATCACTAGTACATATTTACATTAGCCTAAGGTCTTAGTCGCTACGGCTAACAAGTTGGCCATAAATTGCAATTGTGATCCAATACTTTTTAATAATAATTTAATATTTTTTTTATTTTTTATGAACTAATTCAAAAAGCAAACAAAGAAGGGAACATTAGCTTTTCCCAATTTGTTTGGATACACTAATTAAAAGTAAAAAAAATCACCCTCAGTGACCTCCTACTTTATGCCAAGCGTGCTATTTAGAAGACGCCCCTATCCCTAAACGGGTCACGTAGTATAGGTAACGTTCCCCTTATATAAACAAGCAAAAGTTGTTAAGCATATTCATAAGAGTGACATTGTGTGAAATGTACATACTTATGGTCGTTTGATAACTGTATAATAATTGCTAAATTCGAATAACTTTATTTTAATTGCTTTAAAATTATTTTTCATAATAGTGACAAACCGAATATATAGCATAAATCGAAATTTTGGTTCATTATTGGTCTTGTTTGGGATGTTATCGGCATTTAAATTTTATTATTCGGACCGGGTTCAAACAAATGGACATGTCCAGCCATTATTCATTGTGTTTGTTTTAATTTGTTAACAAAATAGTAAAACCAAGTTGGCAGTTCTTCATATTCAAATTATTGCAGCGATAAACTGATATTTAAGATATATAGGCCGCTGAAACTTCTTGTAATATATTTCAGTCCTCCAGATTATTTTACGTTGAAAATAAAGATTCAGTTTCTAGAGCAAGATTTTTTGATGTAAAAATTTTTTGTACGCTTTTCGCACCATCAAAAATCGGTAACGGCGAATGAATTGTGAAAGTCATTTACAATGATATTAAAATGGAAACAATTAATTTTCCGCTAATTAAAACATGAAATACTTTTTTATTTACTCGTATTAGCTTTACAGTTACTTATTGTGATTTTTTTTTTCAATTAGACACAAAGCTTTTCTATATCTTCTTGTATACACATGTAATAAAATGAGAGATTGTTCAAAATAAAATTATTGAAACGTGTTTTCAACATTATTTAATTTTTGCGTTAAAACTTGACAAAGCAAAAATTTTTCTTCAAAGTTGTTGTTTTTAACAATATCTATATATGTACATATATCACTGCTCCAGTTTTAGTTGAACGTTCATAGTTATTTGTAAACAAAATATCAAAACAATGGCTTTGTAGAGTGATGAGGGAACGATGCATTGCTCATTTCTGATTTTTTTTTTGTTTTGATTACATATATGCGTATAAAACTATGCCTTTAAACAAAACATATTATCTTGATTTTTATTGGAAACTTTACGAATTTGTACAAAAACTATATTTCTTCAAAATCGGTTGCATAGTTTTGGTGCAACGCCTATGCATCTGGTGTTTATCTCTCTCATTCTCCGTTTTTGGAATAATCTACTGTCCATTGTTATAAAAGTTTTTAAATAGTTTTCTTATATGCTGGCATATTTTAGTAAACATAATTTTAATTGCATTTATAACACATTATTTATTGCTTTAGCTAATTATATCTTTAACCTTTCACTTTAATCTTAAAACTCTTTCCTTTACGTGGTGGTATTCAAAACTATTTACACTTATGTAGCTAAATATATCGAAACACAATTTTAAATTGTATTTTTTGCGCCACACATGAATAAATGCATCACGTATTTCTTCATTGCTTGTCGAATGGCGCTTTTAATTCCACATTTCTTACTAATTATTCAAATATGTATGTGCTCTCAGTTTTTGTTTGGCGCGCGCTTTTCCATTCACACGACACTCTTCATCGCTTCATGCTCTGTGTCTAATTAATAATTAAAATATTTTTACACATTTGTTGCTGAATTAGAATGTTGTGTATACTTGGATTAGCGTTTGACATGCTATATTTTAGTTTAAAAAAAAAACAAAGAAGATTTTCTTCATTTCTTGAGAAATTGAAAGTAAATACAAGAATTGTGCGGCTGAGAAATTTACAACCAAAATGGTTTTAGAGAAAAAATTGCTGACAGACAAAACAATTATGTTGACAACTGCTAAGTTATGTTTACTTCTTTAAATATATGTTTATAGTCACATATGTACGTACAAAAGTTAATAAGAAAGAATGTATACATATTTTTTTTCTGCTTGAAAGAAGATTTGCTGAAGATTCCATAAGATGACTTGGCGTTACCGTACCTAATTGTAGTGATAAAAATATTCGTTTATTTCTTTAATGAATTTCACAAATTGTTACTTACCAGTATGACTGTGGAATAGTAAAAGAAAACATTTAATTTTAATGACAGTTACAGTAACTAAATTAAAAATATTACAAAAAATATATGTTCTTAAATCTTCTATCAGATACCTGCATAAAATGTTATTGTTCAGCTTTCAGCAAACATATTTGTTGTACAAATAAGTTTCCCCGTCTCTTTTTTTTCAATAAAAATTGATCATTTATTATGAAACGTAACCCTTATGTATTATTCGAAGAATTGTCAATTGCTTATCACTATAATCTCCTATCTTTAGGCTATTCGAATTCGCAAAAATTTTTCTTATTTTCATATGATGTGAAATGCTGCTCAGACAGGTCATCGATTGAAATGGAGGTTGTAGAAGAAGATCCGATATATGAAACTTATTGGACTAAAAACGCGACCATTTTGCCAATGACCAACATTTCAAAATTGTATTGTTTATAATGATATTTTACGTTTGAAAATTTTAGCCATAACTTAGTGGTAATTTGATTTATTGTCAAACGTTAGAAATTTATTTCTCTTATATGTACATACATAATGACTCAATAGCAGTATATCCAGTTTCCGCAGCTAAGACATTTGAACGAAAAATAAAATGAATCATAGATCTTCTAACGAACCACAATTGTTTTCCTATGCAATCTTTTAACTCCGGTTCGCTCTTGGTTGCAAATTTCTTTAATTATTAGAATATACAAACCGAGTTTTAAAACTTAAATGGCTTTCAACCATCTTTAAGTCATGGCATTCAGGATGGCGACCAGCTGATGTAGTCTTGTGCGCGCAGGAGCCAGTTTTGAATGCTAAGTATGCTGATATCTCACCATACCTGGTCAATCCAACGCGTGTCCGGTCGTCCTCCATTTAAGCTTAAACTCGCCATGTAAAGCATGCATGCTGGAGATGTTTCATCTATTCGAATGAGGTGTCCATCCCAATGCAGCCGCTGAAATAGCTTATACAGCTAGCGATTCATTCAAGACCTAAACTTGTCGCCGACTTTAATAGGACCAAAAATCAAAAGAATCTTAATCTCAAAGACTTCCAACCCAGTTTCGTTTAACTCAATCACAGTCCATGTATCAGCGTCTTGTAGATCTTGATATCCGTCTTTCGACAGAGGACTTCACTTCTAATTTGATTGCAAACGTGATTTTTCGCCTGATCTCCAGGCTGACGTTGTTGCTGATAGTTTCGGATCCAAGATAGACGAAGTTTTCTACAACATTACATTTGTTATTTTTCAGCTTTTTTAAAACCGAATCGAACTAACTGGTGGTTTCGGTATCATTTCTCTATTGGCGGTAATGTACGCTTCATCACCTCCAAGTAGCACACTCTATAATCTCAGTGATTCCTGTGCATCTGTAAGCAGATTTACACTTTCGTCTTAACATAAATTTACTGTTAGAAAGATTTATAAGTTTACTAATCAGCTGTCTGATTATCTTGGTCACATTACGGTTGCAGTTTCACCAAATATAAATACCAAGTTCACGTGACCAAATATGAGGTCTTTTTTTACAACAAAAATGTTATTCTGACTTTACACAACCTGACATTGAAAACATACACAATGTAAGAAATTCAACCCTTTTGTCATCGTAACTCTATACGCGCTCATCGAAACAGATTTTTTTTTAAAGATGTTTTGTTGTTTTTGTGCTATTGGTGGTTTTGCTGTTCAATATTCTTAAAACGCTTCTCTAAACCTATTGAACCATTTCCTATTGGCCACATCTCAACGCTGTATTGCTCTTCAAATACTTTGTTGTTGACTCTGTTGCCACTAATGCGTGCTATTGTAGTTGTTGTATTTTTTCTGATTGCATGATTTTGAACAATTTGAAATGCTAATAGCTGCTGCAATTGTTTATCTGCCACATGCACATACACACATACATACAAGTATATGTGTAGCTCTATAAAGACGCCCAACCACCCGCACAACGCGGCACTTCAACGTGCTAGGCTCTTCACTGCCGCTCTGCGTGTAAGTCGCTTCTCCCTACTTTCGCGCGCGACGGTCGTCCCTCTCCTGATCTATGATGATTATACATAGCATGCTTTGCTAGTTTTGTGGCGTTTATGTTGAAGTGTGCTTAATGTCACGTTTTTTGCCTTTAATTCTGGCTTCTTAGTTTTTTATTTAGTTTTTCTTTCTTATAAAATAAAGAAATATACAATAAAATGCACGCTTTAATTAGTACAGTTATTACAGCTCCTCGTTTCTCTTTAATTTTTATTATTGTTGTATGCAATAAAGTCTAAAACATTATTAAACTTACAAAACGTAATATGGACTTTGCGAAACGTCATTGAACATTAATTTCAATGCATGTCATGCAGCCTATTGTCTAATTAATAGATAAACTGTGCCACATTTTCCATTACATACAACATTTGTAGTTAAAAGTTTCTCTTTGTTTGTGCTTGACGGGGTAGCCGCTTGTTCTAATTCAGTTGCTTCCGTACCCGTGCTCGTGCGCCATAGTTCTTTGTGCTAGGGAATAGTATTAGTTGATGTTGTTGTTGTTGTAGCAGAGTTCCGCCGGCTGGATTATACATATACATAAATATGTGAATATGTTTTCAAAATTGAACTGCGGAAGAATCTAGTTTGAATGAGGATAGGATGTATTTCTACTTGCTGCACTTGTATTATTTATACCCTACGCAATTTTTATGAAAAATGCATATATATGTGTATATAAATCATCATGCGTTGCCCGCATTTACGTAAATCACCGTACTTAATATACTATTGTTGCTTATCGCTCCTCAATTAATTTTTTTATCCCCTGTATTCCGGGTCGAAAAACTGTTTATTTTTGAGAATATTTTCGAATCGAAACATTTTTTTAATTAGCTAGCCGTCAACCGTCGTTCGGTCATGTCCGCATTTAGGCATTAAGAATCCTGCGGCGAATCTCTCAAACATTGCCAACGCCGTTTTATCTGACTTGTCCATGTATTCTCGCCATACAGTAGGACCGGAAGTATCAGTGTTTTGTAGATTTTGATTTTCGTCTTTAGAGAGAGGACTTTACTTCTAATTTGCTTGCTCAGCCCAGTATGTTGCTGGTTATTTCCAAGATAGATTAAGTTTTTAGCAACATTGAAGTTGAGCTTTATCGTCACTGACCGTCCAAGTCGCGATGACTGGGTTCGTATCGGTGTGTCGAAAGCGGCTTTATAATCAACAAATATGTGGTGTGTGTCTTTGTTAAACTCAAGGGTCTTTTCCAGGATTGATCCTAATGTGAATATTTGGTATGAATCCAAAATGATTTTGAAGTTTCAGTTAATCCGTATATGGCACAATATGCGCGAAAAAATTTTATATCCGATGGAAGCAAGTATGTTAAAAAACTGACTCCTCCATAATCGCAGTATTTCCTGTTCATCTGTAACCAGATTTCCATTTTCGTCTTTACAAAATGTTACTCCGGGTTTTAAACCTTCAGTCAGACGCTTGACTTTTTGATAAAAATTTCGAGCTTCATATCTGTCATATTACCTCTCAAAATCCTCAAACGCACGCTTTCTAGTTCCTTTTTCTTGCGTCTCAAAAAATGTTTCTCCTCTCTTCGTTTCTCTCGATATCGCTCTGTAACAGCTCGCGTTGTTCCCGGTTGCTGAGTTCACTAATAGGAGGCATTTTTCTCTGCAGTTGCATGGCGACACTCTTCGTCGTATCAAGAATTACACACAATTTGTTTTATAACTAATGACCTCCTTGGTAGCACTATCCATGTAGTGGGTTATATGTTTCCACTGCTGACATATATCTTGAGTAGACGGAGAGGTTTCCCCGAGCAGTCGGGTGAGCGTGATTGCGTCTTAGATGTTTAAAATAGTTTTTGCGTATATGACATATGAAGAGATGGATCCACACACCCATTTGAGCCTATGAAAATAATCCAAGTGACAATCTCCCCTTTGAAAGTAAGCAGAACGTTTAAAATATTTATTTATATTTTTGAGTAGGATGGAAATCTAGGACTGAATAAAAGGCTAATGAGACTAAAATGTTGTAAAATGGTTCTACATAGAAGCTTTGTATGAGGCAATTGTTGCGGACGGTGAAAATAAATTACAGAAATGGGATGAAATAACTTCTAAAGAACTCATTTTGTGAGAGCTTTTGAAATAAATGGAGATGTGCTCTAATATCAATAATCTAATATAAAAAAAGCGTTACTTTCTCTGGTGGTATGTTTTATATACTGTTCAAAACAATGAGCAATTGGAATTATTGCGTAGCTCGTGATAGCTGGTGTCTAACATATTCTAGACTCTTTCAAATGAGTTTCAGCGTAGTACTGGTAAATGTTTATAGTTTTGAAAAATATTTTAAGTAATCAATGGATATCGCTAAATAAAAGCAAATCAACGTCATCGACACATCTTTTGAAAAGAAATTTAATTACAATAAAAATTAACACATTTGTGTATTATCCATTTAGCGGACTAATTAAAAACTTAGGTGCATATATACAAAAATGCTTGAAAATATTAAAATGTTAATTCGTTTTAATTTCGTTGTCGATATTTTAGATTCTGTCGCAAAATTTCTGGTAGAGTTGATGAAGCTATTAAAATTGTTGTTGCATAAAAATACCACTTTTTTATCAAACAACTAAGACGCAGTTTCGGCCTTTGTGTTGCCATCTATTTGATAGGAACTACATATTATGGCCAGTCCTTCCGATTCTCATCGAAATTGCTTACCCACATGGCACGATGGCAAACTCCATTCGTAACATGGCGATCATTTTCATAGGGCAACAAATTTGTACCTCTGGAATGAAATCCACAACACTTTTTGTGGATGCATTGTGGCTCTGGTGCTGTCCTATTATGTATATTTTGTCTATTAACAAAGCAATTCCGCTAAAAATGAATTGATGCAATTCAGTACTCTCTCCAATGTACTGCGTTATCCACCCGGATAAGTTGCGGTGCTTCAAATTATCAAAACGCTTCAGTTCTTGAGTTAATTTGATCTTCAACAATCGAAATGACTTACGACTACAATATTTGCGGTACATAACACTGGCACAGGCACATCTAATAGTGGATTTAGCCATGTCCCCTCAGCTGTCTGCCGTCTGGTAGTTTATATTTGAATTAAAGAGTTCCAAAGTGTTATTCTTAAATAACATTGAATAAGAATAGCGAAGCAAAGAATATTTTTAAAGCACATGTGAAGAGTATTAAAACAGCAATATGACCAATTTGTTGTAACGTTTTTTCAATACTCTTCCATATGCTATAAACAAAACGTATATTCGCATGCGTTTGCCTTACTTCCACTCGTTGAGCTTTCTTTTTTCTTTTTAGCCATAAATATGAAGTTAGGGGAACAGAGCGGCGCAGCACAAATGGGCGGCTAGTTAATAATACGAATATTGGCTTGTATTTGAAAAGAAAAAATACTATATATACATATATATGTATATATATATATATATATATATATATATATATATATATATATATAAGCAATAATTAGTTTGTAGTATTCTCGCGTAACGCCAATTTCAAACAACTCAAATAGATTTCACTTACAGAGCTCGAAATGTTGACGCATGTATTTTTTTCTATCTTGACTTGAATTGCGTTGTTGCTGCTGCTGTCGCTTCTGCTACCAGTCTGGTCTGCCTGGCTGCCTCTCCTCCTGCTCTATGTCTCTTGCAATTAATTGAATTTAATGGATTTTTGTTCGATGCGTTTAAAAAAAAAAATGCATGAACTCAATTTATGCTCTGTTGCATTAACGAAATTGAGTTCGTAACTCGATTTATATTTTCTCCTATGTATTAAGCTGCAAAAACAAATTGCAGCAAGACTGAAAAAAATCGAATTATTATCTTTTAATTATTCAATTAATAAATTCAACAGATAATTTTGCACACAACTAATCCTACTTTTTGCTTTTTCAGGCACGCATTGCAATGTTGCTCGGCGAACGAAAGTGCTTAGAAAGCCTTAAATCGGATTTGACACGCCGCATAAAAATGCTTGAGTATGCATTGCGTCAGGAACGAGCTAAATTCTATCGATTAAAATATGGCACAGATCCACCGCAGCTGAATGAATACAAGCCAACAAATGACGATGTCGGATTAACCGGTGAGGTGGCCACCGATTCGGAAGTACCATACAGTTCCGTATCAAACACAACATGGCGTCAGGGAAGACAGATGTTGCGACAATATCTAGCGGAAATTGGTTACACAGATAACATAATCGATGTACGTTCGAATCGTGTACGTTCAATATTGGGTCTAAATAATAACGGCAGTGGAGCTGGCGGTGAACTGGTCACTGATGTTTCGGGTGAGAACTGCAGCCCGAATATCAATGGTAATGAGAGCAACAAACGTGCGTCAGAATCGGAAGGTAAGTTAAAACCATGCGTTACGCACACTAAGAGATTTGAATAATTTGCTCACATTAGGCCGTCATATTCCCGCAAAAAAAGCACAACAAACAAACGATGCCATCATACTGGACACAGAGGCGGCGGTTTTGGCCAATTTTGAATTTCTTGGCCCTACTGAGATGTCCGATGACGACGAAATATCCGATGATCTAGAAATGGTTGCTACCGATAATGATGATACAGATGTGAGAATGGCCAAGCGTCCAAAATCGGGAAAGGATATGATTAATGAAGGTATGTGGTTGCTGCATGTAATGTTCAATAGTGACAAGTCAACCGCTAGTGTATTGATTTATTTTATTAACATTTCCTATCTTTTGTTTTGTTTTTTTTTTTTTTTTTGTAAATCCTTGGCAGTGTATGTTAAGCTAATCGTTTATATTCTTTTTTTTTATGTAGCACACAATTCTTGCACTTTAAAACAAAGCTGAACTGCCTCACATTATTTATGTTTTTTGTTTGCAAATATTGTATATAATTATTAGAAAACAAAATGAAAAACGTTAGCATCCAAATCCCCCGTTGCTTGCATCCAATCGACATACATGAACTTCCAAAGTCGTCCTTAACATCCTTAAGCTCACACCGCCACACTTAACCAATTTCCATGTAGATAATTATTTCGCGCAGATTTTGCTAAATATTTCGAAATGAATTATTTGGTTGTTTTTTTTTTTCTTGTATTCTTTTCTCTTCACTTTTCAATAAAAGATCTCAATGCCGAGGTTGGGGAGCAGCTTTTGAATGATATGAATCTTATAACTGAAGGTGCTTAATATTAGAAAAACAACAAAAACAAATGTGCTTTTGATTATTTATTTTCTGTTTATAATTTTGTTCGCTTTAGTCTGCGTAAAAAGGTGTACAAACAAGTGCCACAAAATCTTTAAACTATTTTTGAATGTGAAACATTTAAAATTTGTTTCAGCGCAGTTGTTTGTCCGCTTATTTAATTTTTCTTAATAACTAATATCTTGCAAATTTATTTGAATGCGTGATTAATAGTTTTTACGCTACATTTCAATTCAAAGGATTCTCAAACGCCGACCGAAGAAGGGCTCAACACAACCTTATTACTGCTGTCACCGCAGGCGGCGACGAAGAAGTCGACGGTTCATTGGGCCTCGGTGAACTGGCACAATTGACAGTGAACAATGAGTCAGAGGGTGCGTATGATGCTAACGCAAAGGATGGAACTGGCGGCAGTGCTGGCGGTGCTGGTTACCGCAAGACCTGGAACGCCAAGTATACACTACGATCGCATTTCGATGGCGTACGCTCGCTTATTTTCCATCCGGAGGAACCGGTACTTATTACCGCCTCCGAGGATCATACACTGAAGCTGTGGAATCTACAGAAAACGGTGCAAGCCAAAAAATCCGCTAGTCTCGATGTCGAGCCATTGTACACGTTCCGAGCGCACACCGGCCCAGTGCTGTGTCTGGGCATGTCTACGACCGGTGAGACATGCTATTCGGGCGGTCTAGACGGCAATATCGAGTGCTGGCAACTGCCATCACCAAATATCGATCCGTACGACTGTTATGATCCGAATGTGCACTCAGGAACGCTCGAGGGGCACACAGATGCCGTCTGGGGGCTGGCAACTATGCATAATAATATTGTTTCATGTTCGGCCGATGGTACGGTGAAATTATGGTCGCCATATACAAAAGAATCTTTGCTACGTACATACCCCGCTTCGGAAGCGGAGGGCGTGCCGTCATCGGTTGATTTTGTGCGAAATGAAGTTGATCACATTGTTGTGGCATATAACAGTGCGCATTGCATTATTTATGATACAGAAACTGGCAAACAGATTATCAAACTAGAAGCTGCACAGGAAATGTCCGGCAATACGGGGAAATTTATTAACAAAGTTGTCTCACATCCAACGCTACCAATAACGATTACAGCGCACGAAGATCGTCATATACGTTTCTGGGATAACACATCCGGCACATTGGTGCATTCAATGGTTGCACATCTAGAGCCGGTCACATCGCTGGCGGTAGATGCGCATGGTTTATATTTGCTGTCAGGTTCGCATGACTGCTCGATACGCCTCTGGAATCTGGACAATAAGACATGTGTGCAAGAGATAACAGCGCATCGCAAGAAATTCGATGAGAGCATATTCGATGTGGCATTTCATGCTACGAAGCCGTACATTGCCAGTGCGGGAGCGGATGGTTTGGCGAAGGTCTTTGTCTAAATGTCTTAGACGCTATGATGCGAAGTGTCAAAATAAAAAAAAAATAAAAGAAGTAAACAAATGAAACAAAACGGAAATGTGTAAGGACGCATGCGCGCATCGATCAAGAGCTGGCGCCCTAGCAAACCACTGGAAGGCAAGTGTTGCAATGCGATATATATATACAATTCAAGTGCAACAAAAAAGTACATACTAGAACAAGCAGCAGCAGCAGCGCAAGTAAAATTATATATATATAAATTATAAATAAAACACACACAGAAATATAATTAATATAAAATATGCATATATACATAAACATTTATTATTAAAAAAAACAAAAAAATTAAATTATATAGCATTTCGAAATGAGAAATTAATTAAATAAACAAATAACACAAACATGATAATGATGCATACTTACAACATACTAAAGTTAATAATGAAAAAAGAAAACAAAAGCAGCAAAGCAAAGCAAAAAGAAAAAAAAAAAGTAAAACGAAAAATTATTTAAATAAAAAGTAAAGAAAATGTTCAGCAATAATTCTACAAATGAAATATTCAAAATTGTTGTAGAGCAAACAAGTTGCGCTGATATGCTAATCCGTTACGAATTTTTTTCTATAACAACTTGAAATATTTCATATTGCATAACAATAAAAAAAAAAAAAAAACCCCCCTAGTATTAGTATAGCTCATATAACAATAATTAACTATATTTAAAAAAGTAAAACCTAAAGATTTTGTACAGTTAAAGCCGTTTTAATAAATTTCTAATTTGTTGAAACATAAGTTTTTTCAAAGGCAATACTCATTAAAAAATATATTTTATTATATAAAGTTTCATTTGAGCGGCAAACTGTGCAAATCTGCTTATAAAAATTTTTGTCTTAAATTGGCTTTAAACAAAAACAAAAGAAAAAAAATTTTACAAGTTGATTTGCAAAATAATGATAAAATCAGTAAAAGCAAAAGTAACTAGCAAAAAAAAGCATACAAAAAAAAATATTTTTAATTAAAATAATTGTAAATTTTAATTTATGTTGTATTTGTATGTATTTAATTTGCAAAAATTTATCAAAGAACGTACTGAGTTTTCAAGTCAAGGAATACGATGTGGCAGAGTTTATTTTTAAAAAAAGTGTTGGGTAGTAGTATGATTGACTCAGTGGACTCAAAGGACTCTCCCAGCTCACACTCCACCTTATATTTAAGGTTGTACTCCTTGCTTTGCTTGAAAACACAAGTCAAAAATTTCGTTTTATTTTTTTTTTTTTTCGACATAAAGTGACATTTGCAATTAATATGTAAGCGATTAACGCTTTCAGACATAAAAATAAACGAATGCATATAATTTGTCTGTTTTTGTGCCTAAAAGCGTACACGGAAATTTTTTTTCCCATCAAAATTCGTGGATTAAAAAATTTAAACAAAAAAAGAAAAAAAAATGTTAAGACAAACTATAAAATTATATAAGCTATTTATTTAATGACGTATTATTTATAATTAGTAATCGAAAACAAACAAAATGAAAACACGAAACGAGCATAAGCATCTAAATGAAAATTGCTAAACTAAAAAAAAAAATAACAGAAACCATCAACTCCGGTAGAACCGAAGCTTTTAGTACTCTTCACACGTATAAAAAAAAAATACTGAAGCCTTCAGTTCAGTTTTTAAAACTTCAGAAAACACTTGGTGTGTCTGTTTGAATGGATAGTACCATTAAAATTATATGGAAAGCAGCTCATTACTTTATATATGTGACAGTCCGTTCTAAGCAGCTACCATTTACAATTTTAAATTGATTTTAAGTAATTTTTGTTTATACAAAAATGTGGTGTGCGGCGGAAGGAGGCTACACATGAATATGTATATACACTTGAAGAGTATTGGTAGTCGAGTCGCTAAAAATATGTGCATATGAACAATGAGTACTTGGAGACTATAAGGTATAAGTCCTAGAGAGAGTTTTGAACAACTTCAGAAAAAGATTATACCTAAGGGTAACCTCCATACGAACCTAGCCCTATTTTATGAGTCTTGTATGAAGGAATATTTATAACTGTTGCAAATTTGGCTAGAAATGTCAAATTTGGTGTGTCTTATATTAACCCTAATAAAATATTCCATATGGGTGCGGTTCGCACCACTAAAAGAGGTAGCCGCCTACATACAATTATCTCAAGCCTTTCTGGGATTTTGTAGACAAAAAAAGAACAACAAATTTGGTGAATCTTGTTTAAATTTCAATGGATTCAGGCAGTAATATATTTGCAATACAAATTTAGTGTCAAGGGGATACAAGATATCACAAAGTCAAGCACAATCGACTGCAGCGTTCTTTTTAATTTTTGCGCAACTCTGTAACAAAATTATAATACTCTAATTTACACTACGTGTGAAGAGTATATAAAAATGGATTTCATATAAAACGTAGTAGGAGACTATTTGCTTATTATAGTGCATGATAACAGCGCGTAGTTGATTCATTCAAATAAAATATAAAAAACGAAAGAAAAAAAAATCATTAAAAATATTACAAATAAAAAGAAAAAAACAAAACAAAAAAAATACAATAAATAGCATGATGTAATAGAATATGAAACAATTGAATCATCAATAGTGACAAACAAAAATAAAACGCTAAGAACAACTCAAATTATTTACATAGATTGTAAACGAAAAGTTAAAATTGATATTCAAAAGAAATTATTTTTAGTTTAGTTATTATTATTGTATTTAAAGTATATAGTTGTGTTTATATGGCAAATTATTATTCTTACGATTATGCATATATATATGTATATATATATTTATACATACATATAAAAAGTAACAACCAATTTATATATATGATATACATAAACATATGGTCTTGCATACAAACGAACAGAACAAACAACAATTTACATATAACTCTCAATAAAGAGATTAGTAGTACGTGATGCACTCGCCGATTTTGCTAAACAACAAAAAAAAAAAATAAATAAAAACCATTGATTTTATTTTAAATTGTACATTTTTCTTTTATTATTTGAAATAAAGTTTTTTAATATAATGAAAAAAACAAAAAACATTTTCAATCATTTGTTTTCTTTTAAGACATAAAATTTATTTTTTCATTGTTAATCCAAAATATTTTTTATAAAACATATTTTAATTTAAGTTATTTTGATGGCTGAGACTTCTTTGTACGGTGAACTGCTTAACGCGCCAACCGTAAGTCCGTTCGGGACCAATTAAAGCTCAAATTATACGTTGTTTAAGTTTTTAATAATTTTTCTGATGAACTCAAAAAGTGTATATTTAGAATTGTCAAATTTCATTCATGAAATTTGGCGAATTTGAGGCGAGAAGTATTTATGATGATTACAAAACTTTTATTAAGCGCAAACTGTTTATTTTGAGATTATTGAGAATTTAGTTTTTAAAAAAGCCTTTTAGGATATTTGGCTTTTTTATATGCGTTCATTCTGCTTATACTCGTTTTCTCCTTCAATTTTCACCCACCGCCATCTTTAAATTGACTTCAAATCAACATTCTCCAAGAAAGGCGAGATAACGATTTAATAATTATAAAATTTAATGGTATAAGTTGGAAGTTACCATAAAATATGTTAGCCGTTCAGATTATCATATTTCAAATTACCAGATTTTTATTTTTACAACCTTTTTATTGGTATAAGTTGGAAATTCTAATTAAATTAACCGTTCAGAACATCATATGTCGAATTATATTTTTTTATTTTTAAAGCCTTTGGTTTCACTAACATTTATTGACAATCGTGGTATTTATTTTTATTTTTCATTTACATATTTAGAAAGTAAAAATCTATTCGATACACTTATGGTAAATTTTTTTAGAAAAGTTGCCAACAAAATCAAATGAGACTTAAATTAGAGAATACCAACTTTGGATCGGTTACTGCCGAAAGTTATCGAAAGCGAATTCATAAAAGCCAGAATTTTCGAGTCAAAGGCGACAAAAAGGATTGCATATAAATGAAATTGAAGCGTCAGTCTGTGACTTCGAAATAATTGGTTTTTATGGTTAATTGCACCAAAAAATGTTTGTCTATCAGGTGTCTGTCTATTTTATTGTCCAAAACTAAACTCCGAGACGACAAACTATATAAATGTGTGTGTAGGTTCTTTATAGGCAGAAAAACCGTTTCCATTATTTCATGATTTTACATTTCTTGGTCCGATAACAATCTAGCAGTACCCAGCACGCTTTTTTGCGCCCAGCAAAAAATATTACTTCGCGAAGTTCAGAACGCGGCTATGCAAACAAACTTTGGTCATTGCGCCAATGATTAGGTCTTCATGATTTTGGTAGTCATCATCCTTATTGTAGTGTAATGCCGTAAATTTTAAGTCGGTTATCATCCTTAATCGAGCCGCTCGCGAACGATTCGCATTAAGTCGGTCAGTATGTTGATATGCTATCTCTGCTGCTCTCGATGTAGATGACCTATTGCGCATTTCATAAAGCAGCGACTCGCGTTCCCGTTCTGTTTCTGTGACTAGCTATGTGAATGCTGTTTCGCGCATTTCCCGAAGCCGCATGTATGGGGGGTGGCGTATAGCCACCTACGATTTTGTCCAAACTTAACACTATTAGTTTTACCGACTCAATTACCATGTATACTAAATTTCGTCCTTGTACCTCAAATGGATACAAAGTTATTTTGAATTTTGAGCCACCTCTCGTCATGCGACATGCTGATCAAGAATTAACATACATATATAACCATCTAATGGTTTTGCGTTATGAGTAAAATAGGTTGAAAAAATTTAAGCAAGACCAAACCAGCAGAGTTCCCACAGTTGGGAACCCCGCAGAATATTATTATTTTTTAAAGAAATACCTAATTAATTAATGAAAATTAATTTTGTGTGCTAAATAACGCCATTCTTTACAATATTTTTTGCTGTTAGATATACAAAGTTTCCATACGAATTGTAAAACCAATAAGGCAAAGTTTGATAGAAAAGAACACGACAGACTAGACGGACATGTCTAGAACGACACAACAATCAGAAATATATATACTTTTCTGTGGTTTCCGAAACTTTCTTTATAATACATTTCAAACCATGTTAGGTTACATCTATTTAAAGACGATGATTAGGTCTCTAAAAAACATTTTGTTTTCTTAAATAAAGTCCAGAAATACTTGTCCCACTTATAATTTGTTGATTCATAATTATTCGAAATCATACATTTAAAATTTTGTACATTTTTAGAAATATATTTTTCAATTTATGTTTATAAATAGATTTTGACTATTTTATTGTTGTAATTTAAAACAAAAGAAGGGAACAAATACTTATATATAATTTTTTTTAATAGGAGAATAATTTCAAAATATTAAAATGATTCATGGTTAATCATTTAAATGCATTTTATTTCAAAATCAACTAAATACAATTCAAATTATTTTCCTTCCTAATTTCCATTACATAACTGTGCTTTATTTCACTAATTTTCTGTCTAAAATAATTACGTACAACATATAAGATTATTCATATTTAATATATATCTGCATGAAGCTAAATATAGCAAAAAGAATATTCAAATCGAGAAATAGACAAAAAAATAATATTTGAACAATTTTTTTCAGACGTTTTTTTTTGGAGTTGTAAACTAGCTGGTTCTAGCTAACAACTCTTTACAATACACGAGTACATCTTTTTTTTATATTTTTTTTCTAAAACTGAGCACCGCTGGCGGTCGTTTTCTATTAATTGCATTTTCAAAAATTAAAAACCCTTTTTTACAGCCCACTGCCATAATGAAAAACTTAATTAAGTTTCACTTAAAAATTATATTTCTATATTTTTTTTTAATTTTTTCTTTTAAGAAGGCGTAAACTCTTGAAAAAATATTAAATTTAATAACGAAACTGATGAAGGGGACGATGATGTTGAGAGCGCTCCATATATAATATACTCAAAACGAAATAATAACTCAAGAAAAACATTTTAAATAGCATTTTTAAGATTCGATAATAGCAAATAATTAACAAAATAAATAAATAGAAACGTTCATTATATAGAGACAAACCAACAGAGAACTCGTGCACAAATAGAAAATACTCATATAACAACACTGATAATAAAATTAAAAATACAAATAATAACTGATTTTATAAAAAAAAAAAAAAATTAAATAAAATAAAATGTAATGTGCATGATTAGTAATGAGGAAGTACTGATAAAGTACATATATATATATATATATATTTAAAAACAAACAAAATTAACGAATTAAAAAAAAAATCGATGCTTATTTAACAAGTTTTAATACAATATTTGAGCTAGAAGTTTACATATATATATATGATGTACTCTAATGGATCAAGTTTTGTATAAGCATTAAATAATTCTCCCATGATAAGTATGTACACCAAATGTCATAAAGAATTGTAACATAACACCGCATACATCATTAAAGTGGTTAAATGTTAAGTGCAAAACATAAAAGAGACACAAAAACCCAAAAAAAAAAAAAATAAATAAAAAAAAATAAAGCATACAAATATACGAACGCTTTTGATTATATTTTTTAAAGGAGGCGTAGCTCCACCCATTTTACAAGTTATAATTCTTTTAATAAAAAAGAGATAGAAGCCTCATAATATCCAAACTTGAAGGAAACTAAACTCGTCGACGTATCTAATTGAACCAACCATCTTGAGCAGTATCTTTTTCTTAAAGACTTCCAACGTCCTCTCACTCAATTACGGTGCATGCTTCTGCGCCATACAGTTGGGAGTATCAGTCGGCTTTCGAAAGAGCGATTTACTTCTAATTTGCTTGCTCAGCCCAAGATATCATTTATTTGCAAGCGTGATTATTCGCCTGATCTCCAGCTGACTTTCTTGTTGCTGATTATTTCTGATCCAAAGCAAACGTAGTTTTCTACAACATTGAAGTTGAAATTCTCCATCGTCACAGACCGTCCAAGAATCGATGATGGCATGCGAGATTCCAGTCATTGGGTATGCGTTCATCGGACCACATATTACATAACTCAGCTGGTAGCGCCTCAGAACCTGCCGCTTTGTTATTTATCAGCTTTTTTTAATAACCGAATTGACCTCGTTATAGTCCGGTGGCTTTACAATAGTGCCATCATTACCTGGTGGTTCCGGTGTCATTTCTCTATCGGCGGTATTGTACACTTCATCGCCTCCAAGCTGATTAGAAAGTTCACTGCTTCATATTGTTAGTGATTCCTGAGCATCTGTACACAGATTTCCATTTTCGTGTCTACAGTTAGTTACTCCGGGTTCAAAATAATATCACATAACCTCTCAACATCTTAAAACTTAAGCGTTTCTTGTTTTATTTTTCTTGTGCCTGAAAAGGCGTGTCTTGTCTGCACGTTCCTCTCGATATGGCTCTCTAACAGCTTGCGTTGCTCCCAAGAATAAGTCACAGTTTTTTGTATAACCATATAATATCAGCAGCCCTATACATGGAACGGTTGAATGCTCACATATATCTTGAGAAGACCGAGAGGCTTTCCGGAGTTTGAAAAGGCTTCGGCGGTCTTTTGTGATTGCAGATTTCCGATGTATAGCTTTCGTTGCATGTTGGGTCGTGAGCCATGCACCTCGCTGAGCCTTGTGCGCCAATTTTTGCGTTGAAATCGATAAGTACGATTTTTACTTTATGTATGGGACTGCGCTTGTAAAGACGTTCCAAGCGATCGTAAAATTCTTCTTTAGCAACATCGTTCTTTCTTCCGTCGGGGCATATGCATAAATGTGCAGGAGTGAATCTGGAACCGTGGCTACGTAATTTCCTACGTACCACGAAAGCGCATCGAAATGCGTGCTTACTCTCATGGCACCTATTGTGTCATATCCATCGCTATTCCTCGGCACCCTCCTTATTAAGCGTATGGGCTCTCCATCTTTAAATCATGGTCTGATAAGGATCGGTGGTCGTCATTATTGGTGTGTCTTATCTGAGGTTTCCGCTTTGTTTTCATTGGAGTTATATATTTTACGGTGGTGGATCCCAAGATCAGCGCACCAACTCGTAATTAAAGGATGTGTTTGTACACCTTCCAATGGCTGTTCAGTTATTACCCAGGAGATACGTGGTCTAACGGACGGTATTGAGCTGTGTGTCTCGTGTTTCACTCAGCAACTTGAAATACCTTGGTGTCAAAGATTGCAATCGGGAACTTGCATAAAATGAAATTCACTCGCCGTTGAAAATATTACAAGAACTTCAATTTAGCACCATTCTATTTTATTGGAAGAAAGATCATTTATATTTTTGTCCTTACAAAATTTTTAACCTTCAGAAATATTTCAAAACTTTACTTTAAATAAGCCCAACGTTTTATTAAAATAGAATATTTTGTTGTATCAGCATTTTCTTTAAAACAATTGAGCTCTATTAATTTTGTGAACAACTAAAACTTTCGCTTAATTAGAATCAAATAATGACAACAGATTCAGATTACGAATACACTCGCGGGTATAATTTGATTTACTCGAATCGAAATCGTTTCGTTCCACATTTCATCAGCTGTTGTTTCGCGACGCTGAGAATACCATCCATAACATCCACAACTACCATTTCAGATAATTTACAATAACTTTCTGTATTTCATTTATTTTGCAAAGCTAAAACAATTTGTAGTGACGTCTAGTAAAAATTGCTGCGCTTTCACATTTATTTATCTGTATTATATTGGATATTTTGTCTTGATTTACTTTATGGATGGTTACACTGCTTTCTTTTTACATATTTTAAATTGATTTTTACCAAGCAGTGAAAAAACGTAAACAAAAGTCATGTCGAACACAGGTATATACAAACTTTAAATACAAAGAAAAAAATATCTACATAAAATAGATAGATACATATAGTAATAAACGTTTTGTGCCAAAGATAAAAAGATGCCCACAGCGTCGCAGCCACCAGGTATGATGTACGTGGATGACTTTGCAGCGGTAAGCAGCCAGCTTAGTGGTAATTTACTAAGTCCAAATAAAAGTTAAATTATTTGATTAGCGTGCTCCGCCGCCAACCTATGAGGAAAGCCAACGCATGCCAAGTGGTTCGTCTTCAAGTGGCCATATGCAATTTCCGCCGCAGCCAACGCCGCCTCCTCATTACGCGCCAGTTCCGGGTAATCAGTATTACGGCATGACTCATCATCAGCAGTTGCCTTCAGCAACACAAATGCACGGCTTTGGTGGTCCGATGCAAAGCATGGCGGCTTACAACGCCAATGGTCCGAGCACATCTGCTGGCGTACAGCAGCAACACGTACTTCATTTGGATGCGCGTGCTGAAATTAGAACTACGACAACAGGTGCCGTTATTGTGCCACCGCCTCCACCGGGTTGCCTTCCTACACCCGCACAATTGGCAGCAATGCAGGGCCAGCCAGTCGTGTTGAAACAAAAGAAACGCACATTCTTCTAAATCTTCAAATCGAATCTCAAAATTTATGTATCCTCTATATATATGTGTTACATTGGTAGAATTTCTTTACATGCAACCACTGTTTACTGTTAATGGTGTTCTCATGCCATTCAAACAATTGCATTGAATAAATGTTAAATCCTTTTTGTTCGATAATGCTTCACGGTAGTTCATTCTTTATCAAACACAGCAAATACACACATATAAAGGCTTACGTGTTCTCTTTGTTCTCGCGTATATTTGAAAATTTACTTTGCTTACGTACATATCGCCAGCGATCAATTCTGCTCACTGGCGTATAATTTGAACAGTTTACATAAATACAAAATTATAAAACTAGATTAGTTTACCAAAGAGATTAGTAACCAAATCGATTTGACACCAAATACGAACTACTCGAAAATGTTCTCAAAGTATGTACTATCGAATGTCTGGACACGCACAAAACCATCTTCACCGCCTGATGCATAACTCTTGCCGTCCGGATGGAAGGCCAAACTGTTAATGGGACCAAAATGACCCTTAACACGCGCAAACTCTTCCTCGTAGATCAAATGGAAGAAGCGCGAATCGAATTTGCCAGATTTGGTCGAGGTGGTTGTCACTTCCATGGCGTCCTGACCGCCTCCTAACACAACATGATCCATGATTGGACTGATTGAAGCGGAATTGACTGGTCGCTCGGTTTTGTATGTCTTCAGGCACATCAGCGATTCAGAATCGAAAAGTTTGGCCGAAGTATCCTTGGATGCAGTTACAAGCATGGTGCCATCTTTATTGAGTTGCATGTCGTTGATGCCAGCGGTGTGATCGTTGACTGAGTTGACCTCGCGTCCCTTGCGTATATCCCAAATCGATATTTGTCCATTGTCATGACCTACAAAAATTTACATTTCACCAGTTAATGTAATTAGCTGTATTTGATTGCTTAGCATATTTACCTGTAATAATCGTTTCATCGAGCGGTCCCCAAAGCATCGATGTAATTTTCGATTGCAGCATTGGTATGCGCAAAATGGGACTCTGTTCGGACAGACTGGCATCCGCCGTACGCACATCAATGATAAACAGTTCTGAATTCTGACCCATAGCCTTGTCTGTCGAATAGGCTGCTTGGTTTCCAGAGAAACTGAAATTACACGTACGCACGGATGACTTGGTTGGTATAGAGGCAATAACTGCGCCCTCTTCCACATCCCAAATCTTAGTCGTCATGTCTCCAGCACCTGTAATGAGTTTCGACGTAGTCCAGTCGACGTCCAAGCACCAAACGGCGCCCTGGTGCCCATCGTAGGTGCCAAGACGTTCACCGTTCAACGAGTACCAAACATTTGGTTTTTGATCTTTGGAGCACGAGAAGAGTAAATCACCTTCGCGATTGTATCTAATTTGCGTTATAGAACGCTCATGACCCTGCAGCATTAACGGACGCTAAAAATAAATAAAAACATTTAAATTAATTTGTATTGCAAAAAAAAGTATGCGAGACACGAACGCCGTCGCCGCTTTTAGGTTATGTTTGGGCACAATGCTACCAACAATATAATGAAAATAATTCGCTTATAGTTGCCTAAATAAATTAATGACTTTAACTCCCTTTAGCACAAGGAGGCTTATATTTAAACAACACCCACCATTTTGCGTTTTATTTAGCAAAAACTTTGTTGAAAAACAAAATCTGCAGTTTGCATGCAGCTGTGCGAATGTCAGAAAGAGCGTTTCGTGTCGTGGCGCAGGGCTGCCAACGCGTGCAAACAAAACTAGCTAAAAAATTCACAATAATAAATATTGAGCGTGTTCCTCAATTCAAAAAACTTTATTATTTAGTTAATTCATATGAGTATAGTATATATAATTTGTTTTTATTTACAACTGTAATAGCTTAATATAGATCGATATCGTTGAACCATTTACAATCAAAGTTGGTACATGTATATGTATCTATTTTTTCTGTTAGAAGGATTTTATGGCAAACACTTAATGTAAGTCGCCACTAGATGGAGTTGCAGCAAATCAACTTCAACCCCAAACAAAAGTAAATTATGAATAATCAGCGTTTGCATAAAAGATTATCTCCACCATTTACATAGATTGTATAAATTGAGAATAATCACCGTATGCATAAAAGATTATCTCCAGCATTTACATAGATTGTATAAATTGCAACAACGAAGTCCAATTTGGAAATACTTATGACGAATTGCTATGTAAATTTTAAAATTATTATCTTCGGTCCATGCTTTTTAATAATTTTTAAAAACTATAATTCAAAAAATGCACAATATTTATCAGTCTTACTGACATCAGATTGCATCTTGTTTAGCCGGTGAAGATCGATTCCAATTCTGACATCTCTATTTTTCAACAAAATCAAGACCTGTAACCACAGCTTGCAAATACTTTTCTCAAGGATGTAAAAATCCGTAAATTTAGAACATCATTAATGAAATGTGAGAAAAAAAACAATTAAGTTTTTATACAGCCGTATCTATGTACATATGTACATATTTATTTGTTAAAACACAAATAAGAAACTAAGATGTAACTAATAGTTACTTGTAAGTACTAATTTAAAAAATTGTCTACTTAAATTTATTTTATTAATCTTAATACTGTGTAAACAATTAAATTCGTCATTGCGCCTAATCAACTTCTTCGATAGTTGGGCCACGATAACCCGCACCGCCGAAGCCACCCGCCTGTTGTCCACAGTTTGCTGACGGTCGACCTCCAGACGCTTGCTGATGCATTTTAGTCATGACTGGTGAGCAATGTTTGGTTAGCTCTTCCAGTTTGTGATCGAACTCCTCCTTCTCGGCTGTTGTGTTGCTGTCCAGCCACTTGATTGTCTCGTTGCACCTCTCAAGCACAGACGTCTTATCGCTTTCATTCAGTTTGTCGCCGGCCTGATCAATCGCTTGTTTCACACCAAAGACATAGCTCTCCAAGCCATTGCGTGCTGTTATGCGCTGTTTCTGCTTTTCGTCCTCATCGGCGTACTTCTCTGCATCGTTGACCATGCGATCGATTTCAGCTTGTGACAGTCTGCCCTTATCGTTCTTAATCGTTATGTTCTTCGCCTTGCCGGTGCTCATCTCCTTTGCAGTCACATTCAGAATACCATTGGCGTCCATGTCGAATGTCACCTCGATTTGTGGTACGCCACGTGGTGCTGGCGGTATGCCAGATAGATCGAATGTGCCCAACGCACTGTTGTCCTTTGTCATAACGCGTTCGCCCTCAAAAACTTGAATCGATACTCCAGGCTGATTGTCGGAGTATGTTGAGAACGTCTTAGTCTGCTTGCATGGAATGCGGCTGTTGCGTTCGATTAGCTTTGTCATAACACCGCCAGCTGTCTCTATGCCTAGTGACAGTGGTGCAACATCCACCAATAGCACATCCTGGATTTGGCTGCTCTTGTCGCCGCTCAGAATGGCTGCTTGAACTGCAGCACCGTACGCCACCGCCTCATCAGGATTAATGGAGAGATTCAAGCTCTTGCCGCAGAAGAACTGTTGCAGCAAACTCTGAACTTTTGGGATGCGTGTGGAACCGCCGACCAGCACTATGTCGTGGATCTGTTGTTTGTCCATCTTGGCGTCGTTCAGTGCCTTCTCAACTGGGTCAAGTGTTTGACGGAATAGGTCGGCACAGAGCTCCTCAAAACGTGCGCGGCTTATTCTTGTGTAGAAGTCTTGACCCTCGAATAGTGCATCGATTTCGATGGTTGCTTCTGTGCTGGAAGATAGTGTTCTCTTGGCGCGTTCAGCTGCTGTGCGAAGACGACGCAAGGCGCGTGGATTCATGCGCAGATCTTTCTTGTATTTGCGCTTAAATTCGTCCGCCAGAAGGTTGACCAGTCTGTTGTCGAAGTCCTCACCACCCAAGTGTGTGTCGCCGGCAGTGGCTCGCACCTCGAACAAAGAGCCCTCGTCGATAGTTAGTATAGAAACGTCGAAGGTACCGCCACCCAAATCGAAGATGAGCACATTTCTCTCTCCCTTGAGATTCTTGTCCAGACCATAGGCCAGAGCAGCCGCTGTCGGTTCATTGATTATACGCAACACATTGAGGCCTGCAATGAGGCCAGCATCCTTTGTGGCCTGGCGCTGTGAGTCGTTAAAATAGGCGGGCACTGTGATGACTGCGTCGGTGACTGTTTCACCCAGATACGCTTCGGCGGTCTCTTTCATCTTCGTCAACACCATAGAGCTGATTTCTTCAGGTGAGAATTTCTTTTGTTCTCCCTTAAACTCGACGCTAATCTTTGGTTTGCCACCGTCACTGACCACTTTGAATGGCCAATGCTTTATGTCCTCCATGATTTTCGGGTCGTCATACTTGCGTCCAATCAACCTCTTTGCGTCGAAAACTGAGTTCTTTGGGTTCATTGCCACCTGGTTCTTGGCGGCGTCGCCGATGAGACGCTCGGAGTCAGTGAATGCTACATAGCTTGGTGTGGTGCGATTGCCCTGATCGTTGGCAATTATCTCCACCTTGCCGTGTTGGAACACACCTACGCAGGAGTAGGTGGTGCCCAAGTCAATACCAATGGCAGCTGGCATTTTGCTGTTTGTGTTTTGGCTTTCTTTACTAATTTATTTTCAAATACAATTCGTGATAATAAATTTCTCGCGTTTGCACAATTTTTTAAACTTTTTTTCAATATTCGTTCAAACGGTTTCGTTTAGTTTTCAATGTCTTCTGTTTGAAATTATTTGCTTTAATGCACTTTTATTGTTTTTGTTGTTTTAGCTTGTTCAGCTATTCGCTTTGTTTTGTCTTTTCACTTTGCTTGTTGAATTTAAAATGTGCCGAAGAGCAAAATGCGCGGCTATTTATACTAAACTTGCCGGTCTGCAGAAATTTCGAGATACTTTTTCGAGAAGAGAACGAAAACTCGAACATTCGCTATGCGTGCAAGCGAGATAGCCGGAGTGTACATTTAATTCAAAGATACTTTTGTGAGCGATGGTTTTTAAGTATAAAGAAATTATTTTCTCTTAGGGTCGAAGAGAATTTATGTGAATATTCTATAAAAATATGTTGCTGACCTACCACAATATTTTAACGAAATTTCTAGAAATTTTCCAAGTGTTATATTATGCAGACAAACATATTTTTATGAATGGATTATTTTTAGCTATTTGAATAAATAAAAACATTCTATTTATAAATTAGCGGTACTATTGTAAATTATATTTAACTATGCATATATATATTATTTTGCCATTTTTATCTGCATATAATGACGCACACAATTCCCTTAATGTTTGAGACATTGGTTTAAAAGTTTTAACCAAAAGCAATAAACTAATGAAGATATTTGTTGCTACGATATAATGGCTTACACTGTTTATAATACCGTTTATTTATAGGGTGATAGGGTACGTAAAATAAAATGTTACAGGCGGAAGGATGCAAGCTGACCTTATAAACTATATATATTCTTAGAACTATGTCGGTATAGAGATATAGAGATCTCTGATACTATTAGAAATAAAGCTTTCAATTTTGGTTCCTAACAGTTATAGAACATGTCGAGCACACATTATTTTGATACTGTTCATTTAGCCTATGGTATATAAGCAACATATATGGTGCCACATCATATCAATACTTTTTTCTAAATTTATTAACTAATTTGGATTTCTGAAAGATATAGAACAAGTCCAGGGAATGCATGTAAATGTTTCATATTATATTCAACTCTTTTGTACTTCGTTCAAGAGATGCCCATGTGAAAACACTGCAATATATCTCAATTAATTATTAGTTGAATTTTCTTTTTTAGATTTTTCTCGATAGCTTCTGATATTGTTGAAGATGACTACGCAAGGATGTCGAAATCAGCATCAGCATAAAACAAATGAGCTATAAAATTAAAAGCAATGCATTTCAGACCAGACTAAAGCATGTGAAGTTAAGATCTATTGCTCTATTGAAACATAAAACTTCTAAATTGGTAGAACAACAACAAACTATAGCTTTTCAAAAACGAGTAAAACAATCTAATAGAGCCGCAATGAAAGTATCCAAACTCGTTGTGCCTTAATCAATTTTTAATAATTAGAATTGGATTTTTTTTTTTCATATAAAAATCAAAAAGTGGGTGGTGGGTTCGTAAGGGACCATACACATTTATATATATTTGAAGCCACATCCAATTGAAGCAAGTAATATTTAAAATTAAAATTGGCAACAATTAAAAAACTTTTCATACAAGAATGCTAAAGTGGATAGGTAATTAGTTCTGGGCTACCCCAAAAATTGTCTAAAATCAGTGGTTGTAGGAGACAACTTGGGGTTTGAGGTGTTTTTGTTGTTGTTGCACGGTGAAACTCCAAAATTGCGGAACAGCTATCAGACGGATATAGATATTTCGATTCTTCTCGACGAGATACAATATAAATTAGAAGTTTACATTGCGTGTGAATAATGTAAAGAATTAATTTAAGACTTAAATTCAGCGGCAGTTCAAATAATATTATATTGTCCACAGTATGTATATGCAATTTTTTTTTAATTTTGGGTTTGGTATATGAATTATTGATATGTACATATATATATTTTTAAAAAATTATCATCTAGGAAACCTTATTTATTTACAAGACTAGTAGCAGAAGTACACGACCTGGCGTCAGACGTCACTAGTAGTTTTTGAAAAAGCTTGACTAGTGTAAAATTTTGACGTATCTTTATTATTAAGTTTGTGTTTGACAACCATTGGGCATGGACATGACAATCAGTTAATCGGCCAGAATGCAGAAGGGTGCCAAAACTATCCTAAATCGCAATCTTGTACCAACTTAGTGGATGATTTTAATGGTTTTTATATGGAACCATAATGATGATTTGACCGTATTCTAACTTGTTTCAACACTTCAATCGCATTACATCAACAGGTCAAAGTTTTAAAAGAATACTCTAAGCTAGTAAACAGATTTTTTAAACAAAGTCCAATTTTCTATAATTTTTGCGATCCTAAAAGTTGTACTTAACATTTAGTTAAAAGTTTCCTGAACATAAATAATTTTTTTTTAATTTTTATAACATTTTTCGTAACTGCATTTTTTGCAGAGAAACTATTCAAAGGAATGCTATAAAAATGGGTAATAATATTAAAAAATTGTTCTTCATAAGCATTTTCTTGATAAGCATGTCAAATGAAGACCATGAATCCATGTCCGTCCGTATATGTGTCCCTCTGTATTACCAATTAAATCTCGGAAAACATTAGTCACCAAATTTAGACATATAAACTATACTCATGCCAAATTAAATAAAAAATTGAATATTTCACCAACATGATTATATATCCTATTGTATATCGGACCATTATATGAGGTAGTCCCCACAAAATCAATGATTCAAATAAAGACTCTAAGGACATATTGCTGTCAAGGAAATCGTGCTGCGGGTCTTTTATATCATTTTCCCAATTAATATGTTTTAAAACCAAATCAATATTTTTTTATGGTATCATTAGGCCCTGTACCGAAGGTACAAGAGCCTATTGGTTTTGTGCAAATGTATGTAACAGGTAGAAATAATAATCGGAGACCCCCCAAAGTTACCCCCATTATGGTCAGGAGCGATAGAGGAGTCGATATAGACATGTCCGTCTGTCCGTCCGTCCGTCCGTATGAACGAAAGGATCTCGGAAACGGTAATAGATAGAGACTTCGTGTTTTTTGCATTCGACTAGGACTGCTCCGGAATTTCACAAGTTTATTTTAAAAACTTGCACCTCCCCCCCCCCCCCCCCCTTCCCCATAAAATCACCCCCAAGGGTAAAAATTTCTTCGGCACAAAAAAAATTTAGTGCACCAATATAAAGTTAACGCTTGTCTAAGCCAAAATCCAAAAAGTTCATCAAAATCGGATAATAAATGACGATTTTATAAGCAATTGAATTTGAACGACCCCCCTTTTCTTTTCATTCATACTCGCGCAGTGAGAAGTGGTCATGTGTTTGGTCATAAGCTTGGGGAACATTTAATGTGTTTGTTAGGCGACCTGCACTGGTACAGGGCCTCTTACAGTCGGTTACGCCCGACTGTGATTTTCTTACTTGTTTTTTTATCGTTTTATTGAACTAGTTGTACCCGGCACGCTTTGCTGCGCCCGGTATATAATGAATTTTGTGTATGAGGCATTCTCTGAAAAAAATCCCACTTAAAAAAAAAGTTGTCAATTTTTCTGACAATTATATATCTTGTAGTATATGTAAAAAAAAATTTGAAAAAAAGAGCATTAAAACTCTAATGTTTTGTATGAAATTTTAATGCGTTGCGCTAGTTTTTGATTTGTAACTCATACAAATATTGTTGGCCCAAAATGCCCTTTAGGGGGAAGAAAGGTGATGAAATAAGGGACATTTTGGGGTATTAAAAAAAAAAATCGATGGGGACATAAAGGGTTAAAAATTCAAACAAACTTTTTTTTTTAAATTTTTTCTATGAAATATTATTTTTAAAAATGTTTACGATAAACAGTTTTCAAGTTTAAGAAATTCTGCATAAAAAAGTCTCATGGTTTTTTAAAATCCGTTCATTCGTTTAAAAGTGATGGGGATTCGAAAATTTGGTTCTAAAAAACTTTGACCCCCGACAGTATGGCAACCCTGGAACACACGGACCCAAAATCATATTTTTTTTTTTAGTTTTCACATATACTACAAGTTATATAATTGTCAGAAAAAATGGAGAACTTTTTTTGTATATGAATTTATTTATGCATATATATTCCTTAAGACAGCCGCACAAACCCACTATTCAGAGGATCTTACTTGGGTGGCGGAGTATCGTGTTCTCCGACAATTAAAATTTCAGAATAAATGTTTAAATTTTAATATTTTCTCTATGTTCTATATATTTTCTTTGGACCACCAATTGCAAAGACATTTTGTATGAGACCCGACCCTTCTAGCGGTCAGATGACGATCATTTTTTCATTTTCACGATCATTTTCATAGATAGATAGGCTGATATGACTTGCCGAGCCCCAAATATGTATATATGAGGATACGTCGTAAAATCGCTTCGGCATTAAAGAATTCCTCCACAAACTTTTCAGAACAAATAAACAAACATTTTTTTTTTATTTAAATTAAAATGTTCTTTATTTTAGGAAATAAGTAATTAAAAAAACTTAAAATAAAAAACTGAGTTTCTACTCCTTCTGAAAATGTCTTCATTTAAACTTAACAGTCTCTTTGGCAACTTAAAAAATAGGTTTATAAATATTATTTTACATTGTGTCTACATTTCTAGAATAAATTAAGAATCTTAGTACTGTATCAGAAGATGTCTTCGCCAAGCCACCTTAATCTACTTCTTCGACAGTTGGGCCACGATAGCCGGCACCGCCGGAGCCACCCGCCTGTTGTCCACAGTTTGCTGACGGTCGACCTCCAGACGCTTGCTGATGCATTTTAGTCATGACTGGTGAGCAATGTTTGGTTAGCTCTTCCAGTTTGTGATCGAACTCCTCCTTCTCGGCTGTTGTGTTGCTGTCCAGCCATTTGATTGTCTCGTTGCACCTTTCAAGCACAGACGTCTTATCGCTTTCACTCAGTTTGTCGCCGGCCTGATCAATCGCTTGTTTCACGCCAAAGACATAGCTCTCCAAGCCATTGCGTGCTGTTATGCGCTGTTTCTGCTTTTCGTCCTCATCGGCGTACTTCTCTGCATCGTTGACCATGCGATCGATTTCGGCTTGTGACAGTCTGCCCTTATCGTTCTTAATCGTTATGTTCTTCGCCTTGCCGGTGCTCATCTCCTTTGCAGTCACATTCAAAATACCATTGGCGTCCATATCGAAAGTCACCTCAATTTGTGGCACGCCGCGTGGTGCTGGTGGAATGCCAGATAGGTCGAATGTGCCCAACGCACTGTTGTCCTTCGTCATTACGCGTTCGCCCTCAAAAACTTGAATCGATACTCCAGGCTGGTTGTCGGAGTATGTTGAGAACGTCTTAGTCTGCTTGCATGGAATGCGGCTGTTGCGTTCGATTAGCTTTGTCATAACACCGCCGGCTGTCTCTATGCCTAGTGACAGTGGTGCAACATCCACCAAAAGCACATCCTGGATTTGGCTGCTCTTGTCGCCGCTCAGAATGGCTGCTTGGACCGCAGCCCCGTACGCCACCGCCTCATCAGGATTAATGGAGAGATTCAGGCTCTTGCCGCAGAAGAACTGTTGCAGCAAACTCTGAACTTTTGGGATGCGTGTGGAACCGCCGACCAGCACTATGTCGTGGATTTGTTGTTTCTCCATCTTGGCGTCGTTCAGTGCCTTTTCAACCGGGTCGAGTGTTTGACGGAATAGGTCGGCACAGAGCTCCTCAAAACGTGCGCGGCTTATTCTTGTGTAGAAGTCTTGACCCTCGAATAGTGCATCGATTTCGATGGTTGCTTCTGTGCTGGAAGATAGTGTTCTCTTGGCGCGTTCAGCTGCTGTGCGAAGACGACGCAAGGCGCGTGGATTCATGCGCAGATCTTTCTTGTATTTGCGCTTAAATTCTTCCGCCAGAAGGTTGACCAGTCTGTTGTCGAAGTCCTCACCACCCAAGTGTGTGTCGCCGGCAGTGGCTCGCACCTCGAACAAAGAGCCCTCGTCGATAGTTAGTATAGAAACGTCGAAGGTACCGCCACCCAAATCGAAGATGAGCACATTTCTCTCTCCCTTGAGATTCTTGTCCAGACCATAGGCCAGAGCAGCCGCTGTCGGTTCATTGATTATACGCAACACATTGAGGCCTGCAATGAGGCCAGCATCCTTTGTGGCCTGGCGCTGTGAGTCGTTGAAATAGGCGGGCACTGTGATGACTGCGTCGGTGACTGTTTCACCCAGATACGCTTCGGCGGTCTCTTTCATCTTCGTCAACACCATAGAGCTGATTTCTTCAGGTGAGAATTTCTTTTGTTCTCCCTTAAACTCGACGCTAATCTTTGGTTTGCCACCATCACTGACCACTTTGAATGGCCAATGTTTTATGTCTTCCATGATTTTCGGGTCGTCATATTTCCGTCCAATCAATCTCTTTGCGTCGAAAACTGAGTTCTTTGGGTTCATTGCCACCTGGTTCTTGGCGGCGTCGCCGATGAGACGCTCGGAGTCAGTGAATGCTACATAGCTTGGTGTGGTGCGATTGCCCTGATCGTTGGCAATTATCTCGACCTTGCCGTGTTGGAACACACCTACGCAGGAGTAGGTGGTGCCCAAGTCAATACCAATGGCAGCTGGCATTTTGCTGTTTGTGTTTTGGCTTTCTTTTATAATTTACTTTCAAAACCTATTCGTGATAATGAATTTCTCCCGATTGCACAATTATTTCAACTTTTTTCAATATTCTTTCAAACGATTTCGTTATTTAGTTTTCAATGTCTTTTATTTGAAATAATTTGCTTTAATGCACTTTTATTGTTTTTGTTGTTTTAGCTTGTTCAGCTACTCGCTTTGTTTTGTCTTTTCACTTTGCTTGTTGAATTTGAAATGTGCCGAAGAGCAAAATGCGCGGCTATTTATACTAAACTTGCCGGTCTGCAGAAATTTCGAGATACTTTTTCGAGAAGAGTCCATCAACTCGAACATTCCCTATGTGTGTAAGCGAGATAGCGAGAGTGTAGTACATTGAATTATAAACCACTTTTGAGAGCGATTGTTGTTGAGTGCGAATGAAAATTTTCTCTTAGGTTCTAAGAGAATTGATATGAGGTCTCTTTAAAAATCTTTTGCTGACCTACCACAATATTTTAAAGAATTGTTTCTAGAAATTTCCAAAGTAGAATATTATCAGTAGATATGTATGCAGACAAACATATATTTATGAATGGATTATTTTTAGCTGTTTGATTAAATAAAAGCAATCTATTTATATTTATTATTGAAGTCCATAGTGTATGTTCGCAGAAGTAGAGACAAAATAGCGTCACTATTCCGATTTATTAGTTTTTAGTAAAAACTTTTTATAGTTTAAACAGGTGAATACATGACATATATTTCGCCATGTCCGTCTGTCTGTATGTCTGTAATGCCGCACATAATTCCCTCAATTTTTGCAACAAACTAATAAATAATACCATGTTGTGGCATGTATAATTCCCATACAGATTTTTTTCGTATTGTTTTGAATTTGTTTCAATTTAAAAATTAATAATATACTCTGTGATGCAACTTAATGGCTTACATTGTTATAATACCGTTTATTCATAGGAGGATAGGGTAAGGGTATGTAAGAAAATGTGTTACAGGCGGAACGATATGTACATATGTATATAAAGTATAAATATTCTTAGCCTGTATTAAGTCGATATAGAGGTATAGACAGCTCTGAGACTATAAAAAATAAAGCTTTCAATTCGGTTCCAAAAGATGTACAGCATCCTTTTTTTTTGATACTGTGCATTAAGTCTATGGCATATATGCCACATATATGGTATCACGCCATTCTCAAGACTTATTTATTGCATTTCGTAAGGATGACAAGATATTATAAATTTATGGATAATTTTATATTCCTGAAATATATAGAAGAAGTCCAGGAATGAATCAATCTATATGTATCATATTTTTTCTCGATACTCTTGTACGTCCTTTGTAATTTGACCAAATGCAAATATTGCTAAATATTTATAAAAACTAGATTTGAACATGTTTTTCTTATAAAAATGAAAAAGTGGTTGATGGGTTCGTAGGGGACCATACCCATGGATATAAATTTGAAGCCTACCATTTAAATGAAGAAAGCATATAAAATTAAAAATAAAAAACTCTTTATATAATTCGGGGTTACCCCAAAAAATTTCTAAAAAGAGTATCTAAAAACTGTTTTCCAGACGGATATGGATTATTACAAATATGAATTTTATGAATTATTGATATATGGATCAGCATATATGCAGTGGCAGAAGTAAAAATGACCTGTCGTCAGATGCTTGTAGTTTTTGAACAAGCTTGACCAGTGTAAAATTTTGACGAATCTTCGTCATTAACCACTGTGCTTGGAAATGAAAATCAGTTAGTTGGCCAGAATGCAGAAGGGTGCAAAAATTAACCAGAATCGCTATTTATACTGTATGTACTTGCAGAGTTCACATTCTCGAACATTCGCTATGCGTGCAATCGAGACAGCCAGAGCGTTGTACTTTGGGAGCGATTGTGGTTGAGTGTGAAGAAATTACTTTCTCTTACCTTTGAAGAGAATTTATACGAATATTCGAGAAAAGTCTATTACTGCCTTATCACAATGTTTTGGTGCAATTGATTCCAGCATTTTTTAAATACAATGTTTAAATGGTTTGGGTGTTGGTATTGTGTTTGTATAGAAAGGGGACCCACATATCTAGTTCCCTCGAGTTTGCAATTTTAATAAAAAAAAAACAAAAGAACAAATATTTATTAGCCGCAAAGCTCGTTTTTCAATGTATTCTGGTTCAGACCTGCTCAATAATGCAAAGCTTTAAAAGTAAACAAAGTTTAAAACAGTAAAGACAACTTTTTTCCCGCTTAAATAGAGCTCACAGCTCACTGGGGACGAACTTGTGATTTTGTGGTCTTTTGCGAGCTTACGATCAATCACTCTTTTACTCGAAGCTTGCTAAAGAATAAATGGTCCCTCTAAATGGCCATTGACAATAATATCTGTGGACCATTGATGTCAATATGTCATTGACATATAATTTTTTATTAAGTCAAACCCAGGAGAGTTTTTTTGCCATGATCGTCTATCTGTCTATGTGTATATATGCGGTCTATTTTAATAATCTTTGAAATAGTTTACAAACATTTGCCCAAACCTAATATGCCACTCTATCTTATGGGTATAGGGTATAACAATTGTTTGCGTTCAATCAAAAACACTAAGACTGATATGAATGCTCCATGGTTTGTAAATAATAAATGCATTAACAGAGACTTAAATATGAACGCAATTAAAAATAAAACAATTAACTTTAGCGACAAAAATTAGGAGAGATTAGAAAACCATAGCAACTAGCATTCTACACATTCTAGATTAACCATATAGACCTCTATAGTACGCACATATTACTGATGCTCTCATCGAGTTCTTAGATTTGTTATATAGTTTTGTAGAAATATTCCTTAAGATTTATTGATTGATGTATGTATGTATGTATGCAATATGTATGTAATTTAAATAAATGGCATTTTAAAATCTATTTAATATCCTAAGATAGCTGTAGATCTAAATAATAAAAAAAAGTATGGCAATTTGTGTGGGAGTTACAGTTATCCGACGTACAGGCAGACAGACATGGCCTTATATATATTGAATGTATTCACGTGTTAAAAGTATAAAAACTAAACACAAATGGAAATGGCTATGCTTTTATCTCTGCTGCTGCAAACAAACAATGTGGATTTAAATACTATAATGTAATATAAATCAAAACATTTTAAATATAATGCTTTAACTTATTCAAACAGTTTAAAATAAACCCATTATAAATATTTGTTGTTATATACATGTCTATTCTATTCTAGAAATATCTTTAGAATATTGTGGTAACAGAAAATTCACATAAATTCTCTTCAACCCTAAGAGAAAATATTTTCTTTACACTCAAAAACCATCGCTCACAAAATTATCTTTGAATTCAATGTACACTCTCGCTGTCTCGCTTACACACATAGGGAATATTCGAGTTGATGGACTCTTCTCGAAAAAGTATCTCGAAATTTCTGCAGACCGGCAAGTTTAGTATAAATAGCCGCGCAGTTTGCTCTTCGGCACATTTCAAATTCAACAAGCAAAGTGAAAAGACAAAACAAAGCGAGTAGCTGAACAAGCTAAAACAACAAAAACAATAAAAGTGCATTAAAGCAAATTATTTCAAATAAAAGACATTGAAAACTAAATAACGAAATCGTTTGAAAGAATATTGAAAAAAGTTGAAATAATTGTGCAATCGGGAGAAATTCATTATCACGAATAGTTTTTGAAAGTAAATTATAAAAGAAAGCCAAAACACAAACAGCAAAATGCCAGCTGCCATTGGTATTGACTTGGGCACCACCTACTCCTGCGTAGGTGTGTTCCAACACGGCAAGGTGGAGATAATTGCCAACGATCAGGGCAATCGCACCACACCAAGCTATGTAGCATTCACTGACTCCGAGCGTCTCATCGGCGACGCCGCCAAGAACCAAGTGGCTATGAACCCAAAGAACTCAGTTTTCGACGCAAAGAGATTGATTGGACGCAAATATGACGACCCGAAAATCATGGAGGACATAAAGCATTGGCCATTCAAAGTGGTCAGTGATGGCGGCAAACCAAAGATTAGCGTCGAGTTTAAGGGAGAACAAAAAAAATTCTCACCTGAGGAAATAAGTTCCATGGTATTGACGAAGATGAGAGAGACAGCCGAAGCGTATCTGGGTGAAACAGTCACCGACGCAGTCATCACAGTGCCCGCCTATTTCAATGACTCACAGCGCCAGGCCACAAAGGATGCTGGCCTCATTGCAGGCCTCAATGTGTTGCGTATAATCAATGAACCGACAGCGGCTGCTCTGGCCTATGGTCTGGACAAGAATCTCAAGGGAGAAAGAAATGTGCTCATCTTCGATTTGGGTGGTGGTACCTTCGACGTTTCTATACTAACTATCGACGAGGGCTCTTTGTTCGAGGTGCGAGCCACTGCCGGCGACACACACTTGGGTGGTGAGGACTTCGACAACAGACTGGTCAACCTTCTGGCGGAAGAATTTAAGCGCAAATACAAGAAAGATCTGCGCATGAATCCACGCGCCTTGCGTCGTCTTCGCACAGCAGCTGAACGCGCCAAGAGAACACTATCTTCCAGCACAGAAGCAACCATCGAAATCGATGCACTATTCGAGGGTCAAGACTTCTACACAAGAATAAGCCGCGCACGTTTTGAGGAGCTCTGTGCCGACCTATTCCGTCAAACACTTGACCCAGTTGAGAAGGCACTGAACGACGCCAAGATGGACAAACAACAGATCCATGACATAGTGCTTGTCGGTGGTTCCACACGAATTCCAAAAGTCCAGAGTTTGCTGCAACAGTTCTTCTGCGGAAAGAGCTTAAATCTATCCATTAATCCTGATGAGGCGGTGGCGTACGGTGCTGCAGTTCAAGCAGCCATTCTGAGCGGCGACAAGAGCAGCCAAATCCAGGATGTGCTATTGGTGGATGTTGCACCACTGTCACTAGGCATAGAGACAGCCGGCGGTGTTATGACTAAACTGATCGAACGCAATAGCCGCATCCCATGCAAGCAGACTAAAACGTTCTCAACATACTCCGACAATCAGCCTGGAGTATCGATTCAAGTTTTTGAGGGCGAACGCGTAATGACGAAGGACAACAGTGCGTTGGGCACATTCGACCTATCTGGCATTCCACCAGCACCACGCGGCGTGCCACAAATTGAGGTGACATTCGACATGGACGCCAATGGTATTTTGAATGTGACTGCAAAGGAGATGAGCACCGGCAAGGCGAAGAACATAACGATTAAGAACGATAAGGGCAGACTGTCACAAGCCGAAATCGATCGCATGGTCAACGATGCAGAGAAGTACGCCGATGAGGACGAAAAGCAGAAACAGCGCATAACAGCACGCAATGGCTTGGAGAGCTATGTCTTTGGCGTGAAACAAGCGATTGATCAGGCCGGCGACAAACTGAATGAAAGCGATAAGACGTCTGTGCTTGAGAGGTGCAACGAGACAATCAAGTGGCTGGACAGCAACACAACAGCCGAGAAGGAGGAGTTCGATCACAAACTGGAAGAGCTAACCAAACATTGCTCACCAGTTATGACTAAAATGCATCAGCAAGCGTCTGGAGGTCAACCGTCAGCCAACTGTGGACAACAGGCGGGTGGCTTCGGCGGTGCCGGCTATCGTGGCCCAACTGTCGAAGAAGTAGATTAAGGTGCCATGGGATAGATAATTAGTTATGCAGTATTAAAAGAATTTAAATAGTTCTAAGTAGACGATTGTTTAATTAAGTACTTAAAAGTAACTTTTGATTCTTTTTTTTTGGTTTCTTTTGTAAGTAGTCAAATATTTTTTTGTGTTTTAACAAATAAATATGTTCATACATCAGTATGGCTTTACAAAAACTGAAATTTGTTTTGTCTTTTATTCTCATAATTTAACAACAAATTCGTATACCTTTCACAAAAAAATTGTTGAGCATGATATTTGGTTTTGATAAAATATTAAAATGTACACAAAGAAGAATGCATCTGACATCCAATAAAAATATATATTCTTGATCAGATCGCCAAGAATATTTAACTATATTCCTCATCTACTTGGCATTTGTTTTACGGATATCAGTTTTGAAGATATTCAAGCAATAATGAGGCAAGGCAAGCCCCATAAAGAATATATATTCTTAATCAGCATCAAAAGACGATTTGATATAGACTTGTTTGTTTGTCTGGCTGTCCCTATGAATAAAATTAACTTGGAGACTATAAGATATAGAGCCTTCAAGTTTGGATATTTAGATTTTCCTATTGGCGTATATGCCAGCATATCAGAAGGAGCCGTCGGAGATCCCAAAAAATGTATAATTACTTGACCAGCTCAATTTGCATGTGACTTTCAGTCAATGTAGTTGTGAATACCGAAACTATTCCTTTATAATTCACCAAATCGTTTTTAAAATCGGTATAGAACATTCGTTCAGGTTGGTTTTTTGTTTGTCTACGAACAACTTATTCTTTACCGTTAATATATGATCCTTCATTTCACGATGTGGTTTGTCATGAATTAATTTTCGGATGAATAACGATCACAAAACATATTTCGTGGTTCACATTGAACATTGAATTTCACATTGCTGCAAAAACTACATTCAGTAAAACGTATTATTGCGAAGAACCCTTGTTCTCTTATGTATATGGAGAGTTGAAAACGCTGTAGCAACATTCTGCAAATTTCACACCAAAGCCAAAAAGGGTAGTGTTTGTATGGGGGCTACTTTTCGAGTTGATAGAATACACCTATTTAATAAGTTTTAATATTTAATTTGAAGCTAATATCAAAAACAGTCTCATACACAAACCCGAAATTGGGTAGAGAGTTTGTAAGGGTGCTACGCTTAAAACTGCGGAGTGGTATTTTGATATAAATACTCCATGGGGCTAGTATCAAAACAAGGCTCCATACAGGAAGTCAGCTACATATCTCGTATATAAATACAAAAAAGGGCACAACCATATTTCGAAAATTAAGTCTCAATAATATTATATCAAAAGTCAATATGAATTATTTAAATAATAGAATTAAAAAAAACGCCAAAAATTAAATAATCAAGTTACTTAATACTGGAGCAACTCGTCGAGCTGATCCATAATAAAGGCTTAATGCTGTCTTTGACTTACTGCGAATTTCGGTGTGCGATGGTGGGTGTTTGTGATAGGTGATTGTCTAAGAGGTGAGGGAGTGGAGGGAGATTGTAATAGGTTGGAACGGTTCTGGTGTGCCATGTCCATCACAAAACCCGAATTGGTGGTCCGGGAAAAGATTCCACGAATCTACTAAACCAGCAATCCGGGCGGCGAACAGTCTTTCGCAAACCTTCAAAATGGACGGCAGGAGACTGAAATCTTTGCAAACTTCCACTTGAGGGGAAGTGCTGCACCACTATTATAGCGTTAAAGATTTTTGCAGCACTTTTAGAAGGTAACTCATCTACTCTTGTTAGTGATAGTAATTGGATCGGGAAAGTAATCGTGTTAGGTTTGGTCAACATCGGAGGGGGCTATGCCCCACCCCCATACAAGTGATAAACAAAATTCAACACATCTTTGCATCAATTTGAGGTACGGGGACGAAATTTGGTATACATATTAATAGGATCGGGAGAAGTAATCGTGTTAAGTTTGGTAGAAATCGGAGGGGGCTGTGCCCCACCCGCCTCACAAGCGATAAACATAATTCAACATATCTTTGCATCCATCTGAGGTACGGGGATGAAATTTATTACACATGTTTATGGGATCGGGAAAAGTAATCGTCGTAAACCCCCCATACGAACGATACAAAATATTCAACATATCTTTGAAGTACATGGATGAAATTTGGTATACATGTTAATGAGATCGGATGAAGTAATCAAGTTAAGAAAAGAGAATAAAGTTTCATAGTTTAAAAGATATTTTGTTTATCGGTTTTGAATATTGCTGGAAGAAGTAGAGAAATGCTTGGAGTCGAGTAGGAGGAGAATATATTGTGTAATAAAAATAATTTTTACTGGGCACAGCAAAGCGTGCAGGGTACAGCTATATTTTGTATAATTTTAAGAAGATTAAGAACAGGGCGTGAAAGGTAGGCCAAAATTGATGTAGACTGTTGAGACTTTTGGTATAAGAACTATTATCTAGCCCAGGATATTAGTAGGATCAGATAGTTGGCTTAGGTGACAACCGCTTATGCGGTTTATCTTATCCTAACTACTATTATAAAGAGAAAAGATTTGTATTTTTGTTTGTAATGAATAAACTCAAAAACTACTGTCTCGATTTCAAAAATTCTTTCACCATTGGAAAACTACATTCACCCTGAGTAACATAGGCTACATTTATTGGTCGAAACTTTCGTCACTTGACTGCGGAAACTATTGATCATAGAACAAAAGTATGTTCTAAATATTAAAGAACACAATCACAAACACAAAAACTTCGCGATACCATATGTCCAACTATTATGTTGATATCGTTATGTTGATAGAAATACCGACCAAAATTAGACCATGTTATTCATACATTTGTTAATATCAGAGAAGCGAAAGTAAAAATAAAACAGCAAAAAAATATAAAATAAAGGTAAACATATACAAAAATCTTATGGCCGCTAGTGATATATATTTTGGTTTTTTCTATGAAGACTCTTTTCTTTACATATTACCCTTATATAGTGTTTTTTTTTTATAGTACTCTACATTTCCTAGTAAAGTTTTTCATTTAAAATTTCTCGAAATACGTATCGGAGTAACTGAATATAGAAGAATGCGCCAAATTTTGTTAATAAAAAACACATTTTTTTAATAACTTAAAATTTCATTTATTGTAGAAAATAAGTCCTTAAAAAACTTAAAATAAACTACTGAGTTGCTACTCCAATTAGAAATGTCTGCTTTTAAATTTAACAGTCTCTTTGGCAACTTAAAAAATAGGTTTATAAATATTATTTTACATTGTGTCTACATTTCTAGAATAAATTAAGAATCTTAGTACTGTATCAAAAAATTTCTTCGCCAAGACACCTTAATCTACTTCTTCGACAGTTGGACCACGATAGCCGGCACCGCCGAACCCACCCGCCTGTTGGCCACAGTTGGCTGATGGTTGACCTCCAGACGTCTGCTGATGCATTTTGGTCATGACTGGTGAGCAATGTTTGGTTAGCTCTTCCAGTTTGTGATCGAACTCCTCCTTCTCGGCAGTTGTGTTGCTGTCCAGCCACTTGATGGTCTCATTGCACTTCTCAAGCACAGACGTCTTATCGCTTTCGCTCAGTTTATCGCCGGCCTGTTCAATCGCTTGTTTCACGCCGAAGACATAGCTCTCCAAGCCATTGCGTGCTGTTATGCGCTGTTTCTGCTTTTCGTCCTCATCGGCGTACTTCTCTGCATCGTTGACCATGCGATCGATTTCGGCTTGTGACAGTCTGCCCTTATCGTTCTTAATCGTTATGTTCTTTGCCTTGCCGGTGCTCATCTCCTTTGCAGTCACATTCAAAATACCATTGGCGTCCAAATCGAATGTCACCTCGATTTGTGGTACGCCACGTGGTGCTGGCGGTATGCCAGATAGATCGAATGTGCCCAACGCACTATTGTCTTGCGTCATAACGCGTTCGCCCTCAAAAACTTGAATCGATACTCCAGGCTGGTTGTCAGAATATGTTGTGAATGTCTTAGTCTGCTTGCATGGAATGCGGCTGTTGCGTTCGATTAGCTTTGTCATAACACCGCCGGCTGTCTCTATGCCTAGTGACAGTGGTGCAACATCCACCAATAGCACATCCTGGATTTGGCTGCTCTTGTCGCCGCTCAGAATGGCTGCTTGGACCGCAGCCCCGTACGCCACCGCCTCATCAGGATTAATGGAGAGATTCAGGCTCTTGCCGCAGAAGAACTGTTGCAGCAAACTCTGAACTTTTGGGATGCGTGTGGAACCGCCGACCAGCACTATGTCGTGGATTTGTTGTTTCTCCATCTTGGCGTCGTTCAGTGCCTTTTCAACCGGGTCGAGTGTTTGACGGAATAGGTCGGCACAGAGCTCCTCAAAACGTGCGCGGCTTATTCTTGTGTAGAAGTCTTGACCCTCGAATAGTGCATCGATTTCGATGGTTGCCTCTGTACTAGAAGATAGTGTACGCTTGGCGCGTTCAGCTGCTGTGCGAAGACGACGCAAGGCGCGTGGATTCATGCGCAGATCTTTCTTGTATTTGCGCTTAAATTCGTCCGCCAGAAGGTTGACCAGTCTGTTGTCGAAGTCCTCACCACCCAAGTGTGTGTCGCCGGCAGTGGCTCGCACCTCGAACAAAGAGCCCTCGTCGATAGTTAGTATAGAAACGTCGAAGGTACCGCCACCCAAATCGAAGATGAGCACATTTCTCTCTCCCTTGAGATTCTTGTCCAGACCATAGGCCAGAGCAGCCGCTGTCGGTTCATTGATTATACGCAACACATTGAGGCCTGCAATGAGGCCAGCATCCTTTGTGGCCTGGCGCTGTGAGTCGTTGAAATAGGCGGGCACTGTGATGACTGCGTCGGTGACTGTTTCACCCAGATACGCTTCGGCGGTCTCTTTCATCTTCGTCAACACCATAGAGCTGATTTCTTCAGGTGAGAATTTCTTTTGTTCTCCCTTAAACTCGACGCTAATCTTTGGTTTGCCACCATCACTGACCACTTTGAATGGCCAATGCTTTATGTCCTCCATGATTTTCGGGTCGTCATATTTGCGTCCAATCAATCTCTTTGCGTCGAAAACTGAGTTCTTTGGGTTCATAGCCACCTGGTTCTTAGCGGCGTCGCCGATGAGACGCTCGGAGTCAGTGAATGCTACATAGCTTGGTGTGGTGCGATTGCCCTGATCGTTGGCAATTATCTCCACCTTGCCGTGTTGGAACACACCTACGCAGGAGTAGGTGGTGCCCAAGTCAATACCAATGGCAGCTGGCATTTTGCTGTTTGTGTTTTGGCTTTCTTTTATAATTTACTTTCAAAAACTATTCGTGATAATGAATTTCTCCCGATTGCACAATTATTTCAACTTTTTTCAATATTCTTTCAAACGATTTCGTTATTTAGTTTTCAATGTCTTTTATTTGAAATAATTTGCTTTAATGCACTTTTATTGTTTTTGTTGTTTTAGCTTGTTCAGCTACTCGCTTTGTTTTGTCTTTTCACTTTGCTTGTTGAATTTGAAATGTGCCGAAGAGCAAAATGCGCGGCTATTTATACTAAACTTGCCGGTCTGCAGAAATTTCGAGATACTTTTTCGAGAAGAGTCCATCAACTCGAATATTCCCTATGTGTGTAAGCGAGACAGCGAGAGTGTACATTGAATTCAAAGATAATTTTGTGAGCGATGGTTTTTGAGTGTAAAGAAAATATTTTCTCTTAGGGTTGAAGAGAATTTATGTGAATTTTCTGTTACCACAATATTCTAAAGATATTTCTAGAATAGAATAGACATGTATATAACAACAAATATTTATAATGGGTTTATTTTAAACTGTTTGAATAAGTTAAAGCATTATATTTAAAATGTTTTGATTTATATTACATTATAGTATTTAAATCCACATTGTTTGTTTGCAGCAGCAGAGATAAAAGCATAGCCATTTCCATTTGTGTTTAGTTTTTATACTTTTAACACGTGAATACATTCAATATATATAAGGCCATGTCTGTCTGCCTGTACGTCGGATAACTGTAACTCCCACACAAATTGCCATACTTTTTTTTATTATTTAGATCTACAGCTATCTTAGGATATTAAATAGATTTTAAAATGCCATTTATTTAAATTACATACATATTGCATACATACATACATACATCAATCAATAAATCTTAAGGAATATTTCTACAAAACTATATAACAAATCTAAGAACTCGATGAGAGCATCAGTAATATGTGCGTACTATAGAGGTCTATATGGTTAATCTAGAATGTGTAGAATGCTAGTTGCTATGGTTTTCTAATCTCTCCTAATTTTTGTCGCTAAAGTTAATTGTTTTATTTTTAATTGCGTTCATATTTAAGTCTCTGTTAATGCATTTATTATTTACAAACCATGGAGCATTCATATCAGTCTTAGTGTTTTTGATTGAACGCAAACAATTGTTATACCCTATACCCATAAGATAGAGTGGCATATTAGGTTTGGGCAAATGTTTGTAAACTATTTCAAAGATTATTAAAATAGACCGCATATATACACATAGACAGATAGACGATCATGGCAAAAAAACTCTCCTGGGTTTGACTTAATAAAAAATTATATGTCAATGACATATTGACATCAATGGTCCACAGATATTATTGTCAATGGCCATTTAGAGGGACCATTTATTCTTTAGCAAGCTTCGAGTAAAAGAGTGATTGATCGTAAGCTCGCAAAAGACCACAAAATCACAAGTTCGTCCCCAGTGAGCTGTGAGCTCTATTTAAGCGGAAAAAAAGTTGTCTTTACTGTTTTAAACTTTGTTTACTTTTAAAGCTTTGCATTATTGAGCAGGTCTGAACCAGAATACATTGAAAAACGAGCTTTGCGGCTAATAAATATTTGTTCTTTTGTTTTTTTTTTTATTAAAATTGCAAACTCGAGGGAACTAGATATGTGGGTCCCCTTTCTATACAAACACAATACCAACACCCAAACCATTTAAACATTGTATTTAAAAAATGCTGGAATCAATTGCACCAAAATATTGTGATAAGGCAGTAATAGACTTTTCTCGAATATTCGTATAAATTCTCTTCAAAGGTAAGAGAAAGAAATTTCTTCACACTCAACCACAATCGCTCCCAAAGTAAAGTATGTACAACGCTCTGGCTGTCTCGATTGCACGCATAGCGAATGTTCGAGAATGTGGACTCTGCAAGTACAGTATAAATAGCGATTCTGGTTAATTTTTGCACCCTTCTGCATTCTGGCCAACTAACTGATTTTCATTTCCAAGCACAGTGGTTAATGACGAAGATTCGTCAAAATTTTACACTGGTCAAGCTTGTTCAAAAACTACAAGCATCTGACGACAGGTCATTTTTACTTCTGCCACTGCATATATGCTGATCCATATATCAATAATTCATAAAATTCATATATGTAATAATCCATATCCGTCTGGAAAACATTTTTTAGATACTCTTTTTAGAAATTTTTTGGGGTAACCCCGAATTATATAAAGAGTTTTTTATTTTTAATTTTATATGCTTTCTTCATTTAAATGTATGCTTCAAATTTATATCAATGGGTATGGTCCCCTACGAACCCATCAACCACTTTTTCATTTTTATAAGAAAAACATGTTCAAATCTAGTTTTTATAAATATTTAGCAATATTTGCATTTGGTCAAATTACAAAGGACGTACAAGAGTATCGAGAAAAAATATGATACATATAGATTGATTCATTCCTGGACTTCTTCTATATATTTCAGGAATATAAAATTATCCATAAATTCATAATATCTTGTCATCCTTACGAAATGCAATAAATAAGTCTTGAGAATGGCGTGATACCATATATGTGGCATATATGCCATAGACTTAATGCACAGTATCAAAAAAAAAGGATGCTGTACATCTTTTGGAATCGAATTGAAAGCTTTATTTTTTATAGTCTCAGAGCTGTCTATACCTCTATATCGACTTAATACAGGCTAAGAATATTTATACTTTATATACATACATATCGTTCCGCCTGTAACACATTTTCTTACATACCCTTACCCTATCCTCCTATGAATAAACGGTATTATAACAATGTAAGCCATTAAGTCGCATCACAGAGTATATTATTAATTTTTAAATTGAAACAAATTCAAAACAATACGAAAAAAATCTGTATGGGAATTATACATGCCACAACATGGTATTATTTATTAGTTTGTTGCAAAAATTGAGGGAATTATGTGCGGCATTACAGACATACAGACAGACGGAAATGGCGAAATATATGTCATGTATTCACCTGTTTAAACTATAAAAAGTTTTTACTAAAAACTAATAAATCGGAATAGTGACGCTATTTTGTCTCTACTTCTGCGAACATACACTATGGACTTCAATAATAAATATAAATAGATTGCTTTTATTTATTCAAATAGCTAAAAATAATCCATTCATAAATATATGTTTGTCTGCATACATATCTACTGATAATATTCTACTTTGGAAATTTCTAGAAACAATTCTTTAAAATATTGTGGTAGGTCAGCAAAAGATTTTTAAAGAGACCTCATATCAATTCTCTTAGAACCTAAGAGAAAATTTTCATTCGCACTCAACAACAATCGCTCTCAAAAGTGGTTTATAATTCAATGTACTACACTCTCGCTATCTCGCTTACACACATAGGGAATGTTCGAGTTGATGGACTCTTCTCGAAAAAGTATCTCGAAATTTCTGCAGACCGGCAAGTTTAGTATAAATAGCCGCGCAGTTTGCTCTTCGGCACATTTCAAATTCAACAAGCAAAGTGAAAAGACAAAACAAAGCGAGTAGCTGAACAAGCTAAAACAACAAAAACAATAAAAGTGCATTAAAGCAAATTATTTCAAATAAAAGACATTGAAAACTAAATAACGAAATCGTTTGAAAGAATATTGAAAAAAGTTGAAATAATTGTGCAATCGGGAGAAATTCATTATCACGAATAGGTTTTGAAAGTAAATTATAAAAGAAAGCCAAAACACAAACAGCAAAATGCCAGCTGCCATTGGTATTGACTTGGGCACCACCTACTCCTGCGTAGGTGTGTTCCAACACGGCAAGGTGGAGATAATTGCCAACGATCAGGGCAATCGCACCACACCAAGCTATGTAGCATTCACTGACTCCGAGCGTCTCATCGGCGACGCCGCTAAGAACCAGGTGGCTATGAACCCAAAGAACTCAGTTTTCGACGCAAAGAGATTGATTGGACGCAAATATGACGACCCGAAAATCATGGAGGACATAAAGCATTGGCCATTCAAAGTGGTCAGTGATGGCGGCAAACCAAAGATTAGCGTCGAGTTTAAGGGAGAACAAAAAAAATTCTCACCTGAGGAAATAAGTTCCATGGTATTGACGAAGATGAGAGAGACAGCCGAAGCGTATCTGGGTGAAACAGTCACCGACGCAGTCATCACAGTGCCCGCCTATTTCAATGACTCACAGCGCCAGGCCACAAAGGATGCTGGCCTCATTGCAGGCCTCAATGTGTTGCGTATAATCAATGAACCGACAGCGGCTGCTCTGGCCTATGGTCTGGACAAGAATCTCAAGGGAGAGAGAAATGTGCTCATCTTCGATTTGGGTGGCGGTACCTTCGACGTTTCTATACTAACTATCGACGAGGGCTCTTTGTTCGAGGTGCGAGCCACTGCCGGCGACACACACTTGGGTGGTGAGGACTTCGACAACAGACTGGTCAACCTTCTGGCGGAAGAATTTAAGCGCAAATACAAGAAAGATCTGCGCATGAATCCACGCGCCTTGCGTCGTCTTCGCACAGCAGCTGAACGCGCCAAGAGAACACTATCTTCCAGCACAGAAGCAACCATCGAAATCGATGCACTATTCGAGGGTCAAGACTTCTACACAAGAATAAGCCGCGCACGTTTTGAGGAGCTCTGTGCCGACCTATTCCGTCAAACACTCGACCCGGTTGAGAAGGCACTGAACGACGCCAAGATGGACAAACAACAGATCCACGACATAGTGCTTGTCGGTGGTTCCACACGAATTCCAAAAGTCCAGAGTTTGCTGCAACAGTTCTTCTGCGGAAAGAGCTTAAATCTCTCCATTAATCCTGATGAGGCGGTGGCCTACGGTGCTGCAGTTCAAGCAGCCATTCTGAGCGGCGACAAGAGCAGCCAAATCCAGGATGTGCTATTGGTGGATGTTGCACCACTGTCACTAGGCATAGAGACAGCTGGCGGTGTTATGACAAAGCTAATTGAACGCAACAGCCGCATTCCATGCAAGCAGACTAAGACGTTCTCAACATACTCCGACAACCAGCCTGGAGTATCGATTCAAGTTTTTGAGGGCGAACGCGTAATGACGAAGGACAACAGTGCGTTGGGCACATTCGACCTATCTGGCATTCCACCAGCACCACGCGGCGTGCCACAAATTGAGGTGACTTTCGATATGGACGCCAATGGTATTTTGAATGTGACTGCAAAGGAGATGAGCACCGGCAAGGCGAAGAACATAACGATTAAGAACGATAAGGGCAGACTGTCACAAGCCGAAATCGATCGCATGGTCAACGATGCAGAGAAGTACGCCGATGAGGACGAAAAGCAGAAACAGCGCATAACAGCACGCAATGGCTTGGAGAGCTATGTCTTTGGCGTGAAACAAGCGATTGATCAGGCCGGTGACAAACTGAGTGAAAGCGATAAGACGTCTGTGCTTGAGAAGTGCAACGAGACCATCAAGTGGCTGGACAGCAACACAACAGCCGAGAAGGAAGAGTTCGATCATAAACTGGAAGAGCTAACCAAACATTGCTCACCAGTCATGACTAAAATGCATCAGCAGGCGTCTGGAGGTCAACCGTCAGCCAACTGTGGACAACAGGCGGGTGGGTTCGGCGGTGCCGGCTATCGTGGCCCAACTGTCGAAGAAGTAGATTAAGGTGTCTTGGCGAAGATATCTTTTGATACAGTACTAAGATTCTTAATTTATTCTAGAAATGTAGACACAATGTAAAATAATATTTATAAACCTATTTTTTAAGTTTCCAAAGAGACTGTTAAGTTTAAAAGCAGACAGTTCCAAAAGGAGTAGCAATTATTTTAAGTTTTTTAAGGACTTATTTTCTAAAATAAATAAAATTTTAAGTTTTAAAAAAAGTTAACTATGATGCATTCTTCTATGTTCAGTTTCTTTTCGAAATGTATGTCAAAGTGTCACCACGTCGTATTTTGTTAACGGCAGGAAGAGCGGTAGATATGTTAACATGGAGTATGTTCAACGCTTTCAAGACGTCTTCCTTATTTATTTTATGGCTTATAAATGTGTAAAATTTGAAAAAAAACTACTGAATCTGAACGTAGATTTGTACATTACCAATGTTGTTTCAATTTTATTAAGTGTACAAAAAATAACGTTAATTTAATATATTTAAATTCAATTTAATTAAATTCAATTTAATTAAATTCAATTTAATAAAATACAATTTTATTAAAATCAATTTAAGTATGTAAATTCAAATTCGTGTTGTCGATTATTTTATTTATCGATATCGATTTTTGGAGCAATTTCACAACAACAGAAATCATATGGGGCCAATTGCCTTCACTGAATTGCCGAATGTGCAATTTTCAATTGTAAATCATATGTTGGATACAATTGTGGAAATATGGATCCAACAGACAGCTTAGCTAAAAACGCTGCATTCGTTGAAAAGGCTACGCGTAGATTTCCCTGCATTATACGCTGCGACGACGACGATGGGTTTGGTCTATTGTGTTCTTACTGCAACTGCAGGGTAAATACATCTAAAAACAGACTATTTTTCATTAAACAACATCTAAGTACGGAAAAGCATCGACTAGCAATCGCGCAGCGTGAAACTGAAGAGAAGCAGAATTACACTATGCCGGAACACTCAGAAACGGTTGTGGTGAAAACTGAAATGTACGCCCCTGAAGAATATGACACAGGCGAAGAAAGCAAGGCGGAGACCACAACAAGTGAAACGTACAGCGCAAATCACATGAAGTTAGTTGTGCGAAAGCAATCCGAGTCGCCGTTGACTTACGATGAGGATGAATATAGTGCTGATAATGAAACCGAACCGAAGGGTACTCAATCTATGTACGAAGCTGAGCTTCTCCAGATCATGTTGGGTGCTGGTATATCAGTAAATAAAGTTGGCGATGATTGTGTGAAAACTTTTTTGCAAAAATATACAAAATTAAACACGCCTACATCGGAAACTTTGCTGTCGAAATATATGCCCGGTATTTATTTCGATTGTTTGAAGAAATTACGGCGTAAGGTGCGAGGCAACTATATTTGGACTTCAATGGATGAAATCATAGATGCAAACGAGAATTATATTGTCAACTTAACATTTGGTGTGCTTGGGGATGAGTTGGGCCAGGGTTATCTGCTCAATATGGCCCGCTTAAAAGTGGTCAATGCTAGCACAATAGCTGGATTTTTTACAAATTCACTGCAGCTTTTATGGCCTAATGGTTAGTAGGTGGTATTTGAATCGTTATATCGCTTTAATAAACTGGTTAAATTTTATTAATTTTTAGGAATTGAATATGATAAAGTGCTACTGGTTCTAACAAAGTCCGCTGCCGCAACTCACATGACCACGGCCATGGAATCATTGCGTACACTTTTTCCTAAGATGTTGCCTATGACTTGCTTGGCGGAATCACTAAACCTTATGTCAGAATATGTGCGAGCAAACAATGAACGAGTAGATTCACTTATCTCAACAACTAATAAAATATTCAAAAATGTAAGCTATATCAAATTTAGCTCGACAAACGTAATTTTTACAATTCATAATTTTCAGACACCATCGTGCTGTCAGCTTTTAAAACGTCGATATCCTGATTTGGATTCGCCCATCAAAACCGCCTCTGCAAGTAATGCTTCTTGGCTGCACACAGTGAACTATTTTCACAGCAACTTTGATGCACTTCATTCGGTTGTCTTGGAGCAGTGCGACAAGACCTCGGAGTGTATTACATTGGCAAAGCAACTGTTTAGCAATGCACAAATACGCAATGAGTTGTCCTTTATACAAAGTACTTTTAAGTGTATTGTTGACGGTCTATATAGTTTGACAATATCTCGTATCTCGTTGAATTATAGTTTAAACATTATATCACGTACACATCAGGCGCTCTCTTCTTTGACGGATCGAAAATACTTTGATAGATTTGAATGTCTTTTAGAAAACACTAAAGGCTACACAACTTTGTTAAGTATTCACTCCAGATGCTGCGGCAAAAAGGAAGATGCAATGGACAAATATGTGCGTGATTTGAATACGATCGAACTCAAAGCTTTTCAGCTCTGTTCCTTTACATTCTCCAGTGTAGAGCAAACATTTCCATGTTACAAAACAGTATTTAATACCGATTCCGTTTATACATTTAATCAGTTAAAAATGATTACGATTGTTAAATGCTCCCAAAATATTTTAAGTTAGTTGAAAAATAATATAATACACATTTGTTTGTAGTTTTAAGTATTTTAATTTTAAGTTAGTTGCATTGAATCCAGAAAATGCAACCTCTTTTATGCACTTATAAACTATAAGAAATACAACAAATTAACATTTTGAGTGCTCGACTATTTAAACCAGAAAAACGCCAGCCAATACACATCGCCATCGTTGCTGTAATCCTAACTTAGCCAAGACTTTTTGTTCATAGAGTTCCACTTGGCGATGTTTACTAGAATAGAGCTGACACATTGATCCTTGTCGCGATTTTGTCCATAATAATCCACAAATTCGCCATCAGGATTGACAAGATACATGATGATAGTGTGATCCACAATGTAATCGTTATCTGTATCGCGCGGTCCGGCACTAAAGTAAACTCGGAATGCCTTACAAACATTACGGATTTGTTCAACGGTGCCGGTGAGACCCAACAATTTCGGCGAGAACTCTTTAACATAGCGACCAACAATTTCCTTTGAATCACGCTCTGGATCAACAGTAATAAAAATTGGTTGCACTGCTGGTAATTGTGGTGATTTCTCTGAAATAATATTTAATTTATTATGGCATGGCCGTTCCCATATACATATGTATAAGTGAAATTTCTTACCGATCTCATCGACCACAGCAGACATCTTTTCCAATTCATCCGGGCATATATCTGGACAATGTGTAAATCCAAAGTAAATGAGCAGCCATTTTCCCAGAAAATCTTCGGACTTGCGTATTTTGCCCTCGGCGTCCACCAGTTCCCAGCTACCGCCTATAGCAGCCTTTCCTAGCTGTCTTTTACGCTCGCGCATACGGGCTTCATCTTTTTCATTTTTCACGTACAGCATAAAGCCCAACCCTACAGCGCCGAGCGCACCGGTTATGGCCAAACCTTTCCAGCTAATCGGCCCTTTTCCCTTAGTCGGATCTGTAGCTGCAAAACGGCGTTGTACGTTGCACGTAACTTGCTGCACTCGCAAAGGAGAGGCATGCACAAACTGGCGGCCATTGGCCACCATACGTTGTAGGCTGCGTGACATCTCTCACGGTTTGTAGTAGCAGAGCACTTTTACGTAAAAATACTGGAATTTGTCTTCCTCTTATTTAATTCTTATGAACCGGCAGCGCAAAACAGCTGTCAGCTGACTCTGAAACGGGACTGCCAACCTACGCAAGTGCATTGTGTTTTGACAGCCACGTGCGAGTGAAGCAGCAAGCGTCGAGTACTGCTGCTAGTAGTTGATTTTATTTAATTAAAAATCACAAACTTTTTATAACTATGAAACCTGCAGAGATGGGGCGTCCAAAGCTGTATATGGATGAGCACAAGCTAAAACAGGATCCTCACGACTATGGCTTGGCTGACGAGCACTTTGATATAGCCACATTCAAGCGTAAATTTCATATTGTTGTTGTGCGGTAAGTTTTTAAATCGTCATAAAAAATAAAAATACATGTATATAATACATTTATTTCTGTTTAGTTATGAAGACTATGAGCTAGAGTTCGATATGATCGGCGTGCATCCTGCAATTGCAAATGCATTTCGACGTATAATGCTTAGCGAAGTTCCAAGCATGGCCATTGAAAAGGTGCACATCTATAACAACACAACCATTATACAGGATGAGGTGCTGGCGCATCGACTCGGCTTGCTACCTCTAAAAGCGGATCCACGTCTCTTTGAGTATCGCGCGGAGGAGAGCGCCGGTGACAATGGAACTGAACAGGATACATTAGAATTCGAGTTAAAAGTAAAATGTACGCGTCGTAAGGACGTGAAGGATGCATCCAATTTAGACACCATCTATAAGAACCATAAAGTCTATTCAGGACAATTGAAATGGCTACCTAAGGGCAAACAAGCGCAAATTTACAATGAAAATGATGTATCTTGTATACACGATGACATTTTGATCAGCCAAATGCGTCCTGGCCACGAGTTAGACTTGCGTCTAATTGCTGTCAAAGGCATAGGCAGAGATCATGCCAAATTTTCGCCTGTTGCTACAGCATACTACAGGCTACTGCCAGAGATTACACTCAATCGCGAGGTGTCCGGCAAAGATGCTTATCTGTTACAAAAATGTTTCTCGCCCGGTGTCATTGGTATCAATGAAAACGACTGTGCTTATGTAAAAGATTCACGATATGACAGTTGCAGCCGCAATGTTTATCGCTATCCGCAACTAGCTGATGCAGTCACTCTATCACGTATTCGTGACCATTACATTTTCTCGGTAGAGTCTGTGGGCGCTCTCAAACCGGATATCATTTTCATCGAGGCTGTTAAAGTGCTAAAGAAAAAGTGTCGTGCATTCTTGGACGAAATTGAAGCATCG
>JAWNNP010001728.1:0-37281 GCA_035044805.1 Leucophenga maculata | reverse complement strand
TTTACGTTCTAGGGCACGCTTCATAACAAGTTGCACTCATTCTCCGCTAGAAAACTTTTCTGTAGGTTTCTATTTTCCATACTGCACACAAAACGGTCGCGCAGCATACGGTCCAGTTCTTTTCCAAAATTGCAGTCTACTGCCAATCTGCATAATACTGCCATATAATCACAAACAGGCTCGTTAGGAATGGAAATGAAAAAATGACGCGATTTCCCATGGACGGGGAGACGAGGAGCATGTATTGATATCGACATGGGCGCAGCTAAAGATGTCAACAAATCGTAGAGTGGAACGCCAGCTAACGTAAGGAAAACTGCCTTTTTCACTCTTCCTTCTCGATGTCATTATCTATAAAAAATAGGTTTAATCGCTACAAGTACGATATCTAATTTAGATGACCCAAGTCAAAGGGTTCCAAGCTACCAACGCTTGCCATGACAATTTGTTGAGTACTATTAAAGTTCACTTGTTGACTGTGGCTTGTTTACGCAGTCTTAATACCTGTATCGCATCTTCGGTAATAAAGATGGCCTAAGCAACTTGATCGAGCAACGCTTTACAATAGATGATACCAGAGTTCGTTTTAACAATGACTTAAATCGTAGCTAATAATATCTGTGGCCAAACTAAAGTTTTATGAGTGCTAAGATTACAGACTAAATTCGAATGCGGTGATGAACTAGAATTATTTTAAGTTTCAGGAGAATTATCTTTGGTTACCGGTTGGTTATTGTTAACAGAATAATCTTTATGAACAATGATATGATAGGCCTGCTCAAATACTTGACAGCGCGTAGAAATTCGGCAGTTCACAGCGAAATGACCAGGAAGTAGTCAATTACGCCAAATCCGTTTAGAATATTTGAAATGTCTTTTCTCAGCTGAGTTAAGTAAGAGGAATTCAAAAAATGTTTACAATAAATGTCGTTTATCGCAGCACGGGCAGTTAGTCATTAGTTTTCGTTAAGTGTACTTTACGCTGAAACTGTCTTTTATTTAAATGTCGTAGACGCAGACGTAGACGATAGCCAATTGCTGCTCGTGAGCACATTCTAGGGTAATATAATGTCTCTTCAAGAAAAGTATACAGCTCTTCTAGTTTTGGAAGTTCGGTTGATCCTTGAGGAGATTGCACCAACTCCTAACTGGTTTGTTAGTCTAATATCGTAGTATACGTTACTACTATAATTTGATAATTGGATGGGATCCTTAGTTTCAACTTTAAGCGTTTGATTTTTAGCTAAAAAATTTCGCGTAGTATCCAAAATTGATTTGATGAAGGTGAACGTACCGCGTGATATAAGTATAGCGAATAGCTTGTTGAACACGTTGTCGATTATTTTACGGACGTTATGGTATCGATGATTCAATGCTTTCCAAGCTAATACATAACTAGCATCAGAGGCAGAAAGCTCGTTGATTACATCTAAAGGTATCCCAGAACAAGAGCCGTTTAAATAAAAACTTTTGAATATTGGATAAAAGTCTATTGTTATGAATTAGTGACTCAAACATGTCTTTATATCCAGTCCAATCCAAATAGTCACCGTCGAAAGATGGAAGTTCATTATTAGGCAAACGCACGTCACCAAACATTAAAGCTTGGTGAATTTGGCATCTTTAAATCTGCTGGTAAATATAGTAACTGCCTTTAAATGACAAATGACAAATCATGGAAGTCATAAAATACGTCTTTAGTTAGGTATGACACCTCCTCTTGCGGTATGGAATTATGATGCACCAGTTCAATTTTTTTATCGTGATTTTCTTTTAATACCTTAAACGAATTGATTATTTCGTCTGGAACTCCTTGCACGTACCTATATCTCTTTTCACTCAATGGCTTAAAGTTAAAATTGATTTCCATTTTATGCAAATGATTTATGCTTTGCCTTTGGACTTCTACTGTTTGTACTTTTAGTGCCCTTTATTGTAGCTTGTAATTTTATTAAAAGTGTCAATATTCTTTGCCACCACTGTAACAAGATCTATTGTACCCGCGAAAATAGCAGTTTATTGTTGTTGGTTCGATTTCTCGACAGTGATATACAGAATTAAGTAGACAATATAAAATTTAGTTATATCTTTAGCTTCGGAAGTTAATAACGGCTATTGGTAAACGAAGACAGAAGCGAATAGGCCACGCCGATTGTGGTTGTGCATAAACGCAATGGAGCTGTGCGCATAGGTTACATTAAACCCGGATCTATTTATTGACAAACTTCCTATACCAACAATCGACGAGGTGTTTCTTTTCTAAAATTGATTTATTGCTTATTTGTGATTGATTTATTGTGGCTACTTGATTAACAAAAAAGGTATTCATCGATTACAAAGCAAAGTCGATGCTATACAAGACATGAAGATGCCGAACAACAAAGAGGAAGTTCGTCCATTTCTCGGTCTGATCAACTACTACGACAGATTCGTGAAGAGTTTAAAAAGGATAAGGTATCCGCTAAATCAGCTTCTGCAAGATGTGCTTAGTTAGAAAAGCGAACAGGCGGTTCGTGAGATTAAACAGCATGGTTCTGATGTACTACGACCCAAAAGTACCAGTAGTTTCGGCAGTAGATGCAAGCCCAATTGGAGTTGGAGCAGTGCTCAGTCATAAGTATCCTGAGTCATAAGGCACTGAGAAACCATTATAGTTCGCATCATAAATATTGAATATGGAGCAACATCGATGCAGACAAATTGACAGGGAGACGTACGGGGTGGGAGATTGGGACTCGTTTCCTCAAGTTCACATTGTGAGAAAAGTTGTTGACTGCCATTCACTTGGGAATGAACAATGATTCTTGTTACAAACCGTCCAAGCAACTTACATGTCCGCTAGAACACGTATCTCCTGGGTAGCCTCCGCACATTCCGTTCAGTGGTGAGCTAACGTGAGATGGCGAAAGGGGCCCCCTCCGCTTAGGAAGAAACCCTATGATGACGACCCCCGCAAACGATGTAAGGATCACGATTTAAGGATATGCACCTGGAATGTTCGCACACTTAATTGGGATGGTGCAAATATCCAGCTGGTTGATGTCCTCGAAAGATGTAAGCCTGACATCACCTCAATCCAAGAAATCCGATGGATAGGACAGGGTTGCTCTAAAAAAGCATCCTGGGCCATCTATTGCTGCCATGCGTGTAAGCACGAATTTCGAAGTGGTTTCGTGGTGAGTAGGAAACTACGTGGCCTCGTCTCTAGGTTCACGCCTGTTGACAAGTGTCTAGCCGCGATACGCATCAAGGCAAAATATTTTTATATTAGCTTGATTTGTGCGCACGCCCCGACGGGAAGGAATGAATCTTTGGCCGAACCGTCGGAAAATTTAGCCTACCTCAAATAATGGAGAGAGGCTAATCGATTTCCAACATGCAACGAAAGCTAGACATCGGCAAGCTGCAATCAGAACAGACCGCCGCAGCCTTTTCAAACACACTCTCCTGACTGCTCCGGGAAACCTCTTCGTCTTCTCAAGATATATGTGAGCAGTGGAAACATATCACCTGCTCCATAGATAGGGCTGCCAAGCATGTCATTGGTTATACAAAACCTGTGAAGAATTCTTGGTACGACGAGGAGTGTCGCAATGCTACTGCAGAGAAGAACGCTTCCTATCAGCGAACTCTGCATTCGGGAGAAACGTGAGCTGTGAGAGAGCGATATCGAAAGAAACGGTAAGAGGCGAAACGCCTTTTAAGACGAAAGAAAAAAGAGCAAGAAAGGCGGGAGTTTGAGGATGTTGAGATGTTACGTAACAGAAATGAAGCTCGAAAATTCTACCAAAAGGTTAATCGTCTGATTAAAGGTTTTAAGCCCGGAGAAACTTTCTGTAAGGACGACACTGGAAATCTGGTTACGGGTAAACATGAATCAATGAGATTATGGAGGACTCATTTTTCCAACATACTCGGAGGCGATGAAGCGCACAATTCCGCCGATAGAGAAATGACACCGGAACCACCAGTTGATGATGGCACTATTGTAGAGCCACCGGACAATAACGAGGTCAATTCAGTTATTAAGAAACTGAAAAATAACAAAGCTGCAGGCTCTGATGGGCTACCAGCTTAGTTATTTAAGACCGGCGTTGAAGAGTTGGTTAGGAGTATTCACCAACTTTTATGCAAGATATGGTCCGATGAACGCATACCCAATGACTGGAATCTCATTGCTCTTTGTGCTATCTTTAAGAAAGGAGACCCCGCTGTGTGCGCCAACTACTGCGGAATAAGTCGTTTTTTCCATTGGATATAAGATTATGTTGCGCGTATTGTGTAATAGGCGGAAGCTATATACGGATTCACTGATAGGACGATATCAGTGTGACTTCAGACCAAAAGGGTCGACCAGTGACCAAATATTCACATTACGCCAAATCTTGGAAAAGATCCGTGAGTTTAACACAGACACTTACCACTGTTTTGTCGATTATAAAGCCGCTTTCGACACGCCGATACGATCGAAGTTTTTCGACGCCTTGTCTGCACTAGGTATCCCGGCAAAGATTGTCCGTCTTTGCATGACGACGCTATTTAACACACAAAGCGTTGTCAGGGTGGGGAAAAACCTCTCCGACCCCTTTGATACCAAGAGAGGTTTCAGGCAGGTTGATGCTCTGTCGTGCGATTTTTTCAATCTCCTGATGGAATACATACATAGTATGTCGGGCTCGATCTTCCAAAAGGAAGTTTTGCTGCTCGCTTACGCCGATGACATCGGCGAGTCAGCATGGCGTTCTCGGAGATTAAAAACAATCTCGGCTCGTGGGTCTAGCGGTGAACGAGAACAAGACGAAGTACTTGCTGTCTTCTCTCGAAGTACTTAGTGAATCGCGCACTGTCGACTTTTGACGGACATTTAAGTAAGTGAGTAAGCGTAAGGGGTAATTTATGGCGGCCATAAATTTTATCAACACCTGTACAGAAAACGTTTACTTTAGTGACGGACAACAAGGCCATAGCTCAAATTTTCAAATTATCAGCTACTCGTATTCAGCATTATGCGATTTATTTTAAAGATTTTGATTGCGAAGTTCGATTCAAACAATCAAAGGAAAATGCGCGTTTGCAAGAGAGTATGAGTTTAGAGAAGAGGTCGACATAATTGAAGAAGTTATATTTTAGAACTTACCAGTAACAGTTGTGGAACTAAAGAGGCAACCATGAAGAATAATGAAATCAAAGTTTTATTCAATTGTCTCCAGTTTGGGCGAGAAGCTTCACCGAAAGATCGATTTGGATTTCTAGCAACAGAACTCAATCTGCTAAACGGATGAGTTATGCGTGGCATACGAGTGTTTGTGCCGTAATCATTACGACAAAGAGTTTTGGATGAGCTACTCACTGGTCATTTCGGTATAACGAATATGAAAACTTTAGCAAGAGGCTATTGTTGGTAGTAACAAATGCAGCGCTTTACAAGTTACGTGCGCAGATCCAAAGAAAATCACACCGAACAGATGGAATCTGGCTTAAAACCCATTTGAGAGAGTGCGCCTTGACTATCCAGAACCGTTTTTAGGCAAGTATCTAGTTGGGCTGGCAAGTATAGGGAAATTTTTGCTACTTTTGGTATACCGGAATAATTAGTCAGCGATCACGGCACACAATTCAACGCACATCAATTCGAAGAATTTCTAAAGAATATTGGAATTAGTCATCTTCAAAGAGCTCCATATCATACCGCTACAAATGGTCAGGCGGTAAGATTTGTTCAAACTTTTAATAACAAATACTGCCGTTGTATCAGAAGCGGCTTCCAGTCCAACGGCAGTGACACCACCTCCTCAGTATTTATCGAAGTTCAATGAAGTCGGATTACGTCGTTCAACACGGTCCAAGAAGACTGCATGACGGAATCATGACTAGCACCAAAATGAGAGAGATGTAGTATCTTTGGTACAATCTGGCAGCACCATTGTAGTATGTAAGTGAATATCGTATTAGTATAAGCGAAATGTAATTGATTGTAGTGTAAGGAGAACAGAACATACACTTGAACATTCAGTAATTAAATAAACGTCTTTAAGCACAGACGTAATGTTCTTCTATTTCCTTTTGCGTTCCTCTTCTTCGTTTAGAGATATACATTTCTCGTCGCTTCCACCTGGCCGAAGTAAAATTGTCGCCAACTGTTTCACAAAATTCATAAAAAATACGTTATTGAATTATTTTTAGCTTTATTTTAACACAAACAGCAGAATCTTACCTTCATTAAAACGAAGTTCGAAATTCTCTTAAAAAATCTTTAAACACTTACTTTCGCTGTCTGCAGTGAATGCCAAATTCAACTAGTGTTTAACGAATTGATTTAGTTAAATGATAGTTTTTTAATTAAAACATATGAAATTATTCATTATTTGAATGTGGATTGGTCTTGAGTTGAACAACCTATCTGATAAAATAAACAATATATTAACAAAATGTGTTTTGGAGACGAATTAAATCAAAACGCTTACCAAATTTCAAAGCGAATTGCAAAACAGACGAAAAAGACATATGTTGCATGCAAAACCGATATTAAAGCGAAAGTGTTTTCTATGGCATGCCTGCATATTATGTAATTTGCCAACATATATTATGTAATTTGGTTTTCTGACACACGTCTTCCTCTATATGTGGATCCATTGAAACATATAGCCCTTTCAACTTTGGCCGCAAGACAATAGGCTCGTGGTGAAGTTTATTTCCCTTATCTAATTTCTATCGCTTTGTGCGTATCTACGTACCATCGAAGTTTTCATTTTGCATTACAAATTATGCCTCACATGATTAAGCTTGATCGCACTTCTATATTAACAATACTTTTGTCATTTATTTTCGTTTGCAACTACTTTACTTCACCTGAATCACATTTGTTTTCTTTTTATTCTTCTTTAAATTATATAAAAATTCTATCATTAGCTTTGAAGAATAAAAAAAAATTTCATTTTATATTTTCATTTTCTTCAAACCATTAATTTATTGAAAGATTGAGAATTGGGAGAATTCGGGATTGGGACAAATGTCAAGAACATTAGGAACATTCCGATTATTCCAAAAAACAACAAACTAAAAATAAAAAATTGCATGTTGAGACAGCGTCAACTGAATTAGTTTTATATTCAGAACTATGGAGCAAAAAGAAGTTTGAAAGGTGAGATACGCAGATATTCTAATTAAAACCACTTAAATGTAGCGGTGTCGCAAAATTTCAAAATTATCGAAGTTGACAACAAACTGTATGACCATTTTTCACCGTGTTATGGGTTGTTGAATATCACCTAACAATTTAACATTTTTTAATATCCAACAATTTTTCTGACTATTGTATTTTATTAAAAAATACAAAAATATATATATTGTTTTAATAAAAATATGTAAGGTCCTACGGGACCTTTTTTGAACGAGGCATGTATGGGCGGAGCGGCGGATCGTACGACGTCTATCTCTATATTGAGCACCTTCTGTGAGTCCGACCACACAAAAATTCTCCAACAGATTTAACTAAAAGAACCTATTCTAACATGATGTTGAATGAACTCGTTAAATTATATGTAATTACAATAGTAGCCCGATCAATTTAGCTCAAAAAATAGGGGTAAGCCCACAAAAAATTGGTACGAATATTAGGAACATCATTATAAATAAAAGTCGCTAACGATCCCAAATCTGCAAAAAAATTATTCAAAGTCAATCTTTTTTTAATTTTTCAGCCAAACGGCAAGTTTTATCATAATAAGAGATTTAACAAAAATTGTGTAACTATCTATAAACTTTTTTCATAAGAATCACCATTTCTGAGATATAGCAATTCAAAAAGTTTAAAAGTTGTGTACTCAATAATATGAACGAGTACGCCGCTTATATATTAAAGCTTTGCGCAAAAACATTCGTTTTGCGAATCATTGTAAGTGTAAACGGGGTAGAATAGGGTTAGAAATATAGATACTAATAGTACTTGATCCAACACTCGGTTAGGTTCGACATAACCTATACCGCAGTTGACAACTTGATATTTAGCCAAATGAATTAAACAAAATATAACCATGACGTACCTTGCGACAAGAATAAAAAATAGTTATTATTATTATCATCATGGAATCTAAGCATGTCACCGATTAAGACTTTCCTGTCTATTTATAAAACTCATGCCGACCTAAAATGTTTATACTTGCGTTATCTAAATCTACGTCAAACAATAATATAAATTTAAAAAAATAACATGTATATAAACACTAACTACATACTACATATACTATATATATAGTAACTAGTACTGTGCTACTACTATACCCTTATTTATGTATTAAGTTAACGTGTGACCAGTCTTGACACTGGGTGAGATAGGGTTGTGAGGAAGGGAGAGGGGTTGTGCAAATACTAGAAAGCTCGGGTAGAAGAGGTATACTAGGATCTGGGACTAGACAAACTAATTTCGACCGATATAGGGTCTTAATACTCTCCGTTCTTGACACCACATCTTCATTTCAGATTTGAATCAACAAATGTAAGACTTAAGTTACAAGTTTACAAAAAGAAAACAAGTAAGGAAATTTCAGTCGGGCGTAACCGACTGTAAGAGGCCCTGTACCAGTTCAGGTCGCCTAACAAACACATTAAATGTTTCCCGAGCTTATGACCAAACACATGACCACTTCTCACTGCGCGAATATGAATGAAAAGAAAAGCGGGGTCGTTCAAATTCAATTGCTTATAAAATCGTCATTTATTATCAGATTTTGATGAACTTTTTGGATTTTGACTTAGAGGAATATTATCGTTATACTAGCATACTCCATTTTTTTTGTTCCGAAGAAATTTATGCCTTGGGGGTGATTTTATGGGGAAGGGGGGGGAAGGGCAAAAAACACGAAATCTCTATCTATTACCGTTTCCGAGATCCTTTCGTTCATACGGACGGACGGACGGACATACGGACGGACGGACAGACGGACATCGACTCCTCTATCACTCCTGACCATAATGGGGGTAACTTTGGGGGTCTTCGACCATTATTTCTACCTGTTACATACATTTGCACAAAACCAATAGGCTCTTGTACCTTCGGTACAGGGCCTACAAATTAATACCAATGTTTAAATATTTGTTAAATGTATAAGTTTTCCTCCTTATATAAATTTAAAGTTTAGGTTAATTCCAATAGAATTAATAATGAAAAGCTGGTGAGCGAATTTTGTAGCTGGGCTAGATAATTTAGATGGATACAAGAGGTAAGAAAGAAAAAGACAGAATGCGTTGAGAGAAGTGTAAATAAAAGGGATTGCATTTGAGTATAGATGGTGCAACGAAATGAAATAATTTTTAAAATTTTTATTTATTTATATTATATTATTATATTAAACAGTTGCATTACAAATATTTTAAGACTAAGTTTCAATCGATCCACATATGGAGGGAGATGTACATCAGAAATTCCCTGAGAGTGAATAACAGAAACTGTTTTTAAACAGACTCGATACGATTTTGGTGAATTCCACATTAAGGTTCCAAACACATGATGAAAATTCTACGATCGACCGAACAAGTGATGTGTATAGAAGTTTAGTAGTATAAATGTCATTTAATTTCTTCGACCACCGTTTAATAAAGCCAAGAACACCTTAAGCTTTATTAACCATGATTGTTATAGCTTAATTTATAGTCCATAAGGACGCATAAATCATTAATAGAAATATCCCTACTAAGGTTATCCACACCCAGATAGAAGGTCATAATAAAAGGTTTTCTACGATGACATGTTACGATTTACATTTATTAGAATTTAAATTAAGATAGTTTGAGTATGCAAATCTGATTGTAATAGACTATGTTGGGAAACATCAGAATATGACAAACATAGTTAGACATCATCATCAAACATCAATACATGAGCAAGAGAGATCATTTATGAATTAAAAAAAGAGCAATGGCACAAGATGACTTGTGGAACACCAGAAGACACATCAATAGATATGACAAACAATTATTAAATAATACTTTTTGAGATCTACCTACAAGGTAGAATTGTATCCAATTTACAAAGGAATGTGGAAATCTTAAAGCTTGAATTTATGTATAAGGTGACTATGACATACACTGTCAAAATCATTGGAATATTATCAGGACCAATAATAGATTTAAGGTTACATTACTTCACCTCATTACTTACTTAAATGGCCGTCAACCGTTTTCCAGTCATGACCGCATTTAGGAAGCAATGATTACACGATTTGTTGCTTTGATTGCTGATTTACGACCAATGCTTTATTCAATTTCAATTTATATTCTAGTGCCATGTTCAGACGGTATAATATATTCGACACTCCCATAACAATGCATTGAAAATAGTTTCAAATATGTAAAAATTTTAACAAAATGTGACAGCATACTCAACGAAAATAGTTATTACTGCCGTGTAAACTTAGCTTTACTCTTAGAACTATATTATGTTAGGTGGAAATACCTAACACGCCTCTCTTTAAGATAATACATATTACTCAGTTTGAACTTGTACAAAGTGAAATTATAAATGTACATGATATAAAAAAAACATATGCAATATACATTGTTAAATCTTATAACTATGTTTGTACATATTATATGGAAGTAATATACTTTTTCATTCATAACAAAATTTTCAATTATTATCCATTAATAAAAATAAGTTTTTTAACTACTTTACAATAGGACCGGGAGTATCAGCGTCTTATTGATCTTTATTTTCGTCTGTCGAGAGAGGGCTTTATTTCTCATTTGCTTGCTCAGCCCAAAAAAGCATCTGTTTGCTAGCGTGTTTCTTCGCCTGATCTCCAGGCTGACGTTGTTGTTGCTGGTTATCTTTGTTCCAAGATAGACGAAGTTTTCTACAGCAATGAAGTAGAAATTCTCCATCGTCACTAACCGTCCAAGACGCGTTGACAGAGTGCGAGAAGACACCAAGTACTTCGTATTGTCCTCGTTCACCGCTAGACCCATGAGTCGAGACTGTTTTTCAATCTCCGAGAACGCCTTGCTGATTCGTCGTTCCTGCGTACAGATGATATCGATGTCATCGGCGTAAGCGAGCAGCATCACTTCTTTTTGGAAGATCGAGCCCGACATACTCTGTATGTACGGGCTTTGGTGTAGGATGTATTCCATCAGGAGATTGAAAAAATCGCACGATAGAGCATCGCCCTGCCTGAAACCTCTCTTGGTATCAAAAGGCTCGGAGAGGTTTTTCCGCACCCTGACAACGCTTTGTGTGTTAGATAGCGTCGCCATGCAAAGACGGACAATCTTTACTGGGATACCTAGTGCAGACAGGGCGTCGAAGAACTTCGATCATATCGGCGTGTCGAAAGCGGCTTTGTAATCGACAAATAGGTGGTGAGTGTCTTTGTTGAACTCACGGGTCTTTTCCAAGATTTGGCGTAATGTGAATATTTGGTCACTGGTCGACTTTTTTGGTCTGAAGCCACACTGATATCGTCCTATCAGTGAGTCGGTATATAGCTTCAGCCTATTACACAATACGCCCGACAGAGTCTTATATCCAATGGAAAGGAGACTTATTCCGCGGTAGTTGGCGCAAACAGCGGGGTCTCCTTTCTTTAAGATAGGACAGCGAACACTGAGATTCCAGTCATTGGGTATGCGTTCATCGGACCATATCTTGCATAAAAATTGGTGCATACTCCTAACCAATTCTTCGCCGCCGGTCTTAAATAACTCAGCTGGCAGTCCATCAGAGCCTGCAGCTTTGGTATTTTTAAGCTTTTTTATAACTAAATCGATCTCGTTATAGTCCAGTGGCTCTACAATAGTGCCATCATTAACTGGTGGTTCCGGTGTCATTTCTCTATCGACGGAATTGTGCGCTTCATCGCCTCCGTATAGGTTGGCGAAATGACTCCTCCATAATCTCAGTGATTCCTTTTCATCCATTACCAGATTACAGAAAGTTACTCCGGGCTTAAAACCTCCAGTCAGACGCATGACCTTTTGATAGAATTTTCGAGCTTCATTTCTGTCACGTAACTTCTCAACATCCTCAAACTCCCGCCTTTCTTGCTCCTTTTTCTTGCCTCTTCTTTTCCAAGCGTACTATAATTAAGTTCACACTTTGTCAAAGCTCTAGACACAAATGCAATTGGTCTAGTACCATTTTCAAATTTATGTGATAACACACCAGATACTGCATTGTTGCTAGCATCAGTTGTTAAAACTATAGGCAAATCAGGATTTAAATGAACTAATACTTGGTCGGATGTTATCTCACTTTAATAAGCTCATACGTTTTTTGACAGTTTTGTGTCCAAATAAATTTTACTTCTTTTCGAGGAAATTCATACAAAGGATTCATTTGTTGTGCAAAATTGTTTATGAATTTATAATAGTAATTTACCATCCCAATAAATGCTCTTAATTCAGATATGTTTCTAGGAATTGGTACTAAAGTGTGTAACTTTCTGCTGCTATTTTTACTCCAACCAGTTACATCAATTAAAAAGCCTAGGTAACAAATGTTTGATTTGAAAAATTCACATTTTGGCGAATTAAGGTTTAATCCTGCTGACTTAATTTTAGTTAAAACAGGTTTATTTTATGTTCCTACATGTTCTTTCTTGTGATGGTTATATCATCTTGATATACTGCAACCCCACAGATACCTTGAAATAAACTCTCCATCGTTTTTTGAAAAATCTATCTACTACTCCAGGTGCTCAATTTTTGAGATACTTCATTTAATCGTAACTGATTGTACGCATTACATAGGTCAAGTTTAGTGAATAACTTGCCTCCTTCTAATGCTTCAAAAAACTCCTCAATATGAGGCAAGCGATACCTTACATCTTTTAAAAACTTGTTAACGGTAACATTATTTATACCCAGAGACCAGACCTGAAATAACCGAAGGATTATGATGCGTTGAATCCGAATCCGTGCTCGAAATTGCTCCTATTCGTCAGGTTTTCGACGCGTTTTCAACACATTTTTTTTTACAGTTTTTGAGGTTACGTGACGGAAGGAAAAATTGATTGACAGATTGATTGATTGACGGAAAAAAATCATTAACAGAAAACGTTGAATGAAAATTGAAAGTACCACCCTTCCCCTTTCAAACCTTTTTGGATTTTTTAAAATATCTTTTTTTTACCGCAATATCGCTATTTGAAATATTACAATTAAGCGTAGTAACCCATCCACAAAAAATGCTGCCTGATTTATATTAGTCTTCCACGCCTTCCTAACCCAGGGTTAGTACGCTTAACTGTAAAATTTCAAATAGCGATATTGCGGTAAAAAAAAGATATTTTAAAAAATCCAAAAAGGTTTGAAAGGGGAAGGGTGGTACTTTCAATTTTCATTCAACGTTTTCTGTTAATGATTTTTTTCCTTCCGTCACGTAACCTCAAAAAAACTGCAACTTGCAATCATTGGAGTCATGATTTCTCCAACCACAGTGTATACAAGGCTTTTGCTGCTTCCTGCTTTGGCTTGCGTCGCCGCCTCTGTTCATCTCAACACCTCTTGCATCTTTGCCGCTGCCGCTGCCTTTAAAACCTTTGTGTTTGCCCATTCCAAACGAAGCTCTGCTACTGCGCGTCTTATATGCATTTTTTTTGTTGTTGTTGCTGCGCATCGAACATTTTTGATCCAAATAAATAACGGAATCGTCTTTAGTTTTTTTTGTTATTTTAGTTTCAATAATCATCGCTTTTTATGCAGTGGATAACATTAGTTTTTAATTTAAAACGAACGCCAAATGTTCTCCAAATTTACAGTTCATTGCTACCGTCTCTCCTCCTTTTAGAGACAAATTAAACTTCTTTCGCTCACGAAATATAATTGTTTGTAGTGTATAGTCCATACTTAAAATTTCACACAGCTCTTTGTAAGTTATTGATACTGGTGATTCCGGGCTACATAAGCTATGCATGCAATACACCATACGGAACTGCTCCAATCGATTTTAATAAAATTGATTTCTTTTCGTTTTCGATGCGATGCTGGTATAGTAGGTGCGTTGTTAGTCATCTTCACTTGTTTATTTTTATTTTACTTAGATTTTTTGCAACACAAAAAAAAAAAACTGTTTTTTTATTAAAACAAAAAATAAAATTTTGTTTCACAATTATAAAAATAACTGTAATGTTCTGCTTTCATATATTTATACGCCGTTATTTTTAACTCGTCGCCATATATGTTGTGTATTGACACACAATGATTACACGCGTTGTTGCTTTGATTGCTGATTTACATTTTATGCTTTATTCAATTTTAATTTACATTCTCACTCTTAGATCTATGTCATGTCAGGTGTTGCCAGATTGTATAATAATGTAATACAAATGGGAATACCTAAGTCTAACAAAACCTTGGTACGATAGTAAAAAATTACGATAGTTAATAATGAATGCCTCTATGGAATTCGAATTAATATATCAAACAAACCTTGCCACGGCCTCATGCGCCGACGCCACCGACACGCTGCTGCCTTGTAGTTGCTCCAAAAATAAAATAATGCCTGTAGTACTGTAACGCGCGATGATTGCGCATACAACGCTCAGCATTTAGTCGTAGTTGACGGCACAGTTCTCTCCTTGAATTTTCTTGATCTCAGATAACTAAGAAGTTGTATAAACCAAAGGCAGAGTACCCTGTGCACGTAACAACATCTATAGTTGAATCCAAATCCTATCTAAAATGTTGGATGATGTTAATCAAGAAATTCCAAAAACTTTATTGTATTTCTTAGAAGAAGTCATTGTCAATATGGATCAACTTGCAGCAGCATTCGAAGAAGGAAACTGTCCGATTCAAAGATTAATTGACAATGGAATTGGCATCTTGTTGGCAGTCTATAATGCCCCAAAATCTGTAGACAATATCGATTATCTTCGTTATTTACAATACTTCAAATCTACAAAACTGAATAAACCTGTGCAATTATCAAATATTCCACCAACAAATGCAGCAGCTCACCAACATTTCAATCGTGCTTAATATCAAATTCAAATTTGGTTAGGGCATGATTTGGAACCCCAGGAATGGGGTTGGAATTACATGCTCCAGTGTCTTAATGCTATACCATATCAGAGCAATTGCAATGAAGACGGAACATTTGACCCCGAAATCTTGGAAGACATGGAGACAGATGTCGTTGAAGACGATAAAGAAGAGGACTTTGAGATACTACATCGGTCGGAAGACGACGATGAAGAAGAAAAAAAAATAACAGAAAAGCGCAATAGACTTGAACCAGGAGCAATTGATAGCTTAATGTTCCTTAACTCAATTTATAAAAATGAAAAAATAAAATTAAATTTGTTATGTTTCAGAAATTTTGAAACCAATTTTATGAAGCTATTATTTTTTAATTTGTTTATCATTTATTAAGACTTAGATATTTTAAAACTAATGTTCCTTTTTATATTTTAAGAGTTTATTATTTTTTTAATTTGTTTATAATTTAGTAAGATTGATATATTTTGAAGCTACTGTTCCTTTTTGTATTTTAAGAAGTTATTAATTTTTTAATTTGATTATCATTTATTAAGATTAAGATATTTTGAAACCAATGATTCTTTTTATATTTTAAGCGTTCATTATTTTGTTTTTGTCTATCAATTAGTAAGATTAAGATATGTTCCTTTTATATTTAAAGACTTTATTATTTTTAGGCCCTGTACCGAAGGTACAAGAGCCTATTGGTTTTGTGCAAATGTATGTAACAGGTAGAAATAATGATCGGAGATCCCCAAAGTTACCCCCTTTATGGTCAGGAGTGATAGAGGAGTCGATATAGACATGCCCGTCTGGCCGTCCGTATGACCGAAAGGATCTCGGAAACGGTAATAGATAGAGACTTCGTGTTTTCTGTATTCGACTTGGACTGCTCCGGAATTTTACAAGTTTATTTATTTGCACCTCGCACACCTCGAGATTGGGATTCGTTTGCTCAAGTGCACATTGTGTGGAAAATTGTTGACTCCCATTCACCTGGGAATGGCCAACAATGATTCTCGTGTCAAACTGTCCAAGGAACTCACACGTCCGTTAGGACACGTATCTCCTGGGTAGCCTCTGAACATCCGTTCAGAGGTGAGCTAACGTGAGAAGGCGAAGGGGCCCACTTTAAAAAAAAAAACCCCAATGAAAACGAAAAGAAAGCCTCGGAAGGACCCCTTTGATGACGACCCCGGAACACGATACAAGGATCATGATTTGAGGATATGCACCTGGAATGTCCGCACCCTTAATTGGGATGGTGCAAATATCCAGCTGGCTGATGTCCTCGAAAAATGCAAGGCTGACATCGCCGCAATCCAAGAAATCCGATGGATAGGGCAGGGTTGCTCTAAAAAAGCATCCTGTGACATCTACTACAGCTGCCATGCGTGTAAGCACGAATTTGGATGTGGTTTCGTGGTGAGTAGGAAACTACGTGGCCTCGTCTCTAGGTTCACACCTGTTGACGAGCGTCTAGCCGCGATACGCATCAAGGCTAAATATTTCTATATTAGCCATATTTGTGCGCACGCCCTGACGGAAGAGAAAGACGACGATGCTAAAGAAGAGTTCTATGAGCGCGTGGAACGCCTGTACGAGCGCTGTCCCAAACACGATGTCAAAATCGTGCTTGGCGATTTCAACGCCAAGATTGGGAAGGAAGGAATCTTTGGCCCAACCGTCGGAAAATTTAGCCTTCACGACACTACCTCCAATAATGGAGAGAGGCTAATCGATTTCGCCGCAGGTCGGAACATGGTAGTTAGTAGTACCAGATTTCAACATCTTAACATCCGCAAGGCTACATGGCTGAGTCCTGATCAAAAAACACGCAACCAAATCGATCATGTGCTGATTGACGGAAGGCACGCATCGAGCGTGTTGGACGTGCGAACTTTACGTGGTCCCAACATTGACTCGGACCACTGTCAAGGTACGCACTAGGCTCAGCGTAGTGCACGCCGCACGTTCCAACATGCAACGAAAGCTAGACGTCGGCAAGCTGCAATCCGACGAGGAGTGTCGCAATGCTACTGCAGAGAAGAACGCTTCCTATCAGCGAACTCTGCAGTCGGGAGCAACGCGAGCTGTTAGAGAGCGATATCGAGAGAAACGGAGAGAGGAGAAACGCCTTTTCAGACGCAAGAAAAAGGAGCAAGAAAGGCGGCAGTTTGAGGATGTTGAGATGTTACGTAACAGAAATGAAGCTCGAAAATTCTACCAAAAGGTCAAGCGTCTGACTGAAGGTTTTAAGCCCGGAGTAATTTTCTGTAAGGATGAGAATGGAAATCTTGTAACGGATGAGCAGGAATCACTGAGATTATGGAGGAGTAATTTCTCCAACCTATTCGGAGGCGATGAAGCACACAATACCGCCGATAGAAAAATGACACCGGAACCACCAGTTAATGATGGCACTATTGTAGAGCCACCGGACTATAACGAGGTCGATTCAGTTATTAAAAAGCTGAAAAATAGCAAAGCGGCAGGCTCTGATGGGCTGCCAGCTGAGTTATTTAAGACCGGCGGCGAAGAGTTGGTTAGGAGTATGCTCCAGCTTTTATGCAAGATATGGTCCGATGAACGCATAACCAATGACTGGAATCTTAGTGTTCTCTGTCCTATCTTTAAGAAAGGAGACCCCACTGTTTGCGCCAACTACTGCGGAATAAGTCTCCTTTCCATTGGATATAAGACTCTGTCGGGCGTATTGTGTAATAGGCTGAAGCCATATACCGACTCACTGATAGGACGATATCAGTGTGGCTTCAGACCTAAAAGGTCGACCAGTGACCAAATATTCATATTACGCCAAATCTTGGAAAAGACCCGTGAGTTCAACAAAGACACTCACCACCTATTTGTCGATTACAAAGCCGCTTTCGACACGCCGATAAGAGCGAAGTTCTTCGACGCCCTGTCTGCACTTGGTATCCCGGCAAAGATTGTCCGTCTTTGCATGTCGGCGCTATCTAACACACAAAGCGTTGTCAGGGTGGGGAAAAACCTCTCCGACCCCTTTGATACCAAGAGACGTTTCAGGCAGGGCGATGCTCTATCGTTCGATTTTTTCAATCTCCTGATGGAATACATCCTACGCCAATGCCCGTACATACAGTGTATGTCGGGCTCGATCTTCCAAAAGGAAGTGATGCTGCTCGCTTTCGCCGCTGACATCGATATCATCGGTACGCAGGAACGACGAGTCAGCAAGGCGTTCTCGGAGATTGAAAAACAGTCTCGGCTCATGGGTCTAGCGGTGAACGAGGACAAGACGAAGTACTTGTTGTCTTCTCGCACTCTGTCAACGCGTCTTGGACGGTTAGTGACGATGGAGAATTTCTACTTCAGTGTTGTAGAAAACTTCGTCTATCTCGGAACAGAGATCACCAGCAACAACAACGTCAGCCTGGAGATCAGGCGAAGAATCACGCTTGCAAACAGATGCTTTTTTGGGCTGAGCAAGCAAATGAGAAGTAAAGCCCTCTCTCGACGGACGAAAGTAAAGATATATAAGACGCTGGTACTCCCGGTCCTACTGTATGGCGCAGAGGCATGGACCGTGATTGAGTCGGACGAGACAGCGTTGGAAGTCTTCGAGAGGAAGATTCTTCGCAGGATCTTTGGTCCTATTAGAGTCGGCGACGAGTTTAGGTCCCGTATAAACCGCCAGCTGTACGAGCTATTCAATGAGGTTGACATAGTCCAGCGCATAAGATTCCAGCGGCTGCACTGGGTCCTCATACGAATGGACGAAAGAGCTCCAGCACGCATGGTTTACATGGGGGGCCCAAACTTGATTGGTGGACGCCGACATAGAGGTACTCGTTGGAATGACCAGGTATGGAGAGATCTCTCCGTACTTGGCATTCAGAACGACTGGCGCCAGCGCGCACAGGATTATGGAGGCTGGCGCGCTTTCCTGGACACGGCCATGACCGGCAGACGGTTGACGGCCATTTAAACAAACAAACACGACCCCCAGTAATTTTTTTGTTTTAATTTGTTTATCATTTAGTAAGATTAAGATATTTTGAAACCAATGTACCTTTTTGAAGTTTTTAAGATTTTATTTTATAAAGTTATTTAATCTCTTTTATTTAGTTGAAGAAATTTTTAAAAGTTAAGCAAAATGAATAAATATGTTTACTGAGTCTTATATTTTAAAATACGAACATACACCCTCGCATACATACACATAATTCCGTTTATTTGTATACATATCAAGCACGAATCAACTTTTATGTATGTATAGTGCGCATGAAAATTCTAAACGATCAGACTCGAGTTGAGTCGTGACTTGATCGAGCCCGATTAGTTCGTAAACAAAACGAATGTGTCAGCTACTCGATCGTGATCGAAAAATCTTAGACATTGCAAGTTCGATCAAACTTATGATTGCTGAGAATGATCTACTTGATCGAACATGTTGCTGCTAGAAGCGGCATTGATTTGGTCGAAATTTCGGCAAGAGTGATCGTTCATACTCGATCATACCCGTAGCAGCTCTTTGGTGAGAACTGAAGATAAATACGTTCAGTATGTACGGAGACATTTTGCCCATAGAGTGACTGTTGTATTTGATGGCTATATATATTGCAAAAAAAATATTGAAGCAATAGAACAACGTCGTCGAACTACAACAACATCTTCATCTTCTGATGTCATATTTGATCAATTTATGACAATTCCCACAAGCCAACAAAAATTTCTTGCTCATACTCAAAAGAGATTGGGATTCGTTTGCAGAACTTCACATTGTGAGGAAAGTGGTTGACTGCCATTCACTAGGGAATGGCCACCAATTATTCTTTTGCAAACGGTCCAAGCAGCTCACACGTCCGTCCCTTGAGGCATGTAGATCCTGGGTAGTCTCTGAAAACCCGTTCAGAGGTGAGCTAACGTGAGAAGCCAAAGAAACCCTTCCTTAATTAAAGGTGGGTGAGCTGGGATTGGGACCCACCACTGTGAAAATTAATGTAATATTGGAAACAATAAGTAAACCTCATAAGAAACCCTACGACGACAACCTCCGCAAACGAAATAAAGACCACGAATTACGGATATGCACCTGCTTTGGCTGCGACAAGATAGTGGTCTGAGTCAATGTTGGGACGCATAACGTTCGCACGTCCAACACGCTCGATGCGTGCCTTTCGTTCATCAAAACATGATCAATTTGGTTGCGTGCAATTTGATCTGGACTTAGGCATGTAGCCCTGTGGATGTTGAGGTGTGGTACCATGTTCCGGCTTGCAGATAAATCTATTAGCCTCTCTCCATTATTGGAGGTAGTGTCGTGAAGGCTAAATTTTCCTACGGTTGGGCCAAAGATTCATTCCTTCCCAATCTTGGCGTTGAAATCGCCAAGCACGATTTTGACATCGTGTTTGGGACAGCGCTCGTACAGACGTTCGAAGTGGTCATAGAACTCATCTTTAGCATCGTCGCCTTTTCCTTCTGTCGGGGCGTGCGCACAACAGGCTAATATAAAAATATTTAGCCGTGGTGCGTAAACCAGCTAGACGCTTGTCAGCAGGCGTGAACTTGGAGACGAGGCCACGTAGTTTCCTACTTACCACGAAACCACATCCAAATTCGTGCTTACTCGCACGGCAGCTATAGATGTCACAGGAGGCTTTTTTAGAGCAACCGTGTCCTATTCATCGGATTTTTTTTTTTTTTTTTAATATAGTGTTTTCTTTATTGGATCTTCTCTTGATAAGAGACTAACAATAATTTATCAAATCTTAAATCTAGTTGTGTATTACACTAAGCCCCCCGGTTGGAGACTTATGTAGTTACAGCGGCCCTAAGAGCACATCACAGGGCTGGGAGGTCATTTCTCCTGAGTCGTGTTTGTATATGGAGTAGTGTTAGAGATCGTGTGAGTGGATTAGGGTGAGAATTGAGTTTACATTCATAGGTCTGCTTGAATCGATCTATTTCAGTTTTCACAGTTGGGATGTTAAGCTCATTGTGAATGTTAGCATTGCGAATATACCAAGATGCTCCGGTGAGAGTTCTAAGTATTTTTGATTGAGCTCTTTGTATTATATCCACGTTACTGGAACTCGCATTGCCCCATAACTCTGAGCCGTACGTCCAAATAGGCTTTATTACGGAGTTGTAAAGAAGTAATTTGTAGTCCAAGCTAAAGGGGGCCGCGGATTTATAAGCCAGTGTAGGGAGTTGGCTTTTAGCTTTATTTGTGTTTTCTTGGCTTCAATATGTTTACGATAAGTGAGCTGTCTTTCGAGATGAATGCCGAGATGCACGACGTCATTGGCCTGTGGGATCACAATGTTGTTTAGACTCAGCGATGGATAAGTACCTCTCTTTAGAGTGAATGTGTTTGCTTTTTTGCTTATTAACTTTTATACGCCAGTTAGCTAGCCACTCCGCGAGAAGAATGAGATGGTCTGCTAGTAGTCTAGTTGCTCTTATTGGGCATCGAGATCTCCTTAAGATTGCTGTGTCATCAGCAAATGTGGATATTGTAAGTCTGTGATCCGTTGGTATGTCTGAAGTGTATAGAACATATAACATAGGACCGAGAACACTGCCTTGGGGTACTCCAGCTTTAATTTCAGACTCCTGTGCTATGTAGTCATTCTGACATACTGTGAATGCTCTATTGCTGAGGTATGATTCTAGAATTGGGTGAGTATTTTGGGGTAGCAATACTTTTATTTTGTACTTAAGTCCATCAAGCCAAACGCGGTCAAATGCTTGAGCTACATCGAGAAAGATTGCGGAACAGTATTTGCGGAGTTCGAACGCTGTTCTAATCTCTGAGGTTAATCGGTTTACCTGTTCGATAGTGCCATGGTTTTCACGAAACCCAAATTGGTGGGTGGGAATAACGTTCTGCATGTGTGAGTTGATTTTTAAAAGAACCAACTTTTCGAACAGTTTGGATAGGCAGTTGGAAAATATCCGCATTTAAAAATCGCGTTGTACAATTTTGTGATATATGTCACAGCTGGGCTGGGAAGCTCAATGATCATTTTTGGGGAAATTAAATCATGTGACTGTTGGTTATACTGTGGTTCATCGAATTGGCTGTTGTGGTGTGGAGTGTTAAGCTGTAGCAGTGAGAACAGAACTCAGGGCACTGACAGAGTTTTCAATATCGATTTCGTTACTTATTGCTGGGTTCAGCTCGATATGACTGCTTATATACTTTTTATATTTGAGCCAGTTGGTTTTTTGTGTAGTGAGCGTTGCCATATGGATGGTTCGTGGAATAGAACGCATACCCTGGAATTTTGAAGTTGTATTTATTCGTAAGATGTGTTTCTACGAGAAGCATTACATCAATGTCTCTTACTTTAAGAAAATTTACAAGTTCGTTTTTGTGCCGAGAAACACCATTGGCATTCCAGAGACATATATTTATTTATAAGCAAGTCATTATTTGCTTTGTTGGGCTGCAATCATCTGAATCGGAGTGTTTTGATTCCGCATCATTTCTTGCATTGTGCTTTTCATGAATGTCATGAAATTCATCATGCTTTGTAGCATTGATGCAATCATTGATTCGATGCCATTGAGTGGTGTATTAGCATTTTGGGGCATGCTCTGTTGATGTGGGTTTTGTGTAGAGGGGCCCACGGGTACCGTGTGGGAAACGGTTTGGCCATATGACTTTGGATCAGGGTATTGGCAAAAGACACACCAGGGGTGGCTGTGTAAAAAGTATATGTTGGAGTGCGTGCAAATGACTCTACGGGGTGAGAGCGAGCAGAGGCAGTTCGCAGAAGAAGACGGTTTTTCAACTCTTTGTACACAGGGCATCCTCTGTAATTAGCCGTGTGATTTCCTCCAAAGAATCCAACTTATTTACTTTGCATGTAGCGGTATTGTGGAGTTCTCCACAGGCGGCACAGACAGAACGTAGAGTACAGTAAGTCTTTGTGTGGCCAAACTCCTGACAGTTGGTGCATTGGACCGGGTTATTGCGCTTGTGAGGTTCTTCTACAGAAATTCTGCGGTGCAGCAGGTATTTTAAATTGTAGATTGGGTATACCTCGTTTTTTTTAAGTGGCCTATTTTCGGGTTCCAGCTCTACTTTAAACATGGGCTGCGGAATTTTGTTTTTATCAATTATATTTATGGCTATTTTTGGGTTAAAGCCATTTTTTTAAAGTGTGCTTACCACTTCGCTTCGAGAGACATTTGGTTCAATGCCTCTGAGCACGACTTGAAGTCCTTTAGAGCTTTTAAGTTGATATATATAGAAGTTTCTTTTCAAATTTGTAAAATGCTTTAAAACTTAGCGATAATTTTGTTCGGAGTAAATTTGAACCCTGGTCTCGTATATTGTACCCTTCCTAATAGCAGTTATGTGGAAGTTATTGTTCTCAATGAGTTTTGCTATTATGTTTACAATATTTTTAGAGCTTTGCTCACGGACATATATTGGCGGTGGTTTGACACTCGCTTTTGTAGCCCCTTCATCTGCGCTGTTTTTGCGCTGGATGTATTGTCGCTTAAAATTGAGAATCTGTTGCGACTAAGTGGCGATTTGGTTTCGCTTTCATTATTTCGTCGATTCAACTTAGGTTTATTTCCTTCATTTGCCATTTGTGGGCTCAGCTTTCGCTTTATTTGAATGTAGCGATCTAAGCCTGTCTGTATCGCTGGAGTTTTTGAATTATTCTTTTGCTGCAGTCTGCTTTGAGATTGCGGTAAATTGCGGATTTCTTGATTTGCAGTGATATCAGCCTTACATCTTTCGTGGACATCAACCAGCTGGATATTTGCACCATCCCAATTAAGGGTGAGGACATTCCGCTGCACGGCCCAACATGCAAAGAAAGCTTAAAGTCGGTAAACTGCAATCAGACCGCCGTAGCCTTTTTAAACACACTATTCCGGCTACTCCGGGAAATCTATCTGTCTTCTCAAGGTATATGTGAGTAGTGGAAACATATCACCCGCTCCATGGATATGGCTGCCAAGGATGTCATTGGTTATACCAAACCTGTGAATAATTCTTGATACGACGATGAGTGTCGCAATGCTACTGCAGAGAAGAACGGTTCCTATCAGCGAACTCTGCAGTCGGGAGCAACGCGAGCTGTTAAAGAGCGATATCGAGAGAAACGGAGAGAGAAGAAAGCAAAGAAAGACGCAAGAAAAAAGAGCGAGAAAGTCGGGAGTTTGAGGATGTTAAGATGTTATGTGACGGAAATGAAGCTCGAAAATTTTTTCAAGTGGTGAAGCGTCTGACTTAAGGTTTTAAATGCGGAGGAACTTTCTGTAAGGGTGAAAATGGAAATTTGGTTACAGATGAACAGGAATCACTGAGATTATGAAAGAGTCACTTTTTTAACCTATTCGGAGGAGATGAAGCGCACAATTCTGCCGATAATGATATGACACCGGAATCGCCATTTAAGGATTGCACTATTGTATGCACTATTGTAGATCTGAAAAATAACAAAGGGGCAGGCTCTGATGGGCTGCATTATTTAAGACCGGCGTCGGAGTTGGTAAGGAGTATGCACCAACTTTTATACAAGATATGGTCCGATGTAAGCATACCCAATGACTAGAATTGCACTATTCTCTGTCCTATCTTTAAGAAAGGAGACCCCGCTGTGTGCGCCAACTACTGCGGAATAAGCTATCTTTCCATTGGATAAAAGATTCTGTCGCGCGTATTGTGTAATAGGCTGAAGCCATATACGGATTCACTGTGGCTTCAGACCAAAAAGGTCGACCAGTGAGCAAATATTCACATTACGCCAAATCTTGGAGAAGACCAGTGAGTTCAACAAAAACACTCACCACCTATTTGTCGATTACAAAGCCGCTTTCGGCACGCCGATACCATCGTAGTTTTTCGACGCCCTGTCTGCACTAGGTATCCCGGCAAAGATTGTCCGTCTTTGCAAAACGATGTTATCTCACACACAAAACATTGTCAGGGTGGGTAATAACCCCTTTGATACCATGACCCCTTTGATACCAAGAGGGGTTTCAAATGACGGGTGAATGAGGACGAGACGAAGAACTTGGTGTCTTCTCTCACACCATCATGGCGTCATGGACGGTCAGTAACGATGGAGAATTTTAACTTTAGTGTTGTTGAAAACTTCGTCTATCTTGGAACGGAGATAACCAGCAACAACAACATCAGCCTGAAAATAAGGCGAAGAAACACGCATGCAAACAGATGCTTTTTTGGGCGTAGCAAATGAAAAGTAAACAGTGATTGAGTCAAATGAAACAGCGTTGGAAGTCTTTGAGAGGAAGATTCTTCGCAGGATCTTTGGTCCTATTAGAGTCGGCGACGAGTTTAGGTCCCGTATGAACCGCGAGTTGTACGAGCTATTCAATGAAGTTGACATAGTCCAGCGCATAAGATTCCAGCGGCTGCACTGGGCTGGCCACCTCATACGAGTGGACGAAAGAGCTCCAGAACGCATGGTTTACATGGGGGGCCCATACTTGACGCCGAAATAGAGGACAACCAGGCACTCGGTGGAATGACCAGGTGTGGAGAGATCTCTCAAAACAACTGGCGCCAGCGCGCACAAGACTATGGAGGCTGGCGCGCCTTCCTAACTGCGGCCATGACCGGAAAACGGTTGACGGCCATTTAAGTAGGTATTTAATACTCAAAAGTCTTGGTTTATTTCAATGTTGAGATCAAAATTTTCCACTGAAAAAATTTGGATCATACAAGCTGATAATGACGCTGATGTCCTAATAATTGAAACAGCAATAGAAAAATTCAACTCAACAAATACAATTATTGTTGTTGGTGAAGATGTTGATGTATTGGTATTACTGCTCGAACTCCAACCGAAAAAAATATGTATGTCTTAAAACCTGGGAGGGCTCAACAGCAATCGAAAATATATTCATCCAAAAGTTTATCTACTTTTTCAAAGTATTTTTACTATTTTAAAACGCAATAACTGGTTGCGATACATCAGCAATTTTATAAATTGTTTGAAAAAAAGATTTAGTTAATCGTGTTTCAGCTTTTAAAGACAGTTTCGATACTTATATTTTGTAAAACATTCTCGTAATAATAAACGAGTGCAATTATCTTGTTTTCTCCCAACCTCTGCATCTGCCCATTTACATCTACTTCGGAAATATTATCAAGTTCAAGTATGGCTTGGTTATCAACTGGACCAAGAAGACTGGGGTTTGAAATTAGTTGATAATACATCGGAATCCAGACTTTATTCCCACCTGCACAGTAAAAACTCCTTACTACAATTTTTTGCAAAAAAGTTGTATTGTTTTGTTCATTAGTATTTACCAATTGTCAATGCCAGTCGTGCTCCAATGTTGTCACCATCAGAAAAGAATTCTTACGATATCAGCGAGGAAAATCTAATGTATCGTTATTAGACCATTATACTTGTATCCAAAGAAGCAAGAGATGATGATGAAGAAGAAGACATTACACTTGAAGTTCCATTTGGTAATTATAAGGACTGTAATGATTGAAATTTTTATAAAAAAAAAAACCACAAATATGAATTATATGCATATTTCTCGTTTGTTTCACCGTGCAACAACAACAAAATCGCCTCAAACTCCAACTTATCTGCTACAACAACTGAGCAGGCAGTAAGTTCTTGTTCTCCCGCTCACCTAAACGCTGTACCATGGAGCATTGAATGTACAACGCCGACTATTGTTATTGTTGTTGATGATGTTATTGTTGGCGAAAGTAACGGGAGTGGAGAAGTCGGCGTTCTTGCATTAATTAATAATCTAATTAATAATCTACCAGATATAACTCTTTCGACGCAATAATATATCAAGAAGACGTTGTCCAGTTCCCAACAGAATTTGTGAATTCTCTTAATCCATCGGGACTACCGCCAAATGAATTACATTTACAAATTGGTACACCAATCACACTTCTAAGAAACCTTGAGCCACCTAATTTATGCAATGGTACAAGACTGAAAATAACGTGATTCATGCCAAATATTATAGAGGCGATTATTTTAACAGGTCCAGCAGCAGGCGAAACTATTATGATCCTAAGGATAGCACTGATACATTTTACTTTTAATCGAACACAGTTTCCAGTTAGAACATGTTTTGCCATTACTATTATTAAATCACAAGAAACTGTTGGTATAGACCTTCGTAAAGAAGTTTTTTCTCATGGTCAGCCTTACGTTACCCTGTCACGAATTGGGTCATCACAAAATCAAATGGTGTTTTTTCGGAAGTGTACCATAATTAAATTTTGTTTTAATTTGAAAATGTTGTAAGTGTTAATGTAATCTTTAAAAAAATCGTATCTTCTAACTTTGTTTCACTATAAAAAAACAAATGTAACCCGGGCAATGCCGGGGGTTAAAAGCTAGTAATAGTATCTATCTATCTATCTATCTATTTATCTATCTATCTATCTATCTATCTATCTATTTATCTATCTATCTATCTATCTATCTGTCTACGTATCGGAGAGGGCGATACACCACCACCCCCATATAAGTGATAATCAAATTTTGTCATATCAAAATCGAAGGGGGCGATATCCCACTTCCCCATGTAGTTTCAGAACTAAGTCAAAACGAAAAAGTAATTAGGTCTGCTACTTTTTATCGAAAAATGCGCGGACGAAGTCTGGGATGAAAATAATAATTTACCACATTAGCAAAGCGGACTGCAGCAAAAGAAAAGATTAAAAACTCCTGCGATACAGACAGGCTTAGATCGCGACATTCAAATAAAGCTCAAGCTAAAACCAGAAATTTAAAAAAGCAGAATTAAACCGAAACTGAATCGAAAAAAAAATTAAAGCGAAACTTTATCACCGTTTAGTCGTGACCCATTTTCAAATTTTAGCGACAATACATCTAACGCACAAAAGAACACAAATAAAAGTGATTCAAAAGTGAGTTTCAAATCGCCGCAAATATATGTCCGTAAGCAAAGCTCAAATAGTGTTGTAAATATAATAGATAAACTCATTGCGAGCAGAATATCCACATAGCTGCTATTACGAAGGGTACAATACACGAGACCAGGGTTCAAATTCATTCTGAAAAATATTATCGTTCTGCGGTCTGCGTAGAATCAAATGATTTGATTTTTCGTCAATTTGCGCAGTCGGTCTGAGTCGTGTGATGCCAAATTCGCAGACAAAGTTGAGTGAGGCTGTTGAGTGAGGTTGTTGAGTGAGGTTGTTGAATGATGTTGTGGACGGACTCATCGTTAACGAAATCAAAATGACAACTAAATGAATGGCATCATATCGTACACAAGGGCATGGAACCAAGTGTTTCTACAACCGAAGAGGTAAGCGCACTGAACGAAAATAGCTTCAATCAAAAAGTAGTCATATATATAATAAACTCGAACAAAATTTCGCAGCCAATGTTCAAAGAAGAGCTGGAACCCGATGCAACTTACAAGAAACGAGGTACACTTAATCTACAGCCTAAAATATTTGCTACACCGCAGAATTTCTGTGGAAGAACCTCACAAGCGTAATAACCCATGAGTTTGGTGACACAAAGACATACTCTGTCTGCGTTGCCTGTGGAAAACTCCACAACACCGAAAAAGTGTAGGCTCTCCTTTGTACACATATGCCCAAACAGTTTCCTACACGGCACCCGTGGGCCCCTCTGCCCAAAATCCACAACAACAGAGCACACCGCAAAATGCTTATGAATCACACAAAGCATAATGAATTTCAATGCATTTATGCAAAGCACAATGCAAGAACTGATGCGGAATCAAAACACTTTGATTCAAATGCTTGAAAATAAATGTTTGTCTCTGGAATACCAATGGTGTTTTCTCGACACAAAAATTAACTCTTAAATTTTATGGAAGAAAGAGACTTTGATGTAATACTTCTCGCAAAAACATACCTTACGAATAAATATAATTTCAGAATTCAAGGGTATGCGTTCTATTCCATCAGCCTCACAGATGGCAAAGCCAATGGCTCGTATAATCATTAGAAGTCTTATCAAATACCATTCTCTACAGGTGTTTGCAACTAATTATCTCCAAGATACGTCAATAATAATAACCTCACTTTATAGGATTTTAATTGCCCTCCAATGTTTACGGTATCAGAAAAACAATTACTCGAATTCTTCTACACTGTAGTTGATCGCTTTTTAGCCGCAGGTGAACAAAGCTTAACTATGTCTCGACCTGTACTCCAACATATTGGCCTACAGATTCGATGCAAATTCCAGGTTTCAATAATTATATTGCTAAATCGCTTGCAGATCTCTAATCGGATTACTCTCCAGTTCTTTTTAGCTAACTGGGGAGACCTCAACTTAAAGAGCACCCTAATAAACTCACTCCATACAAAACCAACTGGCTTTTTCTTGCAATCATCGTCGGTGTCGAACGTGCCAGTTTATTGAAGTGGAAATTTATTGTATATTCCGCAGATCTTAATTGAGATAGTGACTCTTTAAATCTGTGCAAAACTTAAAAAGTACTATATTTTTTATTAGTAAATTAAAAAATAAAAAAAAAACATAAATAAAATTTTTTTTTTTGTTATATTTTTTTTGCTACTCCTTTGCGCAACAAAAAGTGTCAGCCGATCAGTCCATTGCGTATTCAACTCCTGCGATTTCAACCTATTCCACAAACACTCTCTCCCCTCTTACCACCTTTAAAAACATGTTTTCGTCTCATCAACAGCTATCTGTGCTAAACCCAGGCTCAAAAAACACCTTCGTACTAGCCAATGTATGAAGACGTCAATAGCGATAGGAACACAAACACTTATTTATGTTACTTCCACCACAACAACCAATTGTTGTATTAAATACAATAACAAAAACACCCTTCTCAACAGCAACTCTCCCATCAGTAGCGAGTTTCAATGCAGATGCTAGCAAGAACAATGCTACGCATATCAAGCCGATTAGCAGTATGCAGCATAAAGAAAAACAAAAATTAAGAGGTTCAGGTATACAGACAGGCATTGACCGCTTTATTCAAATATCGAAGCGAAAATTAAGTTCGCAGCAAAAGACAAGTAATGTCGCAAAAAATTATAAGCAAGATGGTACTATTCAAAGTCGATCCGTATTGGGCAACAATGCCCTCGCATTGTCTAAACTTTTGGCTTAAACCTATATGGACTAATAATCAAAAACTAAATTATCATTAAATATATAAGTCCACTTCAAAAAAGTTCAACACGCGCGTTAATTTAAATATATGTTATTTATTCGTAACCTAGCAAATGAAGAGTGGCAGCGCAGCTACCTTAAAAATAATAATAAGCGCAAATGTAATTGAAAAGGAACAGAACAGCTAAAATTGAGATAACGTACAACAATAAAAATTATGCGTTATGTTGCAGCATTTATCTATTCAGCATTGGAAATTAGCAATAAGCTAAAACAATTAAATCATTAAGCTTAAGGCCTCATCTGCTATAGCTTAGTATTTAAATTAGACGTAATTTTAATTCCGCACTAACTTGTAAATAATAATAATAATAATAATTAAATCAAAAGAGAATTAAGAGATTTTACAATATTCAGTTGCTGTTGCTGCATCAAAAATAAAGGGTCCTTTAACTATGAAGCATTTGATGATTTCTACTGCGAACATACTCCCCCCGTTAAATGGCGTATGTCTTCAACAGAATTGGTATCCACCGGAAGCACAGCAATCTTAGTTACGGCTCTTTTTACAGACCCGTTTGCAGTTCAAAAGATTGCAACTCTGGCGACTATATTATCGCTACTGATTACATGTTCTACTCGACCCATACACCATTTGAACGTTGGTAGATTGTCATCTTGTAGAAGCACCATAGCTCCTCGTTGCAAGTTTGTTGTAGAAGTTCGCCATTTGTATCTCTCTTGCAGCAATGATAGATACGACGCGCTCCACTTTTCCCAAAACGATTGCTGCATTTGACAAATCCGTTGCCATCGGCTGAGACGACTAATGTTTAGATGCGTTAAATTGGGCTCATAAACAGATACAAATGGCCCACCGATAAGAAAGTGAGCTGGAGTAAGCACGTCGAGATCGTCTGGATTTTGCAGAGATTTTACAAACTAAAGTCACAGAAACTCCAACAGTACGGTAAAAATGGAGCTTTACAGATTTGACCGCAGCCTCCCATAGGCCACCAAAATGTGGTGAGCGAGGGGAAAAAAATTTCCGATCTACTTGGTTTTCGAGACAATTTTTAGCCACTGCTTGAATGTGGCTTTGATTCATGAATAATTTTCGAAGCTCATCCAATTCATTTTTTGCGCCGACAAACTTGGTAGCATTATCAGACCAAATTGTACGTGGTTTGCCTCTAATGCTGATAAAACGTTTGAGCGCTGCGATAAATGATGGTGTCGATAAATCTTGCACGACCTTTAGGTTAGTAGCCTTTGTCGTAAAGCAAACAAAAATGCATACGTAGCATTTGATAGGTGGCCGCTTGCAAACATCAGATTTGTAGTGAAATGGACCACAGCAGTCAATGCCAGTTGTGTAGAATGTTCTGGTTGGTTGCACACGGTCTGCTGGAAGATAACCCATAATCTGATTAATAATCCTTGGTTTGAGACGGTAGCATCTTATGCATTTGTTGACAATTTAAGAAATTGTTTTCCGACCCCCAATAGGCCAAAACTGTTGAAGGATTGATGCTAGTAAGCTCTGCGGTCCTTCATGCAGCAGCTTGCGATGGTAAAATTCAATAAGTGCTGTTGTAACTTGATGCTGTTTGGGTAACAAGAGCGGGTGCTTTGCCTCGAAAGTTAAAAGCATATTTTGTAAACGCCCTCCAACGCGTAGTGAACCAAAATCGTCGATAAACGGATTGAGAGAAATCAGTTTGCTAGACGAAGGTATCTGAGTCTTTCCTTTCAGTACCTTGTATTCTGCTGCGAAGTGTACCTGCTGAATATGTCTGATAAAAAGCAGACAATGAGTCATCGACAGTGAGTGATTCAGTTGACGGAGTAGTGAGCTTAGTTCTACATTTAAGAAATTTGTAAACATAAGCAAATACGCGTTATAGCTTGCCGAAAGAATTTTGAAAATTGCAACCAAATGTTCCATAAAGTTGAACTGCTGCAACCAAAACGTTACGCTGTGATAACTGACTGTTTTGCAAAATGTTTGACACTAATTCAGCTAACAGCAATGCAGCAGCCAACTCAAGCTTTGAAACGGTAAGAGATTTTAGCGGTGCGACTCTGGACTTAGCACATAAAGGTTGTGTTTTGATAGCTCCTTGGTATTCGCATCGTGTGTAAACACAGGCACCAAAAGCTGATAAGCTCGCATCACAAAATGCATGAATTTGTAAACGGGTTTTTGATACGAGCACGAAGCGATGGAATTTTAAGCTGCTTACGATGGAAGGTTGACTGCACAAATCCAACCATATGGACTGCAACGACTGTGGTAGGCTTTCATCCCATAGTAATTTTTTCTTCCATAAGGCTTGCATAAAAATCTTTAATTTCGTGATGACTGGCGAAATTAAAACATGTGGGTCATTAAAACGGGCTGACTGAAAGAATCGAGCGATTAGTAATTTTTTCTGCGACTAAAATTGGTGCCAAGAAAAACAACAAATTATCTGAAGTTGGGACCCAGACAATGCCGAGTGCCTTGGTGACGTCGGTGCCATCATGGAATTTTAAAAGTTGCCCGCGATCATAATCAGCTTCACCTTCCAATGCTTTGGCTTTATTTGAGTATTGGAGAGTTTCATCGTGCTTCACCTGTTGTCTGATCATCTTCAATATTGTCGCCGCCAGAAATTAAATCATCCACATAAAAGTCTCGCCAAATCATTTTAGCGCCAATTGAACACAATTCCTCTTCATCTAATGGGAGCTGGTGCATAGCTCGAATAGCTAAAAATGCAGCTGGCCTTATTCCATATGTTACGGTTTCCTGTTTGAAGGTTTTATTTCCTCTGATGGGTCGTTACGCCAAAGTATGCATTGCAGCTGGTCATCATGACTTTCCATTTTCACACAGCGGTACATTTTGCATATATCACCGCACAATGCAATTTTGAAGAACCTGAAGCGCAGCAATGTATGAACAAATTTCGGTTGCATGGTTGGCCTTGCTAACAACAAATCATTAAGTGAATAGCCAGAAGAACTTTTAGCAGATCCATCAAAAACCACACGAAGTTTTGTAGTTGTACTATCTTGCTTTCGTAATAAAAGTAATTAGGTAATAGTAATAGTATCTATCTATCTATCTATTTGTCTATCTATCTATCTATCTATCTATCTATATATATATCTATCTGTCTACGTATCTATCTATCTATCTATTATCTATTTATCTATCTATCTATCTATTATATATCTATCTATCTATCTATCTATTTATCTGTCTGTCTATCTATATTTCTATCTATATTTATATCTATCTATCTATCAATCTATCTATCTATCTATCTATCTATCTATCTATCTATTTATCTATCTAACTATCTAACTATCTAACTATCTAACTATCTATCTATCTATCTATCTGTATACGTATCTATCTATCTATCTAGAAGTAAACGTGTAAAGTTGGTCAACATCGGAGAGGGCGATACACCACCACCCCCATATAAGCGATAATCAAATTTTGTCATATCAAAATCGAAGGGGGCGATATCCCACTTCCCCATGTAGTTTCAGAACTAAGTCAAAACGAAAAAGTATTTAGGTCTTCTACTTTTTATCGAAAAATGCGCGGACGAAGTCAGGGGTGAAAGCTTGTCAAAAATAAAAACTCCTGCGATACAGACAGGCTCAAGCTAAAACCATAAAATAAAGCTCAAGCTAAAACCAGAAATTTCAAAAAGCAGAATTAAACCGAAACTGAATCGAAAAAAAAATTAAAGCGAAACTTTATCACCGTTCAGTCGTGACCCATTTTCAAATTTTAGCGACAATACATCTAACGCACAAAAGAACACAAATAAAAGTGATTCAAAAGTGAGTTTCAAATCGCCGCAAATATATGTCCGTAAGCAAAGCTCAAATAGTGTTGTAAATATAATAGATAAACTCATTGCGAGCAGAATATCCACATAGCTGCTATTACGAAGGGTACAATACACGAGACCAGGGTTCAAATTCATTCTGAAAAATATTATCGTTCTGCGGTCTGCGTAGAATCAAATGATTTGATTTTTCGTCAATTTGCGCAGTCGGTCTGAGTCGTGTGATGCCAAATTCGCAGACAAATTTGAGTGAGGCTGTTGAGTGAGGTTGTTGAATGAGGTTGTTGAATGATGTTGTGGACGGACTCATCGTTAACGAAATCAAAATGACAACTAAATGAATGGCATCAAATCGTACACAAGGGCATGGAACCAAGTGTTTCTACAACCGAAGAGGTAACCGCACTGAACGAAAATAGCTTCAATCAAAAAGTAGTCATATATATAATAAACTCGAACAAAATTTCGCAGCCAATGTTCAAAGAAGAGCTGGAACCCGATGCAACTTACAAGAAACGAGGTACACCCAATCTACAGCCTAAAATATTTGCTACACCGCAGAATTTCTGTGGAAGAACCTCACAAGCGTAATAACCCATGAGTTTGGTGACACAAAGACATACTCTGTCTGCGTTGCCTGTGGAAAACTCCACAACACCGAAAAAGTGTAGGCTCTCCTTTGTACACATATGCCCAAACAGTTTCCTACACGGCACCCGTGGGCCCCTCTGCCCAAAATCCACAACAACAGAGCACACCGCAAAATGCTTATGAATCACACAAAGCATAATGAATTTCAATGCATTTATGCAAAGCACAATGCAAGAACTGATGCGGAATCAAAACACTTTGATTCAAATGCTTGAAAATAAATGTTTGTCTCTGGAATACCAATGGTGTTTTCTCGACACAAAAATTAACTCTTAAATTTTATGGAAGAAAGAGACTTTGATGTAATACTTCTCGCAAAAACATACCTTACGAATAAATATAATTTCAGAATTCAAGGGTATGCGTTCTATTCCATCAGCCTCACAGATGGCAAAGCCAATGGCTCGTATAATCATTAGAAGTCTTATCAAATACCATTCTCTACAGGTGTTTGCAACTAATTATCTCCAAGATACGTCAATAATAATAACCTCACTTTATAGGATTTTAATTGCCCTCCAATGTTTACGGTATCAGAAAAACAATTACTCGAATTCTTCTACACTGTAGTTGATCGCTTTTTAGCCGCAGGTGAACAAAGCTTAACTATGTCTCGACCTGTACTCCAACATATTGGCCTACAGATTCGATGCAAATTCCAGGTTTCAATAATTATATTGCTAAATCGCTTGCAGATCTCTAATCGGATTACTCTCCAGTTCTTTTTAGCTAACTGGGGAGACCTCAACTTAAAGAGCACCCTAATAAACTCACTCCATACAAAACCAACTGGCTTTTTCTTGCAATCATCGTCGGTGTCGAACGTGCCAGTTTATTGAAGTGGAAATTTATTGTATATTCCGCAGATCTTAATTGAGATAGTGACTCTTTAAATCTGTGCACAACTTAAAAAGTACTATATTTTTTATTAGTAAATTAAAAAATAAAAAAAAAACATAAATAAAATTTTTTTTTTTGTTATATTTTTTTTGCTACTCCTTTGCGCAACAAAAAGTGTCAGCCGATCAGTCCATTGCGTATTCAACTCCCGCGATTTCAACCTATTCCACAAACACTCTCTCCCCTCTTACCACCTTTAAAAACATGTTTTCGTCTCATCAACAGCTATCTGTGCTAAACCCAGGCTCAAAAAACACCTTCGTACTAGCCAATGTATGAAGACGTCAATAGCGATAGGAACACAAACACTTATTTATGTTACTTCCACCACAACAACCAATTGTTGTATTAAATACAATAACAAAAACAGCCTTCTCAACAGCAACTCTCCCATCAGTAGCGAGTTTCAATGCAGATGCTAGCAAGAACAATGCTACGCATATCAAGCCGATTAGCAGTATGCAGCATAAAGAAAAACAAAAATTAAGAGGTTCAGGTATACAGACAGGCATTGACCGCTTTATTCAAATATCGAAGCGTAAATTAAGTTCGCAGCAAAAGACAAGTAATGTCGCAAAAAATTATAAGCAAGATGGTACTATTCAAAGTCGATCCGTATTGGGCAACAATGCCCTCGCATTGTCTAAACTTTTGGCTTAAACCTATATGGACTAATAATCAAAAACTAAATTATCATTAAATATATAAGTCCACTTCAAAAAAGTTCAACACGCGCGTTAATTTAAATATATGTTGTTTATTCGTAACCTAGCAAACGAAGAGTGGCAGCGCAGCTACCTTAAAAATAATAATAAGCGCAAATGTAATTGAAAAGGAACAGAACAGCTAAAATTGAGATAACGTACAACAATAAAAATTATGCGTTATGTTGCAGCATTTATCTATTCAGCATTGGAAATTAGCAATAAGCTAAAACAATTAAATCATTAAGCTTAAGGCCTCATCTGCTATAGCTTAGTATTTAAATTAGACGTAATTTTAATTCCGCACTAACTTGTAAATAATAATAATAATAATAATTAAATCAAAAGAGAATTAAGAGATTTTACAATATTCAGTTGCTGTTGCTGCATCAAAAATAAAGGGTCCTTTAACTATGAAGCATTTGATGATTTCTACTGCGAACATACTCCCCCCGTTAAATGGCGTATGTCTTCAACAGAATTGGTATCCACCGGAAGCACAGCAATCTTAGTTACGGCTCTTTTTACAGACCCGTTTGCAGTTCAAAAGATTGCAACTCTGGCGACTATATTATCGCTACTGATTACATGTTCTACTCGACCCATACACCATTTGAACGTTGGTAGATTGTCATCTTGTAGAAGCACCATAGCTCCTCGTTGCAAGTTTGTTGTAGAAGTTCGCCATTTGTATCTCTCTTGCAGCAATGATAGATACGACGCGCTCCACTTTTCCCAAAACGATTGCTGCATTTGACAAATCCGTTGCCATCGGCTGAGACGACTAATGTTTAGATGCGTTAAATTGGGCTCATAAACAGATACAAATGGCCCACCGATAAGAAAGTGAGCTGGAGTAAGCACGTCGAGATCGTCTGGATTTTGCAGAGATTTTACAAACTAAAGTCACAGAAACTCCAACAGTACGGTAAAAATGGAGCTTTACAGATTTGACCGCAGCCTCCCATAGGCCACCAAAATGTGGTGAGCGAGGGGAAAAAAATTTCCGATCTACTTGGTTTTCGAGACAATTTTTAGCCACTGCTTGAATGTGGCTTTGATTCATGAATAATTTTCGAA
>JAWNNP010001724.1:0-15718 GCA_035044805.1 Leucophenga maculata | reverse complement strand
TATATTAATATAATTTCACTTAAAACTCAGACCTACTGGAGAAGTTTTTGTTTGGCCGCCTGGTTGACCGACTGTGAAAAACTTCAATCGTATTGGCGTGTCGAAAGCGGTTTTATAGTTGGCAAATACGTGTTGAGTGTCTTTTTTAAACTCACCGGTCTTTCCCAAGATTTGGCGTAATGTGAATATTCGGTCACTGTTCTACCTTTTTGGTCTGAAGCCACACTGGTATCGTCCTATCAGTGAATCCATATACAATAACTGAATTGACCTCATTATAGTCCGGTGCCTCTACAAAAGTGGCATCACTAACTGATTCCTGTTCATCTGTAACCAGATTACCATTTTCTTCCTTACAGAAAGTTACTCCGGGTGTAAAACCTTTAGTCGGACGCTTGACCTTATGATAAAATTTTCGAGCTATTTTCTACATATTCAAACTCCCGCCTTTTTTGCGTCTGCAAAGGCGTTTCTCCTCTCTCCGTTTCTCTCGATATCGCTCTCTAACAGCTCGCGGAGCTCCCGACTGCAGAATTTGCTGATAAAAAGCGTTCTTCTCTGCCTCCTCGTCGTACCAAGAATTGGTCACAGGTTTTGTATAACCAATGACATCCTTGGCAGCCTTATCCACGGAGCGGGAGATATGTTTCCACTGCTCACATATATCTTGAAAGGGCGGAGAGGATTCCCGGAGCAGTCGGGAGAGTGTGTTTGAAATGGCTTCGGCGGTCTATTCTGATTGCAGCTTGCCGACGTCTAGCTTTCGTTGCATGTTGGAACGTGCGGCGTGCACTACGCTGAGCCTAGTGCGTACCTTGGCTGCGACAAGATAGTGGTTCGAGTCAATGTTGGGACCACGTAACGTTCGCACGTCCAACACGCTCGATGCGTGCCTTCCGTCAATCAAAACATGATCAATTTGGTTGCGTGTAATTTAATCTGAACTCAGCCATTTAGCCTTGTGGATGTTAAGGTGTTGAACGCTGATACTACTAACTACCATGTTCCGACCTGCGACGAAATCGATTAGCCTCTCTCCATTATTGGAGGTAGTGTCGTGAAGGCTAAATTTTCCGACGGTTGGGCCAAAGATTCCTTCCTTCCCAATCTTGCGGTTGAAATCGCCAAGCACGATTTTGACATTGTGTTTGGGACAGCGCTCGTACAGACGTTCCAAGCGCTCATAGAACTCAGATTTAGCATCGTCGTATTTCTCTTCTGTCGGGGCGTGCGCACAAATCAGGCTAATATAAAAATATTTAGCCTTGATGCGTATCGCGGCTAGGCGCTCGTCAACAGGCATGAACCTAGAGACGAGGCCACGTAGTTTCCTACTCACCACGAAACCACATCCACGAGGATGAGTAGTTTCCTACATTCTACGAAACCACACCCGAATTCGTGCTTACTCGCATGGCAGCTAAAGTAGGCGTCACAGGATGCTTTTTCGGACATTCCAAGTGCAAATCCGTAATTTAAGGTCCTTATATCGTTTGTGGGGGTCGTCATCATAGGGTTCCTTCCGTGGCTTCCTTATTGTTTTCATTGAATATTATTTTACGGTGGTGGGTCCCAAGTCTTCTCACGTTACCTCGCCTCTGAACTTGAGCAAACGAATCTCAATCTCCCAATCTCAATAATATATAATATTATAAATATAAGCAATGGGTGGAGCACCGCCCTCTTCGACCTTGACCCAACTCATGATGTGATCTTCACTCGATCCCATTCACACGTATATCATACATCACTCATTTTTACATAAAAGAAGTATGTTGAGGGCGTTTTGAAAATTATTCATAGCCATGAGATCTACTCGACTAAGCCTATAACTCCCTCTAGGTCCTATCCAAAGCAAAAAACCACTGTATCACTGTGTAATTAATGACCTACTTGGCATTGATCAAAAATAACAAATATCGCGGTGTATTTTATTGTTTAAACACTTACAAGAAGAAGATATCTCACAATAAAATAAATGAACTTGACTAAATCAAAATAGTTCACCTCCGATAGGGTATACTGAACCAACTCATGAACATTATTTAAGTAAGAATATACCCCCACATGGTCACTATGTCAAAACGATGGAATAGTTTATATGAAACACATAGTCAATCATGCTCAATAATTTTTCATTTAAGTTACTCCGATAAATTTGCCTACCTCAATGAGATAAATAGAAAAATTATAAAATTCTCAAATAATCTCTGTTTTTTATCGATGCTTAAAAAAAAAATCATTGTAAGCAACTGAAAATGTAAATATGTACAACAATTTAATGATGTAAGTAAATATAAACTGGAATTAATAACATTATACCTAAGCAAAAAATTGTTTAATAGGAAATATGTGTTAATACTTCTTCATTTAAGTAACTTCTATTATCTAGCTGAAGCCCCTGGCAGCCTAGCTCTAGGATTAATTTTTTAAATAAATAAGTAAACAATTCAATAAAAAGTAATATTTTGAATTAAAATTAATTAGCGAAACTCACGATGAACCTGTTAGTGAACATCGTTTGATTTCAATAGCAGTGCGAAATGGAGTCCCACAGCCGTACACATGGCCAGAATATCATATGGAGTAGTAAAATTCCCTATAAGTTAATTTGTGCGAAATGAAAATTTGAAGAACCTTGTATCTCGCTTTGGATCACGGTGAAGGTTTTCTACGCATCAATTAAGAGAGAACAACTACAGGTTTTAATTTAAGTGAGTAGTAAACTAAATCGTCACGAAAATTGTAACACTTAATTTGCAACGGAAATGTTGATATCTATATTTCTCGCTTCCTTGAGTATGATTGACTATGAATTGCCTGAGTGTGTCACGAAACAGCAACTCCAAACCAAAACGGTTCTGTTTTATCGATCGTTTTTTTGTAAGTTCGGAGTGAATCGCCAGAGTGAGCCATTCAACGGGAACTCTTAACTCTATCATCGCTATCGTTGGTAAAATATTCCTTCATCCGCAACCGAAATCTTTCGTTCCTCATGAAAACAAGAACCTACAACAATTAACATCAAATATGCATTTTGTGACGAATCACGGCAATTTTCGTCAGCACAATAATACGCATGAACGACATTCGCGGTGATCATCAGCGCAGAATTCGTTAAGTTGTGCTAACCACGTTATCATTGCTTAGTGCCTTAATCTATTTACTTGAACTGACTGACAAATGTGAAAAGTCCTTTTCTTTTTATTTTGCAACTATTACATTGTTTCTAAATATTTTTTTTTTTTTTTTTGGGTGACTCCTTCTTTAGATCTTTATGATGTTCTCCCCATTGCCTATGATGTTCTCCTCATTGATAGAAACACATTAAAACATTCGCCTAGACGACTATAAAAGAATTAAGACTAAGACTTAAATTCGCAGTGAAAAATGGAGGTTGTTGTATTCCTTATTTAACACTACAGAATCAGCAACTGGTAACGAATCATATTGGTTGCCATTGTGTAGCAAGGCTGCATTTAAGCTTCGTATTGAAGAATCTATAAATAGGCGTTAGTCATTAGCTTCATACGAACAATCATATTCGTTTATTAGTCCTCCAATCATCATCGATTACGTAATTAGTAACTTATAATAGTGCAGGAGCTAGAAAATTTTTTTTCTTTCATTCTTGATGCTATTAGTTCAGAAACTTCCTTCGAAAGTACTGCGTCTCGAACCAGGATATTTAACTCGACTTGAGTGAAACCATTCGAATTTTTATCAGTATCATCATTATATTCATCTGAGGCGTCATCATCTATCTCTGTATACTCAGTGTCAACGGGAACTAGAACTTCGCCAGTAGAAATATAACTTTCATTAGTCTGTTCAAGAGCATGAAGAATAGAAAGAGTCACAGATTTGACAGAAGGATATCTTTATCAAATGCCAAATTTTGTTTTAGATTTGTACAAAAAAAAAAATATTCAAAAATAGCAATCACTCTTATGATTTGTTGGTATACCAGATCATTGGAGAAGCAGCTTGTTTTTTATGTTTCTCCAGTTGCAAAAAACATCTCAAACAAATCTCTTTTGGAGTTCAATCATTAACCATTTCACTAGTTTCTATGCTTGAGATTGGGATTCGTTTGCTCAAGTGCACATAGTGTGGAAAGTTGTTGACTGCCATACACCTGGGAATGGCCAACAATGATTCTTGTGTCAAACGGTCCAAGCAACTCACACGTCCGTTAGGACACGTATCTCCTGGGTAGCCTCTGAACATCCGTTCAGAGGTGAGCTAACGTGAGAAGGCGAAGGGGCCCCCTCTCCTTTAAAAAGGGGTTGGTGCGCTGGGCTTGGGACCCGCCACTTTAAAAAAAACCCCCCAATGAAAACGAACAAAAAGCCTCGGAACGGACCCTTTGATGACGACCCCCGCAAACGCTATAAGGATCACGATATACGGATATGCACCTGGAATGTCCGCACCCTTAATTGGGATGGTGCAAGTATCCAGCTGGCTGATGTCCTCGAAAAATGCAAGGCTGACATCACCGCAATCCAAGAAATCCGATGGATAGGGCAGGGTTGCTCTAAAAAAGCATCCTGTGACATCTACTACAGCTGCCATGCGAGTAAGCACGAATTTGGATGTGGTTTCGTGGTGAGTAGGAAACTACGTGGCCTCGTCTCTAGGTTCACACCTGTTGACGAGCGTCTAGCCGCGATACGCATCAAGGCTAAATATTTTTATATTAGCCTGATTTGTGCGCACGCCCCGACGGAAGAGAAAGACGACGATGCTAAAGATGAATTCTATGAGCGCTTGGAACGCCTGTACGAGCGCTGTCCCAAACACGATGTCAAAATCGTGCTTGGCGATTTCAACGCCAAGATTGGGAAGGAAGGAATCTTTGGCCCAACCGTCGGAAAATTTAGCCTTCACGACACTACCTCCAATAATGGAGAGAGGCTAATCGATTTCGCCGCAGGTCGGAACATGGTAGTTAGTAGTACCAGATTTCAACATCTTAACATCCACAAGGCTACATGGCTGAGTCCTGATCAAAAAACACGCAACCAAATTGATCATGTTCTGATTGACGGAAGGCACGCATCGAGCGTGTTGGACGTGCGAACGTTACGTGGTCCCAACATTGACTCGGACCACTATCTTGTCGCAGCCAAGGTACGCACTAGGCTCAGCGTAGTGCATGCCGCACGTTCCAACATGCAACGAAGGCTAGACGTCGGCAAGCTGCAATCAGAGCAGACCGCCACAGCCTTCTCAAACACACTCTCCCGACTGCTCCGGGAAACCTCTCCGATTTCTCGAGATATATGTGAGCAGTGGACACATATTACCCGCTCCATAGATAGGGCTGCCAAGGATGTCATTGGTTATACAAAACCTGTGAAGAATTCTTGGTACGACGAGGAGTGTCGCAATGCTACTGCAGAGAAGAACGCTTCCTATCAGCGAACTCTGCAGTCGGGAGCAACGCGAGCTGTTAGAGAGCGATATCGAGAGAAACGGAGAGAGGAGAAACGCCTTTTCAGACGCAAGAAAAAGGAGCAAGAAAGGCGGGAGTTTGAGGATGTTGAGATGTTCCGTAACAGAAATGAAGCTCGAAAATTCTACCAAAAGGTCAAGCGTCTGACTGAAGGTTTTAAGCCCGGAGTAACTTTCTGTAAGGATGAGAATGGAAGTCTGGTAACGGATGAACAGGAATCACTGAGATTATGGAGGAGTCATTTCTCCAACCTACTCGGCGATGAAGCGCACAATACCGCCGAAAGAGAAATGACACCGGAACCACCAGTTAATGATGGCACTATTGTAGAGCCACCGGACTATTACGAGGTCGATTCAGTTATTAAAAAGCTGAAAAATAACAAAGCGGCAGGCTCTGATGGGCTGCCAGCTGAGTTATTTAAGACCGGCGGCGAAGAGTTGGTTAGGAGTATGCACCAGCTTTTATGCAAGATATGGTCCGATGAACGCATACCCAATGACTGGAATCTCAGTGTTCTCTGTCCTATCTTTAAGAAAGGAGACCCCGCTGTTTGCGCCAACTATCGCGGAATAAGTCTCCTTTCCATTGGATATAAGACTTTGTCGGGCGTATTGTGTAATAGGCTGAAGCCATATACCGACTCACTGATAGGACGATATCAGTGTGGCTTCAGACCAAAAAGGTCGACCAGTGACCAAATATTCACATTACGCCAAATCTTGGAAAAGACCCGTGAGTTCAACAAAGACACTCACCACCTATTTGTCGATTACAAAGCCGCATTCGACACGCCGATAAGAGCGAAGTTCTTCGACGCCCTGTCTGCACTAGGTATCCCGGCAAAGATTGTCCGTCTTTGCATGGCGACGCTATCTAACACACAAAGCGTTGTCAGGGTGGGGAAAAACCTCTCCGACCCCTTTGATACCAAGAGAGGTTTCAGGCAGGGCGATGCTCTATCGTGCGATTTTTTCAATCTCCTGATGGAATACATCCTACGCCAATGCCCGTACATACAGAGTATGTCGGGCTCGATCTTCCAAAAGGAAGTGATGCTGCTCGCTTACGCCGATGACATCGATATCATCGGTACGCAGGAAAGGCGAGTCAGCAAGGCGTTCTCGGAGATTGAAAAACAGTCTCGGCTCATGGGTCTAGCGGTGAACGAGGACAAGACGAAGTACTTGGTGTCTTCTCGCACTCCGTCAATGCGTCTTGGACGGTCAGTGACGATGGAGAATTTCAACTTCAGTGTTGTAGAAAACTTCGTCTATCTCGGAACAGAGATCACCAGCAACAACAACGTCAGCCTGGAGATCAGGCGAAGAATCACGCTTGCAAACAGATGTTTTTTTGGGCTGAGCAAGCAAATGAGAAGTAAAGCCCTCTCTCGACGGACGAAAATAAAGATATATAAGACGCTGATACTCCCGGTCCTACTGTATGGCGCAGAGGCATGGACCGTGGTTGAGTCGGATGAGACAGCGTTGGAAGTCTTCGAGAGGAAGATTCTTCGCAGGATCTTTGGTCCTATTAGAGTCGGCGACGAGTTTAGGTCCCGCATGAACCGCGAGCTGTACGAGCTATTCAATGAGGTTGACATAGTCCAGCGCATAAAATTCCACTGGGCTGGGCACCTCATTCGAATGGACGAAGGAGCTCCAGCACGCATGGTTTACATGGGGGGCCCAAACTTGATTGGTGGACGCCGACTTAGAGGACGACCGGGCACTCGATGGAATGACCAGGTATGGAGAGACCTCTCCGTACTTGGCATTCAGAGCGACTGGCGCCAGCGCGCACAGGATTATGGAGGCTGGCGCGCTTTCCTGGACGCGGCCATGACCGGTAGACGGTTGATGGCCATTTAAGTAAGTAAGTAAGTAAGTTTCTATGCTTGAACATATTTCATTATCAAATTCGTTAAGTGATGGAGCGTTCGGTAACTCCGAGAGAACTATAGCTTCTTTTCTAGAGGGTTTTTACAGATTTTTTTTTTGTATTATTCAATACTCACTTAATACATTTAAATTTTTGATGAACATTTAGATTTAATTGTTATGTTAGTCTTGTAAATACTTTGCTGAAGATCTATAAATAATTTAATATATAAAATATTTGGAATTTAATGCATATATACATATCGAGTAGAGTGAGGAGTTAAGGAGCCTTGGGGATCTTAAATAGGGCTTACAATTTGATTTGATTAAAGGAGGCAACGTACATAGTTTAACAATTTTTTTTAACTGCCTTTTCGTATTTATCTTAATTTTCTACTTCAGCAGTTTGCTTTTAGGTACAACTTTACAAACTTTTTATGATTAAGGTTTATAATAACAGGGGCTCATGGTCTACGGAATCAGTGAATTGTTTATTTTTCAATAGAAATTATTTGTACAAAGTTATTTTGGAAAATTTTGTAATTCTGCAAAGAAAGACGGAACTAAAGCTCAAAGTTTAGCACATTGTTTGTTGTGATATTTGTTCTTTCTTGTTATTTTATGCTTCATTTTTTTTCTTTGACTACATATTTACCTCGGATTATGCTGCTAAGTCTTCGTTCCATTCTAATAAGTTTTGCTTTTGAAGAGCAATCGCTTTAATCAACTTTAAATTTCTATCGTCAACAACCCTCAGTTTAACTGGCGCCACGCCCACACGCCTCATGTCAATAACAATGAATATTTGCTGATTGTAAGCTTCACTCAAGCCAACTTCTTTTGCTCCTCGGCGTTTTCATAAGCCAATAGCTCGGCAATGTTGGAAATATCGTACTCAACTACACCCTTGCCCATAAATACGGCAAACTTTCCTGTATCGGGCAACAGTTCAGCCGAACGCTTCGCTACACCAGAAACGAAGCGTTCCAGCATATACACATTCATGTCATGGCATTCGTTTGCAATGCGCTCCGAAATGGTCGACAGATCAGTTACGAGTGGCGTTATGACGCGCATATTACGCCGAACGCGCTCCGTGTCGATGTTGTAGTAGCCGGAACCCATTTTTTGCATGAGATCCACAAAGCTACTTGGCGGCAAAGTGGTGTCCCGATCGAGTGGCATTAAAAAGCAGCGATTAGTAGTGGTGTCAATGATAGCCGACTGGTTCTCCTTAAAATCATGCATGAAACGTCCACGGCGTCCGTCCTTAAAGTCTGGCACATCGATTTTAGCGTAGCCCTCATTGTCGCTACTGTCCAATTCGATTTCCTCGCGGAAAAAGTGGTCAGTGTCGTTGTCGGCCACATTCTCATTGTGCAAATTGTTTTCAACGTCCGAGAGTGGTAACAGATTGCGCCAGTCCATGGAGAACAAGCCGTCCGAACGCAAGTAAAACCGTGGAATATCGCCCGAATCATCGACATATGGAATGTCGCATAGTGCACGATAGTGCAGATGGGAATTTGTCGGCGAATACATGCGATATAGTGTGTAGCCGCCTAGAACGCCCATCATCATCAAGGCAATCAGGAAGAGTATAACGGATTTGGAGCAATGATTCTGCGGACGATTGAAGACCATCGACTCTTTGTCGAAAAAGCTAGAGGGTGCTGGCGGAACAGCAGCGGGTAGCAGCGTCCGTAGTGCCACGCCTCCATAACCGCTATGCAACATTGCCTCCTCGCCACTCATTTCCAATGGTAACGGTATCTTGTCGGGAGTTTTCTTTTCGCCCCAGCTCAGTGTCTGTTTGCCCAGAATCGTCATTTTTCTTGCTTCGTTACTTCACTTTCTAAATATTTTGCACCTTTGTTTGCTCTTAATTTTGTAGTTGCTTCCAAACGATTGATCTAAGACACAAAGCAAGCTCAAATAAATTTTGTAATAAGTGTAATAAGAATACAGGACTCTCTAACTCTTCGGAAAGTTGTCGAATGGGCAGTAAGGCAATTTTTATGCACGGAAGCCATCATATAAAGCCAATCACATAATTTCACATAAAGCCTTGCTGTATGGAAGGCATATATTTGAAATGATTGACTTTATATGCAGGCTTCAGTGCATAAAATACTGATACTGATTGCCTTACTGCCCATTGGACAACGTTCTGAAGAGGCTCAAGATTCACGCAATGAAGATTTAAAAATATTTAGAGAATTCAATACACGAAAGACATCATGACTGATTTGATAAATACTCTACTTATTTTATCTGACCCAGTGATCCCATCGAAATCCAGAATGGCTAAGAAGCACACGCACGGCCACCCTGTATTGTTATTACGCTGCGATTAATTGTCAGAAGTAAAGAAAAAAAAATTTATTTGAGCTTGCTTTGTGTCTTAGATCAATCGTTTGGAAGCAACTACAAAATTAAGAGCAAACAAAGGTGCAAAATATTTAGAAAGTGAAGTAACGAAGCAAGAAAAATGACGATTCTGGGCAAACAGACACTGAGCTGGGGCGAAAAGAAAACTCCCGACAAGATACCGTTACCATTGGAAATGAGTGGCGAGGAGGCAATGTTGCATAGCGGTTATGGAGGCGTGGCACTACGGACGCTGCTACCCGCTGCTGTTCCGCCAGCACCCTCTAGCTTTTTCGACAAAGAGTCGATGGTCTTCAATCGTCCGCAGAATCATTGCTCCAAATCCGTTATACTCTTCCTGATTGCCTTGATGATGATGGGCGTTCTAGGCGGCTACACACTATATCGCATGTATTCGCCGACAAATTCCCATCTGCACTATCGTGCACTATGCGACATTCCATATGTCGATGATTCGGGCGATATTCCACGGTTTTACTTGCGTTCGGACGGCTTGTTCTCCATGGACTGGCGCAATCTGTTACCACTCTCGGACGTTGAAAACAATTTGCACAATGAGAATGTGGCCGACAACGACACTGACCACTTTTTCCGCGAGGAAATCGAATTGGACAGTAGCGACAATGAGGGCTACGCTAAAATCGATGTGCCAGACTTTAAGGACGGACGCCGTGGACGTTTCATGCATGATTTTAAGGAGAACCAGTCGGCTATCATTGACACCACTACTAATCGCTGCTTTTTAATGCCACTCGATCGGGACACCACTTTGCCGCCAAGTAGCTTTGTGGATCTCATGCAAAAAATGGGTTCCGGCTACTACAACATCGACACGGAGCGCGTTCGGCGTAATATGCGCGTCATAACGCCACTCGTAACTGATCTGTCGACCATTTCGGAGCGCATTGCAAACGAATGCCATGACATGAATGTGTATATGCTGGAACGCTTCGTTTCTGGTGTAGCGAAGCGTTCGGCTGAACTGTTGCCCGATACAGGAAAGTTTGCCGTATTTATGGGCAAGGGTGTAGTTGAGTACGATATTTCCAACATTGCCGAGCTATTGGCTTATGAAAACGCCGAGGAGCAAAAGAAGTTGGCTTGAGTGAAGCTTACAATCAGCAAATATTCATTGTTATTGACATGAGGCGTGTGGGCGTGGCGCCAGTTAAACTGAGGGTTGTTGACGATAGAAATTTAAAGTTGATTAAAGCGATTGCTCTTCAAAAGCAAAACTTATTAGAATGGAACGAAGACTTAGCAGCATAATCCGAGGTAAATATGTAGTCAAAGAAAAAAAATGAAGCATAAAATAACAAGAAAGAACAAATATCACAACAAACAATGTGCTAAACTTTGAGCTTTAGTTCCGTCTTTCTTTGCAGAATTACAAAATTTTCCAAAATAACTTTGTACAAATAATTTCTATTGAAAAATAAACAATTCACTGATTCCGTAGACCATGAGCCCCTGTTATTATAAACCTTAATCATAAAAAGTTTGTAAAGTTGTACCTAAAAGCAAACTGCTGAAGTAGAAAATTAAGATTAATACAAAAAAAAATCAGTAAAAACCGTCTAGAAAAGAAGCTATAGTTCTATCGGAGCTACCGAGCGCTCCATCACTTAACGAATCTGAAATTGAAATCAGTTCTTTAGAAGCTGAAGCTGATACTACCTCAGGTCCACAAAAAGATAAATCGATGAAAGGTTACTTTGACAAGCTAGTGTATTGTATGTTTTTTGGGGTCACTGATCACGAATCTGAACGCCGTTTTGCTCCATCACGTTCGTAACCTCAAAAAAAAAATTGGATTTTCACTAAAGTCATCCAAAAGATTCTGGGAAATATTCGACATGTGAATGAAGAAAGTGCAGTTTTAGATTCATTAAGCATCCAAATTATTCAAAATTCTGTACCATTTTTTCGCTATATGCGTAATCAGGATCTTTTGTATTCCCTGAAATTTTTGTGTAACTTCTCTAAAACTTTGCCGAAGTTATTCTTTTTTCAAAATCAGTATCTTTCAAAAGTTCTTCTTTTGTTTCTGACAAATTGGTAAACTTTTCGAAAAGGTACTTAAAAGCTTAGCTTTCAGTAGTTCTCGTTGCTATAATAAATTGCTTTACATGACCCAGTATTGTATGGAACAGTGGAAGAGCTTGTTTACTTTTTAGAATTAGAGTAAAACTTTTCCTAAAAGGGTAATCCCCTTGCATAAAAAACATGGGATTTGTTGACCCAACAAATCACTTCCAATCACTACACAGTTGCCACTTTTGATTATTATATTCTACTTTTCCAGTAACAGACGCAGGTTGTAGTATTTCATATTGAAAATTACGGAATGAGCAATTGTTAAGGAAGCATATTGGTTGCCATTGCGTAGCAAGACATCGTGTTGAAGAATCTTTAAAATAGGCGCCATTCATTTGCTTCGTACGGAATATCATATTCGTTTACTGATCTTGCAATGTCGCTGCTGTAAGCTAAATTGACAATATCTGTTAAAGAGTTTCTGCCATGACGCCGTGAAGGTGAGTCTACAGTGCGCGTATTAAACATTCGGGAGTCTACCGGATCTAGGAACAGATCCGTTGCCCGCCGTCACTACATGGATGTCGACATTCGAATAACTTTTTTTTTATTTAGGAATCTGACTTCAAATTTCTAATTAATGACTAAACCCCCTAGTGAACAGTTTATGTAAGGCAACGCGTTATCGAAAAGATCAATGAAGAGGGTGGTACTCATCCAAAATTCCAACGCGTTTGCCGATCATTTTCTCCATTCAACACTTGTCACATTTTCGAGCTTGCAGAAACAGTTCAATTTCTTAGCTCGTCTAATACCAAGTTGAAGAAGAAGTTAAAGCGCTGAAAATATCCAACCAAAGCTCATCAAAGTCGCCATACACTCTTCAGTTGTATTCATCTTCCTTACTCAATTCCCTGCCACTGTACCTCCCTTAACTGTAAATATTTTGAACGCACAGACAACATAGTGTTCCATCTCGTAGGGACATCGAGAATCGGCCAAAGTAAGCCTTGCGCAGAAACTGCTTGTCTGAAAAATGTTCTAAGTCGAGTTTAGATACTTATAATATTTTGGTATTTCAAGATTATAAAAACTTTGAGGACTTCAACTAGAGTCCTCAAAGTTTTTATAATTTTTCAGGCTGTGTTTATAGTAACTAATCGACTATCATTCCTTAAGAAGCCATCGGCATCTACATCCAGTAGAGCGTTTTCGATCAAATCGATAAATGTTGCCGAAAAGGATGCATGAAATATTAAGTATCTGTTGTAGCACGCATATATATGAAGATTAAATCCCTTCAACTACTAACTTAAAGAACTTTCCGCAGAAAATAATGCCGTGCAATGCTGCAGCACTGCCAACAGTTAACCAGTGATGCAACTTTTCGTATATGTATCTGAAACTTCGACTATTTGCTCTGAAATAACTTAGTATTTATTATGTTGACAATGCATTCACTCCGTCTCATTTACATGGCAAGCTTTCACTTTCCATTTCGAGACCAAACATTTATGTAAACCGCTGTTTATATACTTCGCGGCGTAGCAGTGTCGTACATAAATACAACTCTGCGCTTCGGTGAAAACTGGGTTAACTGTTGCAAACTGCATATATAATAAAATAATATAATAAAATAGAAGATACAACGACCAGCGAGTGCAACAAGAGAAGTATGTGGGGGCTATGTGCTGTGGAGTGGGGAGCGAGATGAAGAAAAATGGCGGATGTGCTAGCATCCCAGCTACTGGTGGATGTTCCAACAAAAATGCGCCAAACGAACGAAGAAACAGAATGGGATGGTGATGCAGCAAGGATATTCGGGTAGGGAGAAAGGAATTGCATGAACTTGGCACAGCTGCAGACAGACTTGTTGGCCAGCGTTCGTTGAAGTTAAAGTTGTGTTTGAATGTAAAAGTAAGTCGAGTTGAATCGAGTCGAGTCGAGTCGATTTGGCAAAGTGCGACAAAGTGGCTAGGATAACAACGGTGACAAAGCCAACAACATCGGCTGCAATAAAAGTTCTAAAGAATTCTAATAAGCACAAAATTCAATGACATTTCGGATTTAGTGAAAGTGGCAGAAGCGGCACCGTCCTGCAGAAGTCCTTCCGACATTTTGCGTTTTGACCTTCTTGGAGTTCGAGAAATTAGCAGAAATGCGGAAAAAAACAGAAGTGTATATGAAAGAGTAATCCAGCTATGGTCCTTTACATTATAACGGTAATTAAATAATGACATTAATGAGCGCCAGCGATAGCACAAACAAGTTGCATAACGCATTTTGCTTGTATGTGTTGGTAGCTAATGTTCCTTTTGTTCCATCACCGTCTTTCTTGTAGTTTGAGTCTGTGTGTTGTTGCATTTTATCTGTTGTTTTTCAACTTCTGCCCTGCAGGACATCAGTGCGCTGCAGGACATAACATTGAAATGCACTTTTCTGTTCTTCGTCGACTTTGAATCGCAGCCAGCATTGATAAGCATTTTTAAGCTTTTTCCGATACGCAAAATGTTTAAGATTTAAAATATAAAAACCAGAAATGCTGTCAGCTGAATTAATTGAAAATGTGATCAGAGAAGTTAAGCATGAAAGCATTTTCCCAATATAATTTGAAATTTAAATGCGGAAAAGCGACCACCTATATTTCTTCTATCTTCTGCCCACCCGGGAATAGAATAAATGAAAGGCAGTGACTGGAATGACCGACATTTGCTCTGGGATGAGAAGTACAATGCCCCATGAGGGTGGCAGTTAGCTGATCAGCTTAATTAATTTCAATGGAGTCAATTCTGCCCTGGACAACCGGCAAGTTACCAGGCACATTCATCTGGCCGCTTTCAAGTTACATCTGATGAATGCCATTCATTTGGAGAAGGAGTTAAATTCAAAGGAAAACATCGATATGGCGGTTGAAGAAGTAAGAATACTAGAAATATTAATATTGCAGCTGCCACTGTTCCTACACCCCCTTATGAGCCAGTCACTTATGCCATTGTCCTTAATAAAGAAGCAAGGGAGCTTCTTGTAACGAACACAGGACCAGTTAGATCGTATTTTGTGGAACCGAGCCTCAAAACAACTAAGAACTGTTTTACAGAGACAAAGGAGCGATTTCTTTGAACAAGGGTTGGCAACTAAGGACTACAACATAGACGTTGCTCAAGAAGCAACCATTTCGACAATCACCGATCGCATGCCCAGGTGGAGGACTTGATTAAAGTAAAAGCGAGCAGAAGGAGGACGTAGCCACGTTGGCGCAGGTGAAAGAGACTCTTGAAAGCTTGGAAACACCGTTGCAGATGTCCTTCTTCATCAGGCCTATACAGACTCAAGAAATAGCCAACATAATCAAAGACTTGCCGAAAAATAAGGCACCAGGCATGGACTTGGTGTGCGACGCTGCTTTCAAGATCCTAGCGATATTTTCGATCCTCAGCATATCTTGCAAGCTTTTGATAACCTTGAATCTTGTAATGCGGTATTTGTCGACATGTAGCAGGCATTCGATAGAGTCTGGCAGAACGACGTCTTGTACAAGGGTAAAAACTCCTGCAAGCGGTTTACTTTTGTCTTTTTCGTCCTACCTCGAAAAGCGAGAATCGAGGCAGCAGATGACCTTCAGGGTTACTTCCACGTATTGACAGCTTGGCGTAGACTCTGGAATTTGAACATAAATGCAAATAAGACGACGAATTCATGTTTTACGTTTGAACGCATGGTCACTCTAGCACATAAAAGGTGTATATCTGCAACAGCTTAGGCATCAACCTGAGGCTCACCTTCCAGGGACACTTGACAGCCACACTAAAAAAAGCCACCTGAGGATGGTTCAACTCAGATGGCAGCTCTATAGAAGGAGCACACTTTCTCTCCGTATATATATATAAACTATACGCAGAGTGCATTGGCCTAATTTGGCAGCGCATTCAGCTCTCAAGCTTCCACT